>BMAV01027611.1:65774-98431 GCA_019973955.1 Trichonephila inaurata madagascariensis
TATATAAAGAGAGAGAGAGAGAGATTACCAGAACCAATTTTTTTTGCGAAATAATTTGAATGTTAAGTGATATTTTTATTTGATGAGAGGGTATCTAACGAACAGGGTTCCAAGAGTTGAACGACTCCATTTAGGAAAGAAAGAAACTTCTAGTTTCAATTTAAAATTTGTTGCGTAATTTCACACTAAAGAAAGAAAAATCTACTCTGAATTATGCTGTACAATTTTTACGAGTTTTGATCTTTTTGGTTTTTTAAATACAATAATGCTAAACCGTACTTCTGCTAAACTTCTGCAAATGTGTTTACAAAAAACGGATATTATTAACAGTGTAAGAACGCAGAAAGAAGAACCTAAATGGGGAGGATTAGGAGCAGTATTAAATGTCTATTTACACCAACACACAGTTACAACATCCCGACTTTTGCCCAAATTTATTTCAGATATGATAGTAAACCAACGCATTATCTTACTTAATCTTAAAAGTAAAGAAGATACCATATAAAATAAGAGAATCTTTTTGAAAGACTTATACAGGTTGTATCAGTACAGTGGTAACAAACCATTAGGATAGAAAGCGTACATCTAAATAGTGGGAAATCAAACAGCAACGCTTTCCCAGTGAGGTAGTGACGACTTAAAACACAATAAGAAAAGGGCAAGAATAAGAAGATAAAGATGTTTATTATTCTTCGTCCCGCAAAAAATAAAATAAAAATATATTATAGTGATGTAGCGGATATAAACATAAGCCAGTGACAGTCTCCGGACAGTGGTGATCACTTTTGTCTAGTGGAATGTTACGTGCTTACGAATTCATAGGTCGAATCCGTCCACGACATTGGTGACCTTGGCTGAAAATAAAAACGCAAACCTTCTGACTTTCCGTGGTGCTATCTACTGGCAAGTAGAGCAATCAAAAAGTCACCAGGCTCACTTGACGCAACCGCAACAATTCACACATTCGCCATAATAAATATCTCGTTCATTCACCTATCCAGCGACTTACTGGTGGTGGAGCACTGTAGAGGATATCTACATATGCCAATAACAGCCTTCGGACAGTGGTGATCACTTTTGTCTAGTGGTTAAATTATTCGGCTTTGGATCCATAGATAGCGGGTTCTATCCTTCACAAGGTACAATGAGGGTGGATAGAGATGCATGTTATTTGTAAGCAAGATACACCAGACTGTATTATGGGGAATCCCAACATGACTGGTGATCGTCTGTACAATGGTACCGGGATTGTTCTATACCAGATGGTGCACAGTCTCCTCGCTATTTGGCATTTTTACTCTTCGCTCACATTTCTGAGTAACCAAGACGTAGGCTCCACTGTAAGACAATCTCTCGTTCAAGCATGCAAATAAGGCGTGGTTGGGAATTTAACTCCTAAGACAACGTTGGGCGCATAATCGTTGTGCGGCTCATACACAGCAATCAGCAGCATCATACGCCAGATGCATATCAAGTTCGTGTAATGTTCCATACTACTATCACTTTGTCGACAAGTGAGATGAAACTTCACAGTGAACTTGGCAGCAAAACCATGCGTGAACATGCATCGTCATCTGATGGTCGAGCCATCTATTGCATACACGAACCAACGACTTCCCAGCATTTTTGCTCTACCAAGAATAATAAACATGCTTTCTTTACTTACACTTGTCCTGTCGTGTTTTGAGTCATTAATATTATAACGGGAAAGCATTTCCACGACCTTGCATGCCTATGTGATTTCCCATCGCCTAGGTGTACTCTGTCCCAGTCCCCAAATACCTACATACACATAAATCAATTACTCATAACTCATTAGTAATTTTGAAATAAAATGAACGAGATCGTATTGTCAAATTATTCTCGTAATAAACCAGCGTTTCTCAAACAGTGAGATGCGCCCCCATAGGGGGCTGTGATAACCCAACGAGGGGGGTGCGAGCATATTGAAAAGTCGAAAATAAAATATTACTTAAAAATATTATTAACTAGCTGCATGGCCCGACGTTGCACGGGCTTTCTCTTTCCCTCATGACACCAGTATTTCTGAGTGTGTGTTTGTACGCGTGCATAATGTGAGTGATTTCTATAATAATATCATTAAATTTTCCTTTTTCGAAATTCGTTCCACTTATTTTCGATTCAAGACCGGTTTCTTTTCCCTCTCTATAGCCCGGGGGTTTTTTAGTGTAAAATTATTGTCCTTCCCTCTCACATATAAGATTTATCTTTAAATTTCGATCTATGACTTATAAAAACAATATTACGTTAGTTAAATCATTAATGTAAAGCAATAAAAAGAAAACGATCTGATGCTAAGAGTAAAACAAAAAACTTTCATCATTTTTTAATAAAATTAGTTTCTGGGAATCTAAAATAATAAAATAGATTTCAGAGATTTTCATTAATCAATCAGTCGCGTTACATATAGTTAGCTTAAAAATGTCTCTAAAATGTATGTTTATCCCAAATAATAGACAATCTAGTTTTTAATTAACAAATAATTAATTTAGTAATGAATTAATAGAAATAATCCTTTTTAATATATATATTAATTAAAATCCATTTTATATAAATAATAAATAAAAGAAAGATTTACAGATAGCTATTAAAATGATTGTTTTTTCTGTACGTTTGATTAAACATATATATATGTAAGTGTTAAAAAACAGTATGGAAGAAAGCCTAGACATATATTTACATTTACTGAACAAAACATTCAAAAAGAAAAGAAAAAAATCGGACAAAAACATTTTGATATTTTATTTTAATTTTAAAGTTTTTCATTCCATTGTGTTTAGTAAATTATACAAAAATAACAAATTCATTATTTTAACAATAATTTCCTTCTTAGGATTCGAAATCCTAAAATTAATTAAAAATATTCACTTAGTAAATAATTGTGACATACCGTTTGCTTAAAAAAATGCAGTAAAAGAAAAATCTTGTTTATTGATATTCTTCTCATTGGCATTACAGAGCAGAGTATCCATAAGTAAAAAAATAATATTTTAATGAGTGTTCACACTGCAATTCGGCTTCACAGAAAAGAATGATTTCCTAAAAACATATATTTAAATGTAAGAGAGAAAATTAACATGCTAAAAAGGTAAATAGAAATGAAAGAATGAAAATATAAATAAAAATTACAGCAGAAAAGTAATAACAGTAATATATGTTTCTGATATGGGAACTATGAGTGAAATAACCTGAAATATATAAACCAAAAGAAAAAATTAATTATGTGATTAACTGTTTCACTAAAATATTCTCAAAAATAACATATTAGGAAGCCTTCAACTGGAAAAACATTAAATTAGTACAAACTAAAATTAAAAAAAATAGATAAAGTATGTCTACATTGTATAATAAACCATTAAATTAAAATTTTCTGTAGCATTAAATTAATATTATGAGGAAGGGATGTAATACTATCTAATATCTATATAACATTTAATATAAAATTAAGATGAAATAAAATAGTAAAAACATTAAATTAGTAAGAACCAAAATAAACTATCTAAAACAGGCCTACGTTGAAAAAAATCACAATGAGCCTAAAGAGAGAAAGAATAAACCTTGTTGGTAAAAAATTAATTTTTAAAACAGTACTTTTTTGCAATACCTTAATTACAAAAATATTATTTGTTATTCTGTTGCAAAGAACAAACAGATGAGAAAATACAATGATAATTAATTATAGTGATAATTGAAATATATATATCATATATGAATAGTATATGCATAAAGTACATATGATCTTCATAAAACTAAATAAGGAACATTTCAGAAGTAAAGTTAAACAGTGATGCACACACACACACATGAGACGTAAAATCACATTAACAATGAATTTTAAATAAATCCAAAGAGAAATATTAGAAAATTGTATCAAGCTGCATCTTTTTTCCTCAAACACTTTTGGATCACACAAATCGTATAAATAGATTTATATATTTGAAGATTGTCAGAAGCAAAATTAATGCATGATGCCACGTGACAAAAATTCTGATCACCATCTGATCCGTTTTCCTATAAAGATGAGAACATAGTACTTGCTGTGACAAAGGAAGAAAAACAATAATCTTTTTTTTTTTTTCAAACAAAGAAAATGTCATAGAAATGTACATATATAAAATCTTTAAAAATCTATATGAAAGACAGAATGTAAGAAAGAAAGTTTAACCATGATGCCACACGACAAAAAGTGCATTAAGTCTGAATTTTAAAGTGCAAAAGAGAATTACTTTGTTAATCCAGTGGCGTAACGTACACCAACTCATTGCGAGAGGGGGGGATCCAAAGCCTGAATGACGATAAGTACCTACCCTTTATAAGATCCGGCTTGGGACCCAAAATCTGACTTGCAGGGTGGCCCTGATATTCTCCATTACGCCACTAAGATGAGCGGTCAATCCCATCCATAGTTTCTGTACGGGTGCGCGTTATACGCTGGGTATAAAAATGAGATCATTAAAAATAAAGAAAAGATGAACATAGAAAAAAATTAAACTTTTATATATATCAAAATACTGCTTATTTAAAAGAAATGAAGCTTCTTATGAACTTAAAGGATTGTAGTTTTAAAAGTATACTATTTTTTTCTGAAGTTTGAATAATATCTCGAGTAAATGACTTCAAAATATAAGTGCATTGGGCGCATATGTTTCAGGTTTCTTCCTAAAAAAGGGGGTGCACGTTATACGACGAAAATACCTAAAAATTAAATATTGCAGCTTGAAAGTATAGGTGCGCGTTATACGGTGGTACGCATTATACGCCGGATTTTAATTATTAGCAGTACTTTTGTGCGTATTAGCATCTCCGCAGTCAAATCGGCACCACACAAACTGCGCTATTTTCCGCCAACATCTGACCAATTGGTTTTTCATATAAAATATGTTAGAATTTTCTCTGTTTTAGTATCTATCAAGGTGTGATTCACGTGGGACCAATTTTAGTGCGGTGACGCTAATACATAAGTACCTCATTATCTAAGCTTCTGTTTACAAAAAGCTTCACAAATCATTTTTTGGATTAAAAACTAACTTTTGAGTCAGGGTATCACATAATTTTAACTATAATATAAGCAAGAAAATTACAGTTCAGAAAATAAACAAACATAAAACTGTGTGACACTAAAATAAAAATTATAGCATTAAACTCTAAAAGGTTTTCTTAAACAGAAAAATTAAGCCCTAATTTTGATGAACTTACCCATAACCAGTGCTGAACAAAAAAAACACTCACGGAAAATTTTAATTCTAAAAAATTTAAACATAAATGACACATAAAAACACATGAAAAAAAATGTTTTTTGAAAGAACACTTTTTAGGATAGTTTTTTCGAAAAACAATTTAAATTCTGCCACAAGGAGTAAAAAAAAAACGACTAAATGCAACTTTAAAAGAATATATTTATCTGTGTTTCCAGTATAATATCTCTTTTTCCATGTTGATCCCCTGTAACGATAACTGCTACTTCAGATGTCCTAGGTTCATTAAAACGCCTGCTGCGTTCGCCAGCGGGAACTTTATCTGCATGAATAATCACACGAAAATCAGGTCCAAGTTTTTTGGTTGCAGATTTGAAGATTTTTATGTAAGAATTATTACGTTATAACACGTCTTCCAAATTCAAAGCTAAATCTTGCTTAACTTGCTGTACAATCTTGCAACGTTGTTCAGCTTGTTCCGTGTTACTGTCTATAAAATAAATCTAGAAATTTAGGTTCTCTTCAGCAGGGCAAGGAAATATACTACCAATTCTGCGGTAAACTTGGCACTAAATTGTCATGCGATTAGGATGGAAATAGGCAAAACGTAACACTACAGTTTACTGATATTAATGCGATGGTTTAGTTCCAATCTTTACTTATTTTGGGGCAGACTACATTTTGTTGCCGTGATATCGACATCAGAGGTTCGAGAGAACAAGGAAAAGTAACCACACAAACCCAAGGTTCTTACAACTATTTAGTAACAAAATATGTACAAATGTTTTTGCAATGCTGACTCCTTAAAAATAACATAAAATTAATAAACAACATGGGAGAAGCAAGCATTTTTCAGTTGCAGCAAAAAGGTTTAAAGAGTGTAATCAGGCTTTCTTGATGCTCATAGTACAGCTAAGATTAATCAAGACCATAAAATGAAATAGAACATTTTATGGAAAGTGAGTATCTTTTAAAGAAGTCAGAACAATAAAAATAGTAACTCTAATAAAATTAAGCCTTGCAAGCTGGGTAGCTGTTCCATAACGCAATCACAAAAATATGTAAGAAATAATTATAAACAGAAATTACACAGATACATAAATTTAATGCGGTAGCTAGGCTTTAGTATATCACCCACTCATGTTGGAGGGCTTTTGATATCATGACACAGAAGGTTGTTGGCGCTAAAATAAGTTAAGCTTACAACTATAAATCATCGTTTGAATATCAGTACACTTTAACGGAATATCTTGCCCACTTCCATTCGTATTTGTTCTAAAATTACATAACGTTCTATAAAGTAGGACAACATTGTAAAAAAATCGAAATCTACTGTGTTATGCAATTTGTGTTGCCAAATTCAAAAATGGAATTTTGAAAAAAACATTTTTTACGACAACTTTTTCGAAAAACAAATGTAATTCCCCCACGAAGAGTTTGAAAAACGAATAAAACCATAAAAAAAAATATTTTCAAAAAAAATTGCTAAAATTCCCCCCAAAACTGCTCTAAACATTAATTTTCGCAAAGTTGACTTGACACGGCTGAGGACGTAATATCTCCATTTAGCTGAAAAATCCCTTCAAAATTGAATTTAAAAAAAATCCAAAGTGAATATCGAAAAAAAATCTTTTCAAGGTGTTCAGGATAATGACCTATAGCTTCTACGTGCTAAGTTTCAGACTTCTATGTTGCTTAGTCTTGCCGGTACAACTGAAACACACAAGCACACAAACTGTTTGTTTTATTAGTACAGATTTTGATTATATATTCTGACGAAATACTTAGCAGCACGAGTCATATGATGAGTATTTTAAAGGGAAGACAAATAGTTTTATAGCAGAAATTGCGTTTTCAGCGGATTGCGAAGATTATCATTTTTGTCCCGAAAAAACAGTTATTGTCGAAATTTAAGTGTCTTATTTTTTTGTATGTTAATGAAAACCTTAGAAAACGATTTGACAATTTATTTGCAATGAACAGTGTATATAAATAATTTTACAGATGAATATCATTAATTCATTAATTAGCTCTAACTGATTAATTTTCCCAATGTAGAGTACTTTGTTTATGTATATTGATTAATTTTCAATGTAGCGATCCAAAAAAAATATATATATATATATATTGCATGAAAAAAACTGCAGTAAATCGTAAGGCGGCAGATAAATGGTTAAAAATTATTAGTGATCCCATGATATATATAAAATTATATATCATAATAAAATTATATAAAATTATATATTGTCATATATAAAATTATATAAAAAATTCAAAATTTATCTTGATAACTTGTGTGGCTTGTAAATTTGTGTTGTAGATTTACGTCAAAGTACATTATTATTGAATTCAATACATTGTTATTGTTTAGATAGTGTAGGGGGGGTGAAGAAATTTATGTGTGAAAATTGGGTGGCAAGTATCGAAAGTTTGAGAACTAATGCAAAAAACGTGTCTCAATAAACAGATATTCTATAAGCATTACTGGATTATACAAAAAACAACGCATAAAAAAGTATGTACTTGTTCAGCATTTATTATATAATATAAATTTATATATTAAAATTAAATAAAGCATATTGAGTTAAACCTGTTTTTGTGTGGTAGATAGGGACCGCATAAAAGAAATCGCACAGAAAAATATTCAAAAATTTCATAAATACTTACATATAACAAACAATTTTGTAGACCTACTACAAAAAACTTTTTCTATGCGATGGATAGAGACCGCACAAAAAAGAGTCACCCTTAAAAGAATATGTCAATTATTTACGAAATTTATGAGAAAGTACTTCCACAAACAAAATAAATAATCAAAGTCCACATGGAAATATTTTAAAAACATTTAATTTCTCATTGTATACATGGAGAAATTTTCAAATTATGCCCATACATAATTTACTGCTACTCATCGTAATCCAAAGCCCTGTGATGAATTAGTTCAAAATCACTTTCGTCACACACACATTAAGAATAAAATTCCAATTGATTTATTTTTTGGCACCATAAAGTAAGTGATAAGGTTTTGTGACAAGATCAGTTGCTCGTGAACATCACGATAAACAGATATGAGTGATCGAAACACTTTTGTAACTTCAAATTATTCAGCATATATTGTATCCACTGTCAAAAAATCCGGTTCTCTTCATGTACGTCTTTATCATCTATCAAATTATTGATAATGTCACTATCATTGAAGGTTTCGTCTTCTAGCGAGTCCATACTGCTAGTGCGTTGAGATAAAGCAATGGAACGTGCATTGTTGAAAAACTGTTTATAATCAATTAACAGAATGTGTTTGGAAGTGTATGTATGTACATTGAGAGAAAACATTACAGGAACACCAAAACCATTGAAATTCATATACCGCAGAAAAAAATGTTGCACAGAAATAAATTTGTACAAAACAATTCACGCAAAAATAAAATCGCAGAAAAAAACACCGCTCTAAATCTGGTTCTACTGTATTAATAAAATGAATGGAGATTAACAGTATACTAAATTTTAATATGCAATAATTTTTCTCATACGATTGGATTTTCAATTCATACTACTCATTTTGATAATTCATTGTAATTGAAATCAGATTCTTCTTCCACTCCAGAAATAAATAAATGCATACAGACTAATATCAGAATACCAGTGTTATTTTAAGTAGCAGTAGTTCCTACGGTAAATGCTTAGTTTTGCGCCTCCCTGCCGAAGCTGTTGCAAGAGAGAGTAATCGGAGAGGCAACAATTTCGTTAAAGAGCGAGATAAAAGTATGATGGATGAGCTCGTACTTGACACACTCCTCCTGCTCCCTTTCAGTCAGCTCGCCTGTTTTCCGAGAGAACATTTTTTTAAAATCTTGGCAGGCTTCCGAAACAAGATCGATAAAATAATACATGTATGTCTCGCTTGAGTTACAAATTATCAAATTTTAGGGAACCTTCTTGGAAATTATACTCAGTAATAATTATATGATCTGGAAAGGATTCCGTTTGAGTTTCAGTGACGAAAATAAAAGATGAGTCAACGAAATTTGTAAATCGCTTACCACTGAGTTTGCGTAAATCCGAGTAATGTAAGTCGAAGTTTTACTTATATATATATATGTATATATATATATATATACACATATATATATAATGTTTCTTTAATACATTGCTGGTTAGTGGTAAATATAAATGTGTAGGACGTGGCGAGTGGATGGTACTATTGTAGTATTGACAAGGCAGTCTTGTTAATTAGTAATCCAGTTTATTGCATTGAACATGTAGAGACACAAAAACATATATTGACAGTAGCACAAAGAAAACGCACATAACAAAAATACACACACGCCAACTGCAGCCGGCTACATGTTGAAGGCAGACCAAGATAGAAAAGGTGGGCTTTTCCAATGATGTCGGTATTTATACCCCGCGGGTCATCACATAATTTGGGTGGTGGATTGATGTAGTTCAAGATGTCCCCGTTAGGAGGGAAACTTATTAAAATAATTAAACGGTTGTCTTGAAGGACTCGACCATAGTTAAATCAAAAGCTATTCAAGATTAAATTATTGAAAATTATTACACACACACACATATATATATGTAAGGATAATTAAATTAGATTAAAAATTAAATTCCCTATATAGCACTTAACTCATAATTTTCATTTCATCTTCAAGTATCAAACTAATCACCCATTTATTTCTTCCAAACATATGGCCTAACCAATAAACATGTCTAATTCCAGACCATTATATTTAATAGCCCTATATGTCAGCATTAACTTTCAAGTGCAATCATAAAATCCGCAGTACTTACCCCATCAGTGTTTTAAGTGCTAACCCACATAAAAAACACCGTGGCGTGTTTCTTCCTCCCTGCTCTTAGCGTCAGAAGAGATGTACTAATTCTAGAATAAAGACCTGTTTTAAAACTAAGTCTGATTCTGGCTCAAAACATGTCATATATATATACTTTATATGTATATATATTTGTGTGTGTGTGTATGTATGTATAATCACAATGGACACATATTTGTACTAAAAATATGTATGTATCGGTATGCATCAAATTTTCCTCAAGCGTTAATAGTAAGGATCGAAGAAAGAAAACATTAAAATAATTTTCTTTATCTGTCCTGTCCTGTGTGTGTGTGTGTTAAAGTATATAACGTTTTACCTGAGTCAACCTAATCAGCCCAGTTCGTAAAAAAATACTCTAGGTCATTAAAAATATATTGAACATATTCAGGGAAATACGTTTAACATTAAAACGCTTAAGATGAAATATCGGTTAACACGAAATAATGCAACGATCCTGACAAACTACCATGTATTTGCTTGCAATTTTTTCTCTTAACACGATTCGATACAGGAAGAGATTTCCCTTCAGGATATGAACCAAATACAGAAAACACCAGCCATGCTGGAGATATTCAGGAGGGATGTGAAATGAAAGAGGGATGGTTTAACATGTTACGCGTAAAAAGGAGGCTATTTTTGGCTTTGAAATACCCTCTGAATAGCCTATGATCATAGCCAATTTTGTTTACCTAAACTACTTTCATCCTTCACTCCTACAAACGCTACTCAAAAACATCTCATTCCTCATAAGTTGGCTTTGGAATTTGGTGACGAGTACATCGCCGTGTGATTAAAAATTTGGGACTTTAAAACTGAACCGACATTTAATGAAATGCTCGATAAAATTTTTGTATTATTAGACTCTCCTACTGTACCATAGGTGAGTGTGAGAATATTAATGTAACCCTAATTAGCTACACGAGGGCTTTTGGAGACGAATATCGGAATTTTATACCTTGGTAAAGTGACGAGGACGACACTAGAAATGGCACCCCTCTCACGTAACTTCCACTCCACACTAACAGTAGGACATTTATAAACTCCGGTTTAACACGCATCAGACCCTTTATAAGGCGGGTCTTCAGGGGCAAAAGGCTCGAACTCACATGATATATCAGGCACGACTCCTTGACCTTAGCCACTACGTATCACCCGCACTGTAGCATCAGAACTGATAAGGGCACAAACAAAGACATTTTAAAATTTGTTCAAAACTTATGAAATATCATTGACGCAGATTACGACGAAGAAAATGAAACGAATGATGTAGCTCCTGTAACCACGTCATTCGAAATGACGAATATCATGAAAAGTGTATGCAGTTATTTAGATGCACTATTCCAGTGGTGAAATGAATAACAAAATGGGTTACATAGATCAACTTGTTGACGATTTAGCGTGCTAAAATTGATAGAGCAAAGAAAAGATTATATTCGGAATACTCAATAAATGTTCTGTTTTTAAAAAAGCTTGAGAAATATGTATTTTTGTTTCATTGATTTGTGTGAAATATCCAGATAGTCACGAACACCTGTATGGTAGTGGGGTGGATCACCATTTTGTTAGCTGAAAATATATCACCAAATAAACCCAAAAATTCCGGTAAAATTAATGTCTCAAGCATCTCCTATTAACGCCTTCCCGTAATTGTATCCTCAAAAGAAAGAGGTTCAATCAGGTTCATGTGCCTGTCCGGCCTGATCATTCTTTATGTATATCCATTATTGTCTCACACCCATTTCCAAGTTATCACGAAGGCGAACAATTCTTAAGTGTGTTTGTGGTCCCATTCCATATTGTTGTGTCCAGTGTCCTTGCATTTCACTGATGTCCTCAAGCTTCTAATAACATTCATTTTTTTTTATCGAAAGTCAAATGTACTTACGCCGAGGTCTCACTTTCCCCATTAAAACACCAGCACCATTTGCAGCAGAAATATTGTTCAACACGTCAAAACACTAATGACAACTATTAATATAAACTCTTACAATTTAGCCCTACAGCCAATGCGATTTATAACAAAGCATATACATTTTACCCAGTTTTAGTGTGTGTATACATTTTTTTTATCACCCCTGCATATTAATGGCGATTTCATTGGAAATTAAACGATTTTATTTGGATGTAATTTTGTTATAGATATATAGAGGAGACTCATTAAAATTTTTTTTAATTTGCAATTTAACTTATGTAAAAGCACATACAAATCACAAAAAACCCCCCCCCCCTCCCGGAGATCTCAGATCTTACATCTTCTTGACCGTAACCTTTTGAATATAAAATATTATATATAATATAAAATAATCTATAAAATATATTATTATTATTGTTGTTAAATTGATTATTTTACAATTAATATAATACAAATAATATGTCTTTATTATATATTATTAATTTAATTATTTTTATTAATTATATAAAATATTTGATAAGTCATTTTTAAATAAATTTATTTAATTTTAATAAATAATTAATTGAGTTGAAAAAAAAGTCGCTCGAGTGACTCGAACCCTATCCGCTAGCGTAGAAAGCAAGCGTACTACTACCATTATGTCGCTGGCGGTAATTAAAACGCAATTGTATAAAAGCTAAGGATGAATTTCGAAGGTAATTTTCTCCGAATTGACTGACCATTCCGCGGAAATACATTGAGGGTTGAATATCCTAAAGAAGTATTACTATTACACCAAGTCTCTCGTTCCCAAATAGATGTCCTTAGTGTCAACTCTCTTTGTCAGCCACACCTATTGTGCAAAGTCGGGTTATTACTGTAGAGTACAAAAATTCATTATTTTAATTGAAATGGCCCAAAAGCTGCTATGAGTTGCACCATAACAAAAAATAAGATCCACTGAGTAATATTTAAATTTTAATTAAAATATTTGTCACACTTGAACATTCTAGTTTCTCTCTTGAATTTTCTATAATTAGCTCTCGTTTTTGTGGATACTATCTTAATTGCTTTCTTCATCTTGTTTCTCCTTCGCATAAACTACACCCGCTTCATCAACATTTTCAATTCAAAAGCTATACCCACGGAAACTTCATGTGCCCTCAAGCATCGGAGCCCGAGATTCAACAAACCAATTACTACTATTAGTACATTCCCCGAACATGTGAGAAGATTAAGTCTCGCGTATAAAGTTAAAATTACAATCGTTTATGTATTGCTCTGAATTGAGTGCTATCGCGTTCGTATTAAGGTCTACTAACTATGAAAAACAAAACCATTTAAGTGGGCATCTGAGACTAAGTTGTTTATTTTTCTTAAACAGAAATATATATATAAAACTTCGAAGAAGTTTTCGCTATTTGTGAATATATAAAGAAGATAAAAAAAAATTAAGATAAAGCATATAATCTTTGGGTGCATACGATATTATTTACACATGTTCCAGATACAGATAATTTTAATCCCCAATTAAATGAATTAAAAAGTACGAAATTCAAAAAGAAAGCTTTTTAGTTTATCATTTGTGAAAAAGACTCATGTGTCTCTTCTAAAACGAAATGAACATATAAAAGTAATACTAAGAATGTCTTTAAAACCTTTGTCAATTATTTTTAAAATGTAGAATAATGAGGCTAAAATCTAGACTCCAAACAGAATATTTTCAGGATTGATTTATTTTTACAATAGATTTCTCTAAAAATATTCAGGTTTAAAGATAAAAATTGTTGTTTGTTTAATGAAAGAAGGGCTCAAAAACTCCAGGTGAGGATTTTAAAAAGTAAAATTTCAACTTCTATTCACTTCTCTTTCTTCTATTAAAATGCAAGAATTGTTTATTTATGCCCATAAGTTAAGACAAATGTTTAGTGTATATGTTAGGAAAGAAAATGTCCAACTATTCCAAACATTATTATGCTACAATTCCTGCAAATGATCAACTTAAAACATGTATTATCTGCAATTTATTACTCGCACTTACATTATCTAATATTAGTTTGTTTTCCTTTCAAGAATATGTGCACTTACAATTAACCCCTTAACTGGTTTCCCCGTACACCATACGGGCGACCGAAAGCTGGCATCAACCTGTTTACCCGTACACTGTACGGCCACCGATATTTTCTACTTTCCATCTTTAATTTGCACGTATTTTTAATTCTTATAGTGAGATAATTAGTGCTAGTGTTTTTAAGAGATGTAGTTTCTTCCTGGTACCGAAATACTTCTCAACCAGAAATTTCTTTGTGGTGATGGCAGGAATTTTTCTTTGAGGCTGGAAAAGTCTATATTATCACGGTCCATTTCAATATAAGACTTAGTAATGCACCATGCTTCAAATTGTATTTACATATATAAATGCATACACACACACAAATCAACAGCCATTTGAAAAACAGGTACGAACATGAAATTTTTATCTAAGTACGAGAGAATTTCTTTTACGATGTATGAAACATTCTTTTCACAACATACAGAGTGTACTTATAAAAAGTAAACTCTTAGGTACATTTAAAAGCAAACATTACTTATAAAAGCTTCTATAAAATCAAACATTTAGCTACAATTATAAAGTAAAAAATGGTGTGAACCTTTAAAATCGGAAATGAGAATAAATCTTTTCCATTTTCACATTCTGTGTCAAGTATTATATTTAGTTATATACAATAAAAAATTAGCCCTTTTTTTTTGCAATATTTTGGGGGAAAAACTTGACCACTCAAGGTCAATTTTTGTCACATTTGAAGTCACTAAGAATGTTAAGCACTTTCCACATCTAATGATATCGTGAAAAAGGTGTTAAGTTCTTATAGCACGAACAATAGATGCACACTTATATTTTAACATTCAGATAACTTTTCCTTAGATTAATACTACATTATCAAGGCATAGAGATATAAACTGGGTCATCTCAGGAGTTAAGATGATTATGCCAAACACACACATTCGCTAGCAGTGTTTAATACCCGTATTTCTCAATCTGCCGTGTAACTAATGATGATGAGAAGTTAATGATTTTATATTTAGACCCATCGTTGACAGGTGATTAATTTTGCAACTTTGGCCCTGACGTCGGCCAAAATGGATGGACCTTAAATAAGGATAGTGTTTCTCTGAGTACATAATCTGGCACAGTTACATGGTATCCTCCAAGAAAGCTCCCTGTGGAGGTGTACTTATGGACGAAGAGTAATGATTATATCCATGAATTTATTACATAAACATTAGGTTAAAAGATGAAGGATTATTTTGTTTATCTTTAACCAATCAGTTTTTTAGATTGATTGATTTATTATTTTTTATTAAGATCCGCGCGCGCACACGAAACTATGATTAATAACATTATTTAAGTAGTCTCGGGAGTGTTAATTTTGTTGTAAGAGTTGAAAATGTAAATATTTTGAATAATTCTTTGAAATTAAAATTAAATAGTTCGATTTCTTTACACATTATTTGTAAAGGAATGAAGTTTTAAAAAGTGCAAAATGTTTAAAATATAATCATAACTTAAAAAATTATAAGCAAATAAAAATAAGAAATATTTCTGTAATAAATATTAAGTAAATTTTAAGTTGTGCTTGCTATTTTCTAAACTAGTCGCCCCTTTGACGTTTAAAACTTAAAAAAAAAAAAAAAGAACTATAAAATATATCATACTCTTTATAAACCCTATTTAGTTTTAGAATTCTAGATCTTTTGTATTTTGAAATATTTGAAAAATATTGAAATTTAAAAATTCTTTTTTTAAAAAAAATGTAAATTTTACTTTCTTAAAAATATATAGTTTATTATTTTATTTAAATAAAAATAGCTACAGTGTAATGAGGATACACATTTACCTCTATAAATCAACTTATTACTTGCAATTAGAGCAATTATTTTAGAAAGTATCACGTGCTACGCAAAACTTAATATTTCTTACACAAATGTTTCTTATAATTTTAATGCTTATAATTTTTATAACCATTACTATACTTAACACTTTTTTAAAGCTTTATGCATTAATAAATAATGTGTGCTAGAATCTAATTATTTAACTTCAACGAATTGCATCGAATCGAAATTTGTTTATATTTTCAGCTCTCGAGACAAAGTTAACACCCCCTAAGACCCCATACGTGAAATAAATACTTATTTAATTTATATGCGGAATATATTTACTTTGCACAAAATCACTTTGTTTTGATCTAACTTTTTTTATGCATAACAAAAATAGTGTGATATAATGAGGAAAAATAATATTAACCCGCGGTCACTCGCACCTGTTTTTGCTACCGTCGTTACTCGCGGGGTGTAGAGAACACCCCAAACTCTTAACTCGTGTATTTAAATATGAAAAAAGTTTTAAGTCAATTATGATATATATATTTATGAAGTACAAGATGTTTTTTGTATTATACAAATAAAATTATTAGATTTATAGCTTACAAATGAGACTAACATTAATTTAAGCTAAACCTAAAAAATTTTCATTTTAAAGTACACAATTTTATATTTTTATCATAAACCACAAGTAAAACGTATATACCAGTAATAAATATACTTTATAATTAATGATAAGGATAGTAAAACGTAGAAAAATAATATTTTAATCATTTTTCACATTCAGAGCAGACTGTATACATATGCTTTAAGCACATATTTTTCTTACATTGAAGACAAAAACAAGTAATTTTTACATCTTTTACCCGTGGAAAAACAGTTCAACGCCCCTTTTTTGGTGGATTAATGCTCTTTTTAATGTCTTCTCTGTCAGTAAAGCTTCTTTTGAGTGTTTTGTTAAGGTTTGGCAGTTCCGATCTCATATCCTACTGTGGCTGCACAAGACCCATTCTAATCTCCTCTAATATTCTTGAACGTCTCATTTTTTTTAAGAACCGAATGATAGACGATGGAAGCATTAATTCCTGTAGTATTAAGTGGATGACAAAATACTCGCAATGGCCAACGGATACATATTCACGATACATCATATATACTGCACATTTCATCAGTGATATCAACACTACCTTTGTTATAAAAATTTACAAATTCAAGTTTCATCTCTCAAAAAAGTTTGGTTCCGAAATTACACAGAGTCATCGAATTCACTTAGTTCGTCTTGACAATATTTTGATACAGTATCTAATAGACAACGAAGTCGCTGTTTCTGCATTTCCCATGGAGTTTTTGTCATAATTTCCGGAAAATGTTTTGAAAAGTTTATATTTTATAAAAAATATATATTTTACAATTATTTTAAAGAACTACATTATTTTTTTGCTACAATTATTGAAATTTTAAATAAAATATGCATGCATATTAATAAATTTGAAAAAAAAAAGTAAACGGAAAGAGTAAAACGTACTCTTCCGTAGATGCTTCGAGTACGAAAATACGGGGTGTTCTCAGCACCCCAGATAAACTTTTGAAGGTCGCTACATTCCAATCGCCCTAGGGAGATTGATTGCATCAGGCCTGAAGGTTCAATAACCTAAAATGTGCAGCTACAGAAAAAATCGGGGTTCTACGCATTCTTGTTATAATCCTAGAAGGCTTTTCTTGTTGCTGGGGTGTACAGAACACCCCACGCGAGTGATCGCGGGTTAACAATATCTCCACATCCAATTACCATTGTCTGTGTATAGTACTTACCTTATTTTTTCAAGTAAATCTAGTTTGGGCACTTTTACTGAAGAGGAAATCTAAACTAAGCGCCAGGTTTGGTGCGTTACGCTTATTTAGAATTAATCGGTTCCAGTCAGCGATCGTGCCCGGCTTGGAGACGGGAGCTTAGTTTTGAATTACAAACTTTTTAGTCTCATGTTTGTTTTTTTCCCAAGTGAACATTTAATGCACTCTTTTTCCCGATTAGTTTTATATTCTTTATATAGATATTCATGTCATGCATTTCAATTTAACTCAATTCCATAGAATGGATGTAAAATTCTTTTTTAGGGAAAGGAAGATAAGAATAAACGAAACATGGGATCTATTTTTTGATTCATTAGAAAAAGCATTTAAACACAAAAATATGACAAAAGAGTGAAAATAAGAAATTTTAAGGTTAAAAAGTTATTTGGCGAAAACTTTGCCAATATTACTAAAAAAATAAAAGCATTAATTGTGAAAAATTGTGAATCTTCTTCTTTTGTTTGCTTAGAGAATTTTAAGAAAAGTAAATGGGGCTCTCAAGGCACACGTTTTCCTCGTCTTCCACAGTACACGGCATTATGTAAGTTATATAAACGATAATTACGTATCTTCGCAACGGTATTGGTGACATTTTATGAAAGGCTGCATGGTAGTGGCGGACGTGGCATTTGCGGACACATAACATTTCATGGTTTGAGCGGACACATTTCCCCCCCATCTTAGAACAGATAAAGGGTGCAGATAAATAAGGAAATAAATACTTTTAAAAGTCATTAATATATTTCAAAACATCGAACAGTTTAGAAAAATGTCTAAAACCTTTAAGTTCTATACCAGGTGAGACTAAATCCAATGGTAAATGACATTTATGCCTTTATAATAAAGGTTTTAGTATTTATTTACTTGTATTTATTTTTCTTTTATTTACTTGTATTTGTTTTATTTACTTTACTTACATTAATGTGTGTGAAACTAATTAAGGTTTTGGTAATTGCACCTGTTCTAATATTTATTTGACTCTAAAATATAAATCCCTGAAATTTGTCCATACTCTTCATTATACTGTTACTTACTATTAATTTTTAAATATTTCTCTGAAAGTTTTTTTAATTACATCTCCTTATGTTTAAAATGCATTCACACTATAATATCTTCACAATACAATATAAATAATTAAATTTTATTGGCAAAAATATTTTTATCCTTGTAATTCGATAAACTTCGTTAAATAAATAAATAAAGATTATCTCTGTGAAAGAGATTTGCTACTTAAAGTACTGTTTTAAATTATATTTGTGATTTTTAAAAGTATTTATTTCCTTATTTATCTGCACCCTTTATATGTTCTAAGATCGGGGGAAAATGTGTCCGCTCAAACCATGAAATGTTATGTGTCCGCAACTACCACGCCACCATATGAAAGGAAACACATGGTTGCCAATTCAGCGCGTACGACACATGGGAAATCAGGGTTGCTAACTTGGCGACTTGTCTTGACGTTGGCATTGTTGAGATAGTACGCAAGTGCCGTATAACCATACATATTTTATAAATATAATCTACATAAGTAATTTATATTTTAATATTTTTAAATAATTAGACTAATTGGCATTTAAATCGCATATGTTCAGGTATAAATATTTATTTAAGCATGGTCCTTTACCGAAAATGGATGAAATAAACAGTTCCACCCTTGAATGGGCATGAAAAAGAGAACGACTAAGCATTTTCATGTGAAAATGTAGTAAAAAAACGTAGTACTTCCAAACAGTTGGATTCTCTTGCCCAAAATAAATCAAAAGTTTTCACTTCTATCTCCTATCATGTGGTCATAAGAACACACAACAGTTTTTTTACAATTATTTTCTATTTGTGTTTTTTTCACTGTATTATTTACTAATAGGTTTATAATTTTTAGTACGCATAAAAAATAATGGATGTTTTTTTTTTTCATTCTATGAACTTTATTTACACAGACGGAAAAAAGTCCTAACACCAAGGAAGACTTCTGTTGGATAAAGGAAATTAGTTAGACGTGTTTCCACATCTGAAAGAAGACATCGATTCAAATTTCACGTTTTGCTCTTATGTGTAGCTTTAGTAGCACCACTCAGAGTTTGCACAAATCAGGGATTCTTTAAATGCGTGCTGTAAAAATCGTGAGTGCTATTTGTCTGGGAAGTTTGACGTATTTAGTTGGTATTAAGCCAAAAATGTGCCTTTAAGATGAAGAAACCATTATCAATAGCTCACCGAATTTCAATGAAGTCATGTAACAGGACAATGAGAAGGTAGTTTTTTTCCCTGCAATATTGTAGAAAGATTTGGTTGGAAATTATTTACTGTGCATCATTTTTGGGAGCAGTGACCAAGGGATGGTACTGTCTCAAGAGGACCGGCTTCCGAGTGGCCACGTATCACTACTGAGGGGTAAAATCACCGTATTCTAAGTACGGCTGTGGCGCATCGTACTGCCTTTGTGGCAGAAATTCAAGGCCAGTTGGTACCACAGTGATACAACGCACTGTTAGATATTAATTATTTCAAGGACAGTTCATAGTCAGGCTCCCTGTAGCATGTTTTACACAGACTCCTAAGCATTGCCGTTTGCAAAGGCAGTGGTGTGAAGCTAGAGCTCATTGGATTACGGAGATCTGTTGTGTTTTCTAATGAAAGAAGGTTCTACCTTGGTGCCAGGGATGGCCAAGTATTGATCAGAAGGAGACCAGGGGAACGCCAGCAACCAAACTGTCTGTGGCCTAGACACACTGGACCTAAAATTTCCTATGACAGCAGGAGCACAGTCTTAGTTATTCCAAAGACACTGACTGCAAATTTGTATGTCAGTCTGGTGATGCAACCTATAGTACTGCTCTTCGTGAACAGCATTCAAGAGAGAGAATAGAACAATAAACAGACAATGTTCACCAACAGAACAATGCTTGAACCTCACACAGCTGTTGTAATGCAACGTGATCTACGGAGTGTTGATATGTTACCTTGGCCTGCGAGATCTATAGATCTGTCTCCAATTGTACACGCATGGAATATCATTGGATGACAACTCCAGCATCGTCCACAGCCAGCACTGACCATCCCAATATTGACACAACAAGAAATACAAGCATGGAACTCAATACCACAAAGTGGCATTCGGCACATATATGGCAAAATGCAAGCATGCTTGCATTCAAAATTCCGGAAGTTACACCGGCTATCAATGTAACAGCATTTCACATTTGAAATGCATTTTTTTAGCTAAAATTTACTTGTGGTCTTGAACATTTAATAAATTAAACATGTTAACTATACAGCTGGGTTGTCCAAATTTCATTACTCTACAATAAATTTTCTTGGGATCTCTTTTCCGTCAGCGTGTACTAAATTCGTGAGTATTTTTTACATTTCAGCAAATTATAATTCATTCAATCATTCCTCTTCGAAAAAACACACATTTTTTTACGAATATTTACTCTTCAATGTCGGTATCAGGGAAAAAACAAATGGTTCATAATAATACATGAAAGGTAAGACAAATGATAACATGTAAGAAAGCAAGCAATTATTAATAGAGAACATGAATTGAAGTAAACTCTTGATATTTCATACAGAGAATCAACTCTTCATCATTTGTAGTTGGATTAAAAAGTTTTCTAGCAATTCTTACTTGGAAAAATCATCTCATTCGAGCTAGAAAATACATTCTTAAATTTAATTTAAGCAATTCACTGTTTAAAAACTTCAAAATAATATTTTACAAAACAATAGTATAGCTTTAAACATTCAAAAAAGTCAAGCTACAGTCTTAGAAATTTAAAGAAATTATATAAGCTTAACATAACAGAGAAAATCAGCATAAAAATTATTTTACTTTGAAGATATGTACGCAAACTGTTTTAATTCAACTAAGTCTTTAAAAGCAGTATCTGCTATTTAGAATAGTAATAGTATTAGTAGTAGCAATATAATTTGTTTTTTTAAATTTATGTAGCATTTGACAAGAGGTTCTATTGTGTTAAAAACAAATAAATATTGTATATAACGGGAAATACAGTGAACCAAGAATTTTACGCATTACTAAAGTAATGTAATAATTTTGTTGATTATTACTATGTTAAAAATAACAATAAATTTCTTGCATCAAATCAATTTACAATTACTATAATCTTTAATTAAAATGGCCTGTTTTTATGCTCACCGAAAATCACAAAGGGAGGAAGCATAAGTGATTAATAAGTGTAGTTTTTCTTTATGCAAACATCGCAGATTTTTCGATATATGTACTTAAGGTATCTGTCTACTTGCGACAACTTAGTTTTAATAAAATGGAAACATGGAGATTTTTGTGCGGTTTTTAGATTTATTTAGTAAATTGCTTTTTAAAAAAAGGCTAAAATTAAAAAGAGAAAAATAATTTATTACTACTAAAATGGGTACTACTTGCCAAAAAAATTACATAAATGGGGCCCACTCTACAAATAATAAATAAATAAATTCTCAAATTTTCAATTTTGTTGTATTACTTTGCTACTCCATTTTAAAATGACCTACAGGATAAGAGAAATTTTAATTTTTACAAAAACTAAAGCACTTTATCTTAACTGTTATATAATATTGCTTAAAAAAAACAGTTATATTCACATAAAGAATTGTAAATTTTGTAATAAAACAATGATTGATAAATCTGAAAGTTAAAACAATTCTACTGTTATACAGAACGTACACGCAAAATTTCAGCAAATTATTTTAAAAACTTTTTGAGCAATCGCTGTCTTTGTTTGAACTCTTTGCAAACATAAATTTTGAGTAAAACGCATTTTAAAGTATGACATCTTACTTAAAGTAAAGGCATCTGCTTTTAAAAAAGCACTTGTAGTTTTTGCTTTAGTGAATGGAAAATAAAAACCTTGGTGTTTCTATAAAGCTAATAAGATGGCCTAAGAAGCTAATAAGATCATAAAAAAAAAATCAATTTTTTAAAGAAAATATTGATTTTTTGGGTAGTCACAGATACCTTAAATTTGATTTAGGTTACATTATAATGTATAACATTTTAGTTTCACAATACCAATGAAATCCAACTTGTGATACCGAAACATATTTTGAAAGGCAATAACATTTCCAAACACATAATGGTTATAAAGAAATATTTAACCGAAGAGAAGCCGCGCAATGGATACTTAAGTTAGTGGCCCAGCAGGATAACGGAGTCACCCATAAATCCTGTTTTCCTTATCATTATTTTTAGTGTGCTTGTTAAAAATCGTAGTTCCAGTGAATAATTTAACTAAGAGAAAGTACACTTACCTAATTTTAAGAACTTTTCCATTTTTCTTTGATTATTTGAGAAAAAATTCAATCAAACAACTATGTTTCAAATGTGCATTAATTTAATAAAGGACACAAATCACACAGACACATTTCACTTACGTTACAGTAATGATAGTTGCAAGTAAAACTGTCATATATTGTCCAAGTTATTGTAGTTTTATTGTCCTCTGATGATCGACCAATAGCATGTTAAACTTTTTCTTGCTAGTGTCTTTTCGACAGGGTGAAGAGTGTGTTTGTGTCACACTTACGGATTTATATTTTTCTTGATGGAGTTCTTAAGGTAGCATTTGAAAATTTTCCTTTCAATTCAAACGTATCATGATCATCGATATTCTTAAATTTAATTTCGCTGTCATGATTAATATGTATTATTTCAGCAAGTTCTTCCCTTGCTTGATCATTTTCAACTTACTTCAATAGAGATCGCAGATACCATTTCTTTTATTATATTCTGCTCATTTACGTTTGTAAACCATAATAAATCGTACAACACACAGCAATTAAAACCACTCAGTTGTTCACAGGAAAAAAATGTATAAATGTTGGAACAAAATTGGTAGCGCGGGAAACTCAGTCACCCAGAATCATCTAAGTAAGAAAATGTTTGTCGTTCCCGAAAAAGAGAGAAATATTTGACAAATACATTTTAATGACCTTGAAGACTATCCTATAGGAGAATACCGACAAGGTCATTGGTAACAAATAAATAATTTCCCCAAGTATTAAAGATTTCGTGAGCCGGAGGCAACTCTGTGCCCAGAGTGAACACTCACGGGTTAAAAATACATTTTTTTTGGTTTTGAAATATATTTTAAATTAATAGAAAGTTCATTTTGTGCTAGACTTCATTAAAACTCTTATAGCACTGTATTAATTTCCTCACTTAAAAAATACGCAGTTAATGAAATAAGGAAATAAAAAAGTGAATTGTCAATTTAATTTTGACAATACACTATTCTGAATCATTTTTTCATTTTCAGAAATATCGTTATGCTGTCCATTTTAATTTCCTCCGTTGTGTTATCTCGATGATTGCAAATACTCTTTATCAACTCATTTGGCTGTAAATACGGCAGAAATATCCTTTCTGCGCCATTATTTCACTCGGGGTCGGTCAAGTGCGAAATCGTTTGTCACCAAAAGGAGCGACTTAAAATGTTCGCAGTCGCTACTCTCGTAAAGAGTCGTAAAAATAATTTCTATTAGAACACCTTGGTGTGAGAATTTGAACGCTAATGGAAAAAAGGAATTTTATCAAGATAGGGAACATTATTTCGAGGCTTAACGATTTTTATTCCTGATTGGTTTTACGGTTGATTGATCAAGACTTGCGCAGCTGTAAGCCCTAAAAGCGAGTTTCCCATAAAGAACTGTTAATTAAGAGTATAACTCTTTATTTTGGACAAAATGTTCGGTTCATACAAACTATCCTGTTTTTTTTCCCTTATGCGATACTTGGTTAACGAATTAAGTGCTTGTGTGTGTGGCAAAGTCTTATACCCAACTGAAATTTGTTATTTTACCAGTACATCGCATAGTTCAATATGAATATTTTGGTAAATTTCTGTTTCTTTCAAAATATTATATATTTCATTTTTTTATAAAATTTTCAGGACATTAATAATCCATGACTATACATTCCGTGACCCATATTCCTCGTGTTGCTTCTAAGGACTAAGTTAACTCGTTTGCCCGTACACAGGGCTGCGGTAGCCCAGTGGTTAAGGTATCGGACCATGGCAGGCATGTCATGAGTTCGAGCCCAATACCACTAAAGACCCGCCGTGTAGGGCAGCGATGCACGTTAAATCTTTCGAGAGCTGAAACGTCCTCCCGTTGGTGTGGTGTGGTAGTTAGGAGAGGGGGTGCCAGCTCAGATGTCGTCCACGTCACTTGACCATGGTTCAAAATTACGTGGTCCGTCGCCAAAAGCCCTCGTGTAGCTGAACAGTGCGACGTTAATATTCACTCACTCACTCACTTGCCCGTACACAATAAGGGTATCCAACTACGTTCGGAACCGTGATTTTAAAAAAGCGCATAAATGGATAGTTTTCATGATATTTAGTGTCACTTAGATTAGAATACATGTATGAAAATGTTTTAACCAAAAAACTATTTAAATACAATATTTGGGCAAAAAATTAACTTAGAATAACCTTTTTTCAAAATGCTCCTTTTGTCAAAAATGCTTCTATTATAATAATATTTTGCCTGTATACAGCTCAGTCCTCTGTACAGAGGCTCAACTATGATTTTGGAAAAATTCACGTTATTTTCAGAGTTACAACCCATTGAAATAATTATCAGAGTTTTTTTCTTAAAATTTCTCCCCTCTGTTGTGTCGTAAAACATGGATAAACCCACTTCTAAGTTATATATTTCAAAAATTCTAGTTGAGCCTCTGTACAGAGGTCTTAGCTATGTACAGGCAAAATATTGTTATAATAGAAGCATTTTTCACAAAAGGAGATTATTTTGAAAATGGGTCATTCTATGTGCATTTTTTGTCAAAACATTGTACTTAAATAAATTTTTTTTACTGTAATACTATTCTTAAAACAATTTTATATACGTTTTCTAGTCTAAGTGTCACTAAATATCATAAATATTATCCATTTATACTCTTTTGCAAAATCACGGTTCCGTACGTAGTCGGATACCTGAAAGCTAATCAATACTGGTTTTCTCATATTCTGTACAGACACTGATATTTTCATCTTTCTATCTTTGATTTGCACATATTTTTCATTCTTATAGTAAGATTATTGGGTTTCGCGTCAGACTGACCACTTGACCGGAACATCTACTCATGCACCTCAGGTCCCAAGGTCGCGTATACTGAGTTGGACACAGTAGGCCTTCGCCCTCATGGGCTGTCGCGCTACTGAATTAAGTTAGTAAGATTATTAGTGCTAGTTGTTTTAAGAGATGCAATTTATCCATGCTACTAAAATGCTTCTCATCCGGGAATTTTTTTGTGGTGAAGGCAGACATTTATACTCTTGAAAATATTCGATAAGGAACAGGAATTTTCAAGGCAATGTGCATTTTGTTGCTTGAGGAGAAATAAAAATGAACAGATAATCCAATAATTAAATAAACGATGTTAACTGGGACCCTACTGTAATGTAAGACTTACTATTGCACCACGCTTCAAATTGCGTGTGCACACACACACAATCGTCAATCATTTGAAAAAGAGGTTTGAACATGAAATTTTTTTGGGAGTAGTAGAGAAATACTTTTAAGATGAATGAAACATTTTTCATAACATGCAGAGTGTACTTATAAAAAAAATCCTTTTTTTTTTAGGGTTTTTTTGCGCTCCACAATTCTGAAATAAAATTTGCGCGAAAACTTTAAAATTGAAAATTAAAATAAAATTCTACCATTTTTGCATTCAGTTGGGTATAATGTTTAATTATATGCAATAAAAAATTGTGTTTTTTTAGGAACATCTTAGGCAAAAAAATTGACCATTTAAGAGTTAGTTATAACCGTTCATTTTCTAAGTCTATACATAAAGGTAAATATATACATGCCATAAGTAATATCCCTCCTGGTGCTCCCAAGGGCTACGTTAAAAAAAATTATTCAAACAATACAATTCGTTGCGGAAAGAAAGGCACAGTATAATACATCTTTTTTAACCACAAATTGTTATCGATCTTCCCCACTTCAATTTGCTCTAATATGAATTTAATACATGATTTTTTTTTCTTTTTCAATGAAATACTAGCAGCTATGATCACAAATTATCGAGAGAAAATTAAAGATGTTCTTGACACAGATCATGGGAGATTATAATTTCTACACGCGCTCTGATACTTATTCAAATTCTCTATATTTTAAAAGAAATATTTCTAAATTAGTCCAAACAAATTTTTGCAATCAATCCAATGCATATGACTGGTTTTATGGATTCGTAAAACTAACTGAATAGCATCATTTGTCATAAAATCATAAGAAAAAAAAAGCTGCAGTCCTTCAAGGCTGTAGAGAAATTATGTGTGTGTGATTAATGTTTTTCTAAATGTTACTTTAATGTTTTTGTAAAGAACAAATTTAAAAAAAAAATTGGTTCAGGAATTCAATTATGAAAGGAGATATTAGAATCATTATTATTTTTTTAAATGATTTTTATAGTTATTTTTAATAAGAAATTTACAAACATCAATTATTTGCAAACATCAATGTTTTGAATTTCATACTGGAAGAAAAACATTGTGTGTTAAGCTTATTAAATATAATTTTTGCTATTAATTGGATTTCATTTCATTAAGTTGCAATTTCAGTACCATGCAAAGAATGCATTTTAATGGAAATTTTTGTAACTTTTCATTTTTGAATTTATTCGAACATATATCAAAGTAGTTATTATTTAATATTTTAAATTTTATATAAATACCATGAATTACTTTGCAATTTCCTGGAAGTGAAAGGAGTTACTTTAAATGATTTTAGTATTTGGCAAATTAATTATGCACTAAGCCAGTGCTTCTCAAACTTTCACTATTTCCGACCCAATAGGCAATCAAAATTTCCATCGTGCCCCCCTTCCATACAATAACACTTTACTTGGACTCCAAAGCTACAACACGACTTCAACCTTTTAAGCGTCACTGACGTATATATACGTCTTGTTCAGTTAAAACTTTAATTGCCCTGGGTGTATATATATGTCTTTCCGAAGTACGATCTTTACTGTGCACTGCAATCCATAAAATTATTCGGAAGGCTTTGGAATGCAATAAAAGGACTTTGACAGAGTGTGTGAAGGATTTATTTATTTCAGAGGATTTGCTTATCTATTTCTTTTCTCACCCCTCTCCAATACATCACATACTCGCGCCTACGTGGAAAACTGGGGCCTGGGGAAACCTACGAACTGGGGAGCGAATCGCATAACTTTTATTCGATAATGAAGGGCTTAATTGTAAACTCTACAAATTATCAAGATAAGTGTTAATTTTTATATATAATTTTATACATGACAAACCCAGGGGGCACTGGTAATTATTAAACTTGTTGTTTTTTGTTAAACTAATGATAAAATACATTGTGCAGTGCTGACAGATTTATAAGTGTATTATATCAGTGGAAATGCGTATTTTATTTTTTATTACGCCAGAATGTATTTTGTCTACCTACTTTCAAAAAATTAAAAAAATATTTTAAATTTTTTGTTTTAAAAATTTGTCGCGCCTCCCTCTAAGACTTATCACGCCCCCTAGGGGAGCGAGCCTCACAGTTTTCAGAAACACTACTCTAAGCAAAAAAAAAAAAAAATTATTAAAAAGCTTATTGAAATGATGATATAATCAATATAATAAGAATAAATAAGAAATTTTCTAAGTAATATGTATACATATATATATGAGAACAATTATAGATATGTATTAAGACTGGAAAATTCATTTTAAAACGTCCCTAATGGAAATTTTATTGATAGAATTGAACCGAAAAATACGGGAATGAAGTTATATGAAAGTAAAGTATGAAAACTTTACCAGACGACATTGCATCAACATTCGATTTCCAAATGTCTTGCCTTGTTCAGCATTTCATTCTAACAGTAAGCAACTTTTAATGGTTTGAGCTAAATTCTAGGAACACATATATCATAGAAGAAAACCATTTATAAATATCCTCATGCTCTCGCGTAATGGTTGGGAGAAAATTTTCTCCCATCCATTTCAAGAATAATGATTAAAAAAATTGACTGATATAGTAATGAGTGCAGCTTGTTAAACGCTTTTTGGACATTCCTGAGAGTGGATCTATTTTCCTATTTATTAGAAGCTGTAAGTATTTTTGGTAATTAGGCGCGCAGTTAATGGCGACGCTATTTCATTTCCAGGAAAGAGAGATAATTCACATTCAAAGGAAAAATAACTTCAATAAAAAGTCTAACGATGCGTTTTAATAGTCGCCATTTATTGAAATTTTCCAAGAATTCGGAACAAATTGAAAGGGCGTAAAACATTCATAGAAGCTTTCCATCTGTAAGGGAAAAGGAATGCGCTTTACCTTTTCCTGTAAGAAGGCATCTCTTAACGAGTTTAACATGCTCCAGACTTATGTAAACAAGATCTATAGAAGTGTTATTCGGTGCAATTATACAGAAAGTTAGAAACTTTAATTTTGGAAATAGCATTTATGTAAATTACGTCTGTTTTGATTTGATAAACGAATCCGAAAATATCATACTAATTCAAGAGGAAATGTTTTCTCGTTTCCCATGTTTTCTGACTTTAAACTAAATGATTTCATTTTAAGATATAATGAAATGAAAATGACTCCTACAGAGCTGGCTCTTTTTCTTTTCCTCGCTTCAAATTCACCGACTTGAAGGATTTGAAACTCATTTAGTTATAAAAATGTAATAACTATCATATAATTATATGGTAGCTTTCGCTATTTGCAGAATAATTAAATATTCAACTATATTTTTACTACAAACTCTTTTGTGTTATATATTTTTTTTATTTCGTGAAAGAAAAGAAAGGTATAAGCTCCTTGCAATTTACACATGTACAAATGCAATTTGTAACTTATTGTTTTCAATTTACAATTATTATTTTGCACTTCTTACGATTTTCAATGACATCGTATACTTGTTTCTCCTCTTGTTGTCCAAAAGAAAGGCCAGATTACCATTTTCTGCACCCACGAACAGCAGGGAAATTATCAACCCTGCTGCGAAATCGCAGCAAACTCCCTCCCCCCTCTCCTCTAACCAAAATTTACCGTTAACCCCTAGAGTACCATGTAAGTAGATACATGCTATGTATAGGGCAAAATCCCATTGTAACCTCATGGCGAACATGGATCATTTAGGTGTACAATCAGTGTAACAGCACAGGAAACATTATAAGGTAGATTTTCTTTAATTGAGATAAAAAAAATTTCAAAAGTTAAGTTACAGAGTGTGTATATAAGGAAAATTTGAAAAAATAAGAAAATTAAAATTACAAATATATGTAAAATTGCTTGAATGGGGGTCACTGTCATATTCATCGGTTTAACCCTTTCAGGACCAGCGAAAGGAGAAAGATGCGTTTCCACAAGTTCGCACATTCCGAGAGTATACGTACGCACGGGAACGGGCAAATTTTCTTGCTAAGCCTAATCCATTAAAAAAATCATAAAAATTCTTTAATGTAATCAAATACGCTAAAATTTACTGTTTACTATCATTGATAATATCTGAATGCACAGTACAAAAAATTTTGCTATACATATTTAAAAAAGCACAATTGCGAATTTTGAAGAAAATTCTTTCATTTTAATAAAAAAGGAATGTTCTCTCTTTTTTGCCATGATGATTAAAATGAAATAAACCCAAAACTTTCAAAATACTATTTGGCAAATCCCAAATGATAAATTTACTCACTTAAACTTGTGGCTTGAAATGATACAAATCTTTTAAATAGCAGCTAATATGTCGTTTTTATTTTTAATTAACTGGTATAATGCTTATAACTTTTTTAGTATAACATTAGTATGGTTACAGTTAAGACATCTCTGGTTAGGATAGCAATGAAAAAGAATCGTTTGTTCTTACAGAATCAAAAATGAGTCATTAAAATATAAAAACAAACCATTATTTTCCTTAAAAAATGAGTCATTGCGTTTGTTCTATGTAGATTTAATTTTTAAATGTCTTTGAGTATTAAAATTCTTGTTGTAAATACGAATTGCAAATAAAATAAATATTGAACCTCCTATTATGTATAACTGAGGCCCAATAAACTAATAAAATTCTCATATTTTTTCCAACTTAGTTAAAATATAAACATAAATCCAGAGCACATTAAATGTTCTAAACATGGACAGTTGTTTACTTTCATAAATATCATAAATCTGATTTAAAAAAAAAAATTGGAGCCGAAAGCACATATTTAAGTTTAAAGTTTTATGAAACAATATTTGAAAAAAAAACGGACTTTAACTGTCATCTAATCCTAAGTAAAAATTCATATTAAAACGTTCCAAACTCCGATGACATCGGTGTAATTATGAGCCTCAGAGCAATGAAAATGCATTCACGGAGTACGTGCTCGTTAAATCTTTGGGTCCGAAAATCTTATGGGCTGAATTACGAGTGCAGGGAACTGGAGAAAATTTCCCTCCAATTCCATGCCTAAATTGTGGAGGTGGAGATAGATGGTGGTGCTTACTCCATTCGTACGTTATCAACCCTTAGGAATTTCACCGAGCTAAATCGTACTGTCACCTGTATGGTGCTTAAGGCTAAGGCCAACGGCAGACTTACATCTAGCCCATTGTCACGATGAAGTTCGTGGGCCTCGATCTGACTATGTCAAACAAATGGCATGAGCAACAACAACACTTTTCATGGGAATTGTTGAGAAAAATGATTAGAATTCAAGACAACATAAATTATTTTAGGGTAACGTTTTCTGTCGTTTGATTAGCATATATCAAATACTACCATGAATAAAAAATACATTCTAATAATATTTGTTGCCGGGCATGAGTTCGTGTTGCCATTATCCGGATTTGTTTGTGCTGAAGGGTGTTCTGAAATTTCTTATGTATGCAGTACGGATTTTATATGATTATGTTATTCTTATAGGAGAAAAATTAAAAAAATGTCTTCTCTTTTAAATGAACATTTATTTAGAAAAAAACAATTTTAGGCAAGATACAAAAGCCCTACGAATTTCGCTTGAACATGGATTCCAGCGAACTTTTCTTGCCTAGCTGCTTTTTCGACATTATTCACAAGTTTTAAAAGGGACAAGCGAGAGCCATCAACGCATGTAGAATTCTATTTTCTAAATGCAATAAAAAATTATTTCCTCGACAAAAAATTTATATAATTTTAATTCTTCTGTAATATAAAACAGATGCATAGTTGTAAGGAGTTTCCTAATTGTTATTTTCCTCTTGGAATGAGGATGAATCATTTTCTTTTTCTGTAAATGTGTTCTCCGAGAGAACATCACGGGACGCTTTATTCCTGGTACCTCAGGTATATCTTGGTATCTTACTCTTGGTATCTCAGGTACAAGGAAATAAATGGAATTACGTCTTGTTACGACATGCAGAACAACGAAGCGTCGACAGCGTCCATGTGGTATGGTTATGCGTCATGTAAAATATCCTTTGAGTGCCTGTTTGGCTTGAACGCTCTCGGCAAAATTAAATTCCTGAGTACGGTTTCGCATCGTCAGAGATCAGGTGCCTCTCCCTGAGGAGGAAACCGGGTGTCAAAACTACTTGCAGCCATTGGTATTCCAACTACCTGGTACCGCACTTAAGAAAGAGATACAAGCTTCCGGGATATGTACTAGGTCTGCTAATGGTAAGACACCCATCCGCAGCCCCATTGGAAATCGAAACATATTTCAAATATTTTTCCATGAATAAACTTAATTAATTTTCGTTAATTAAAGATACAGCTATGCACCTATTATCGATTGTTGTTTAAAATACTTAATGGTTTAGAATTAAAATTAGGTTATAATGCATTATTTGTTTTAAGAAAGTTGATGGTTTATTGCTCATTATATGTATTGTACACTTTATCATATTTAAAATAAACTTTACAAAAAAACATTTGTATTTATATATTTATTTTGTTCATTTGCTTGTACTATGAAGTGAAATTTACCATATTGTTTAAATATTGATTGAGCAAAAATATTA
>BMAV01027612.1:0-10000 GCA_019973955.1 Trichonephila inaurata madagascariensis
AACTTTTGTTTTACAATGCAAAATAAATAACTGCATTTTTAAATTTTAACAAAGAAAAAATATTTATTAAAAAAAGGCATTTTTTAAAGAAAAAAAAAGAATATATGTTGTGGAACCCAAACTTATTCGTTCAAAAAAACATTAAATTATTTCGTTTTCAGCTTCAAGAAAGACACATTTGCAAAGTGAAATAAATAGTAGCTCAGTTAAGTCGAGTTTTCACTTTAATATTGAACCTTTGGAACTACAAGTGGATGAAAGTTATTTTCGCTGACGTGAGTCCTTTCTTAATTTTCGCAGAGATTTTTGAAATTTCGAACTTGGAATAGAATTCTCCTTCCTTCCTTCCTCTGAAGTAGTAAATATAAAAAGATAAGAGTAAAAAAAAGAACGCGTAAAAAAAGTATCAAAAATAGAAATAAAAAGGCTGCCAAAGGCACTAGGTTTAACGAGGCAAATAGTAGAAGTGGCTCTAAGCTAGCTTTCGGCTCTCTCCTTTTACACTAAAAACAATGACGAATTTAGCATGCGCTGTACAGCTAACTAAAACCCTATTTTTTTTCTTTTATCCACATCTTACTTATGATACTTTCTGTTTAGAAAAAGCAACTTGAAAGATAAAACGTCTTAGATGAAAGTAAGAGCATTCCAGAATATTTCATAAGTCTTTTTTTAATGTATGTTGAATGAAAGATTAAAATTGAAAAATGGAGCTCTTTTTGAAACTTAATTTTGTTCATGTGCATGAACTTCAAACGTAGTATTTTGAAGAAGTGATCTATTTCATTTTTCGTCTTTTGTATTTCTTTTTGAGCAGCGTTATGAAATAAGACACAGGTTCTAAACGTGGGAGTTTGAGGCTGTCAGGGGGGCAGTAAAAGCCCCAGATAAAAATAGGGGGCATTGAGATGGTACGGTGAGTCACGACAGATTAACCAAATATAGTCGAAAAAAGACTTAAGAACACACGCTGGCAGTATATTAACAAAAGTAAACTTTAATATTAGTTACCTTATGTTGATTTTATGAATTTAAATAATTTCTATAACGTGTACGAAAATTCTCATATTTAGGCAGTTCGGGAAATGGATGAAAAACTTAAAGATTACATTCTATTTAGATCTATATTAAATTGAATGATATAGTAAATTCTAATTTCTGTAGTGAATCTGTTGTCTTTGTCTGTGATTAGTAAGAAAAATGTTTCGTCCACTGATTTCATTACGTATATTATCCAAAAATATAATTAAAATGTTAAGCAAGAGTTAACTTGAAATTTTTTTAAAGCAGAGGTTCCTAACTTTTTTTCTCATAGACCCCCTTTCCATGTTTTTCAGTTATGGGTAGACCCTACTTACCTTTTATTGAATTTTTGCAAATTTATAAGCTTTAATGTCTTTTCGACAGCTGGTACAGAGCTACTTTCTTTAAAAATTTACATTTTTAGCTGTAGGGAAGTATAGTGTGTTTAAAGCTTATAAGAAACACATATTAATTAATTAAATTAAAAGTTAATTAATACACAAAATAACTGAGCAACAAAGGAAGTCTTTTAATGGGAGGGATGATTCTGAGGCGACAATAATATAGTTTCAACATTTGGCATCAATGTTGTCACATATAACCCTAAATTTCCTTGGTAAGTACTGTGTCCAGATTTTTTTCTCTTTCTTTTATTGTTTTGAAAATTAGCAACCACGCTGAAACTCCTCCTTTGAAAAAGCAATTAAAATCTTTCTGAATGTATTCCATAATTCTGGATAAATAACAGGTATATCTTTTTAAAGCCAGAATAGCTGTCATCCATTTCTAAACTAAGCTTTAAGATCTTTGTTAGTGCCTATTCCTATCAGTTCCTCTAGTAATTTGCCATTCGTGTTTTTTTTATTATGACCATATGAGTTCATTGCCTATGATAGTATTATCATAATCAAAGAATTCTCAAGCTTAGTTTAAAAATCTGAATAAACTACATTTAAGTAGTGAAAGTATGTTTAAACGTCAATTTCCTGGTATATTGTCTGTGACAAATTGGGAAATTTCGCGCCGTCCAATATTATACTCCAATAGCTTAGTTCTGGCAAGAAACGCTGAAATTATTACCTTTGTTTCAAAAAAGAACTACTTTGTCGCTTTGTATCTGCAAGTTAACGTCATTAAATTTCGTAAATAAATCTGTTAAACAGATAAATCTGATTTCCATTTAATAAATTTTTTTTTTTAAAATTTAAAAATACGATTTTTTTAATGGGGGCCCCACTTGGGGACGTCTCTCGCGTCTTTCTTTTAAACATGACCCCTATGTTCTTTGACGGCCACGATTAATGGAAAAAATTTTTCCAACCCAATACCAAGAAGATAAACGATCATAATAGGGAAATGAATATCCCTAAAAAAGGGAAATGGCGTGGCAAACCTAGAATAGCGTAGCAACTTAGATATAGCGTGGCAAGCCTAGTTTATAACGCGGCAGGCTCAGAAAAATATTGGTGTGGAATCATTCTGATCGATGGCGTGAAAAAAGCTTGAGTGTGAAATCTTGCGGATCAAGAATTAGCAGTCAAAATTAGCAGCATTGCGGATCAAGAATCTTCATATATAAAGTTTATAGATAATATTCTTTAGGCCCAAGGAACCAGAACTGAAAAAAGGAAATATTGAATATAAGTAATTAGATGAATGGGATAATTTATGAAAATTGAGATAGGGGGGATCTGGTTGCGTGATCTGACTTTAAATACGTGATTTAATTTGGGCGACTCTCACTTTTTAAATTAAAAAATTTTCAAATTAGAATTAAAAAAATATAAGTTATTCTTAATAAAAATTGTATTTAAAAATTTTGTCCATCATTTTGATAATCAACACCTCTAGCTTAAAGCGGAACCGGCACGACATGGTCATCATAGGACTATGTCGCAATAACACTGAACGTATTTAATTCTGGGTTAGGTAATGTAGGTGGAAATACGGTTCTACCTGAAATGTACTTTTCAGGGTCGGGGGGGAACGTTGCAGAGTTTATCGAAATGTATCGAAATAAAATACAGTTGCTTGAAATCCCCAAGTAATCTGTCATTCTTCTTAAAAAAATCATCTCAGGGGGGAAGGGGGTCAAGATTGGTATTCGATATTTGGTTCGTTGTTGGTGCAAAAAAAAGCCACGGTTTTTGCGCAGCTCAAACCCGGTTGGAGGCTTTTCCCCCGGGCAAAAATAAAAGAACACAGTCGGGTTTTATGCATCCCAGCAGGGGAAGAAATCAGGAGGCTACTGATTTTGTGTATAGATTAAATAAAAATAGAGAAAAAGTTTAGAATTTGGAATGTCCCAAGCAGACTTAGTGGATCATATTTTTTGTTCGACTCGAAACCACAGATCAAAGGGCTATTTTGGAAGTCAGAAATCCCAAAAAACGATACAACTTTTAGAAGTCTTGGCTAAATTCGAAAAAGAGATATTCTTGCAAATTACAAAGGGGTTATCAGAACCATAATATAGAAAGACGAGGTCAAAATGCGCATAGGATCCCTAATTTTGAAGCTAAGGGAGAAACTAAAATTGGGAAATGGGTAGCCCAAATAACAGAAATGAGTTTTACGAGAATAGCCGTCAAAGTAATAGAGGGTTCGAGAGGAATAGGTTTCAAATAATGATCAGGATTCAACAAAGGGGTTACTCATTTCGAAATGAGCGAAATGATAATTTTAAAAAGGGGACCGTAGAAATAAGGGTTCAGTAAAAATTTCAATCGGGGCGATGGGACGAAAGGGGGACGATTTTTGAAAGGTTAATGATAAACCCCAAAGAGGTGTCGAAAAAGAGAAAATTAGATTTTTCTCCAATATGTATAGCCCCCGTAGAATTTCCCCCACTTTCCCTATATTATTAAATAACACATTTTTGAAAGCGCTTGGGACACAGGAGCAGATAAATCATTTTTTCGGAAGATATAAAAAAATTTTTTTCTATAAAAAAATTAAAAATCGCAACCCCAGGAAAAACAGCACGGGGTGCGAAATCCCAAAAAACATGGGATTGTAGAATTAAAAATTCACATCAGAAAACAAAAGAAATTGGTCTTTTCTTGGAAAAGATTTAGAATACCCTTTATTCGGGGATCGATTTCATAAAGCGTCAAAAATCGTATTAGATTTTGATCAGAAATCTTTAAAAAATTCAAATTCACTGGTTGAAGATAATAAGGAAAAAAGGGAAAACGAATGGGTCAAAATGAAGTTAAACATTTTACATTTTTTCCCGAAAAAAGCAAAAAAAAATAAAATTTGGGTGATAAAATTAATTGTGCCATAATCGGGGATTTGGTACTTACTTCGGGAACAATTAAAAAATGAACAGAAAATGACCCAAATTAGGTCATATATATAGATATTTAAAAAACCCGGAAGAAAATCGGTTAATGCAACGATATGTGAGAATTGGCCCCACGATTTCCGTTTAATTAAAATTGTTATTTTATGCGAAACACGCAACGTCATTGGGTGAAATGCGTGTAAAATTCCCCAAAATCTTTGGAATGAAATAATAGAGAATTTCATGAAAGCCAATAAGTGGACACTTAGGGAGATTTAAAACGTATCATTCCGGGGCGTTTGTTATTTCCGTACATGGGAAAAATTTTTGATCAATATGTCTCTACATGCCATATTTGCCAAGTTAATAACTATAAAAAAGCGTTACCAGCTGGGCGGTTAAATCAATTATATCAAATTATCCGAATGAGATAGTGACGTTAGATTTATTAGGCCCGTATCTATATCAAAAAAAGACGTAAACGCTTATTTTAGTAATAACCGATCATTTCAGCAAATGGGCTGAAATTTTACCTCTTAAAAAACCCATCTCGTATAAAACGGATATTTTTTTTATAACTTTATATCGCGTTATGGAGCTCCAATAAAATTAATAAGTGATAATGGTCCCCAATTTTTTCCCAGATTTTGGCACTTAAAAAAATTTGGCATAAGGTTGAAAACTTTGCAAACGACCACAAACAAATCGGACTGAAAAAGTTAATCGAAATATAGTGCAAATGAGAAATTACGTTAATGAACAACACGATACTTGGGATCAATTTTTTCGTGAGTTTCTTACGCTATTCGTACGGCGGTGAATGAAAAAACGGGAAAAAAACCGGGTGAATTATTTTAGGTCGAAAAATTTATTCACCATTTCAAAACAGTTATGATATCAAAGCTCTAAATTCAAAATTCAAAATATACAGAAAAGCTTTAAAAAAGCTGCAAGTGAAAATTAAACAGGAAAAAGGGGGGAAAAAAATTATAATAGACGTAGAAAGACATAAAAAAAAAGGTAAAAGTTTGGGGTTTTTTTGGAAACACACCCTGTAAGTTCAGCAACCAAAAAATGTGCTAAATTTAAACAAAATTTGAGGGACCTTATAGAGTCTTAGAAATTAAGAACTTTAATAATATTGTAATATGGAAATCAGGAAAAAGATTAACAGTTAACGTAGATCAAATAAGAATATATCGTCATAGGAAATGTGACGAGGTCGAATTAGGAACAGGTATCCCAAATAGTATAAGATCAAGTCAGGAAACTCGTACTTCGGAAAAAGTACACCAAGGATTAAATGATTTACAATAGGGGAAAAGAAAAATCTGCGGTGAAACGTAGGTTAGAGGCAAAAGGGATTGGTAACCAATCAAATCAATATAAAAATACAGCCAGGACCCATAAAACAAATCACTGGTCAGATCACTACCTAGTTCAGTTGGGAATGAAAATAAAACAAAAGGTTTAAATATAATAGAGGTATTAAAAGACCCAGTTGTGTCGGGGACAAGTGGACCACAAAGAAAGTGGCAAAGAAAGGGTAATAATATAATAATAATAAAAGACAAATGTCATCAGTACTATTTCTAGAGATAGAAAAAAAGCAGAAGAGAATCAACGGAAGTTCCATATGAAAGAACTACAACTTAAGGCCACGACGGAGAACAGAAGAACCCCGACCAGCCAAGAACACAGTTGGGAAGGCAAGGAAAGGACGACAAGGAGATTACAAGCCTTACAACAAGAAAAATTTCCCGTCAACCAAGGAATGAAGAGTGATGACACCTCATCGTTGGAAGTGAATGTGGGGAAAACATATAAAAATCAGGTTGTATTGTTTCATTTTTTTTGATCTTCCAACAAGTGGTCGGAAGAATTATTGCAAAAAAGGGAAATCTCGGGCGGTGCTTAAAAATTATAAGCCAAGTCAAACACTACAATGAGTGTTCATTTAATTTTGGAACTTTTGACTTGTTAAAAATTTTTTCTGAAAAACATTTGTAATCACACATTTGTTTGCTTCGATGTATGACTTCGTGAGATGCGAAAATTCCTTTGGTTATTTGTTATAATGGTTTATTGAAAAAAGTTTGTAATTGTATAATATGTGTATATATATATATGTTGTTGTATTGTTACGTATTATGAGGCATCTGGTTCGGGAAACGCGGCGTAGTCGGGCACTAACAATAATAATAAAAGGCGCGCGGCTCATTGGGAGTTTTTGTTGAAACCAGATGTGGGGATGGAGATGAAAATTTATTGTGATATATAAATAATATAATAATTGTTAAATTGATTTATATTATGGAAATAGAGACTCAAACAGTTTTCATTTCAGGGAGACTGACCCTGAAAATCTTGAAAAGTATAGCTTCAACAAGAAAGGGAGCAGAAGTACCAGCTCCATATGCAGTGTTAGATTGGGTCTGCGCACCCAGAATATTTATTTTTAAAATATTTAAGTGTATAAATATTTTAAGTAATTGAAATGTAAAAGTGAGAGAGGGCATAAATTAAACAGTAATTATTAATGTTGGCCTAGTTATTGGAGTAAAATTTATTGTCACGAGTTTAAAATTAAATTGAATATTAAAATTTAATTCTAAGATGAGTAATGAAAATTAAAGTCAAGATAAATTTTGGAAATTATAAAAGTTAAAATTTAAGATTAAAATTGCAATGAAAATTAAAGTCAAGATAGATATTGGAAATTATAAAAGTTAAAATGAGGATTTAAGATTAAAATTTAAATAAAACTCAGAAAGCGAAGAAATTTAGAAATAGAGATTTAGACACGTAATTTATTGGGCATTGAGAACCCTTGTAAAACACTTTTTTCTCTTGGAGGGGGTTTGACTCTCGCGTTTTTTCTGTTAACATGACCCTATGTTTTTTGACGGCCACGATTAATGGCAAAACTTTTCCAACCCAATCCCAAAAAGAAGAAAACGATCATAATATGTAAATGAGATATACTAAAAAAAGGATAGCGTGGCAAACCTAGAGATAGCGTAGCAAGCTTAGATATAGCGTGGCAAGCCTAGATATAACCGGCAGGCTCAGAGATATTAGTGTGGAATCATTCTGATCGATAGCGTGACAAAGTTTAGTGTGAAATCTTGCGGATCAAGAATTAATCAAAAATTAGCAGCATTGGGATCAAATCTTCATATATAAAGTTTATGAAATATTTTTTTAGGTCAAGGAACCAGAACTGAAAAAGGTAATATTGAATATAAGTAATTAGATAATGGGATAATTTATGATAATTGAGAAAAGGGATCTAGTTGCGTGATCTGATTTAAATACGTGATTTAATTTGGGCTTGACTCTCACTTTAATTAAAATTGTCAAATTAGAATTAAGTAATATAAGTTATTCTTAATAAAAGTTTTATTAAGAATTATGTCTCATCATTTTGATAATCCCACACCTCTAGCTTACGCGGAACCGGCACGACATGGTCATCATAGGATGGCTATGTCGCACACTATCGTAGACTCCTAATTTGTTCGTTCATTAACGTTGCCCTTTTGCTGCTCGTCATAGACCCATGGATGTCAATATAGACTACTTTGGGAATCACTGCTTTAAAGACATGAAACTGTATTTTTTTTTATTATTATTTTGAAAGCAATAGTTTAATGTGAATTACTTTATATCATCAAACCTTCTTTCAAAAGTGTCTTTATAATAGGCAAGCTAAATTTTTTATTCCACTCTTTTTATATATATAAATAAAGAAGAAATTCAATAGTCTTTCAATTCCATCAATATCCTATCTAAAACTAAAGTATTTAATATTACAAATTTAAATATACTTGGGGCAATAGCTATTTCAGATTAGCAAATAAAAAAAATTGGAGGCCTTAGAAAAAAAATTGAATTAAAAAAAAATATGCTCTATCAGTAATAGAATATTATATTTTAAAACTAGTTCTTTTTTTCACCATGTATTATTTATATTCTTATTTCTCTTGAGTGGGAAGGAGTGATATCGAAATATTCACTAGAAAGGGGGAGGGCGATGCCAGTTCAAAAACGGTTGGGAACCTATGAAATAAGAGATACTATGGTATGTTCTTAGAAAATAAAAATTATAACTACAGTGAAACACATTTAAAGAGAAAACATTTAAGACGAAATAGCGTTTAACTCTACAAAATACAGCTGTTCCGAGAAACTACTATGTATTTTATAACACGAAAAGATTTCCCTTCTGGTAATTAACAAACTACGGAAAACACCAGACACTTAACGAAATGTTTGAGAAAATTTCTGTATTACGGGACTGTGCCCTACTGCACCATCGGAATAAATGGTTACAGTAGATGATAATACTATGTATACAGCACACCAATTATGCTAATCAAAGACATTTTGGAGTTTTTTCAAAGCTCAAAAACATGATTGTTGCAAATTCCGATGACGAAAAGGAAACGAATAATGCAGCTCCTATTTCCACGTCATCCGAAATGAGGAACATCCTAAAAAGTCATTTAGACGCACATTCTAATAGTGAAATTAGTATCAAAAGGCCCTTGGGAACAATTGGTTGACAATTTCAGCTAGCAAGGACAATCCAAAGAGAAATATCAGTTTTTTTCCAAAAACTCAATTAAAGGTTTTGTTTTTACAAAAGCCTTGAAAATTTGTATTAAATTTCATTAAGCTCTTACGAGTGTTTTTGTTTCATTGATTTTTATTAAATACATGGATATATGTACATCTATGTAAATAAAATATACTCTAATGAACTTAATTTTATTAAACATATGTTGTTTATTTATTTATTTATTGAAAAATCTTCTAACATGAAATACCTTTTAGCATGAAAATATATTTCAGTTCTCTCAGTTTCATGTAATGGATTTTCACTGTTTAATGTTCCCAAAACTGCTAAGAAGCTGCGTTATATATATGGGTGTGCATATGTGTGTAATAAAAAAATTATAATTTTTATCTACTAAAGTAGCCTAAATTCAATTAAAAGCTAAGCTACGAATAGAAATGGGTCAACGTTATGTTCAACATGATATTTCTCGAACTCACACGCGCAGTTCCAAATGGACAGGTCAGTGATGAGCTCTCTAGTTTGAGGCAAAATTAAAACTGTTGTATTCAGTATTTTACAGAATACAACAGTTTTAATTTTGTCTCAAACAATGTATGCGTGCGTAATGAAACAAACTTACATGGTATGCATACAGAAGAGGGTAGATCGATTTTTTTTTTTCATAAATTAAACCTATGTGGAAAAGACGTTCTTCGTTATACAGATAAAGGGAGAAATAAATTTTTAAAAAATGAAAATTTATATTAAGTGCCGCTTCTAAAAGAATAGAGTTTAATTATTTGAGCTTTTATGGCAAGAAGTCAAAGTAGTTTTTATTATCAAAAACGGGTAATTATATATTTGTAACATTTTTTTTGCAATAAGAGGCTACCAACTAAATAGTTACAGGTATACATTTAATAGCTTCTTTAGTATTTAGTTCTTAAAAAGGACCTTCTGCCAAAATTACAGTGCCCAATAAAGCGGAACAAGGAAAAATGTCTCAAACTGATTGGAATGTCTTGGGAGAGAGAGTTAGAGTTATTAAATATTGTATATTTTAATTTCAATATTCACACACACAGTACTGACTTTTCAATAATCATCTCGTTTGGTGCTTTATA
>BMAV01027612.1:12500-21914 GCA_019973955.1 Trichonephila inaurata madagascariensis
AATTTTTTAAAATACAATTATCAAAAAATTTTTTTATAGATATATTTTATTTCTAATTAAATATATTTTTATCTTAGTTCATTTTTATTTAAAATTCCTTTTTTTTTAGTTTATATTAAAAAATATTTTTAAAAAAAAAAAAAAATTTTAGCCTTATTTTATTAATATATCGATTGTATATAATCATCCAAATTTATTTACTTTGTAATATATTTCTGTTTGATTTTTTTATTTTTAACTTTGTTCACTATCGTTTTTTAAAAATTCCTTCTATAGTTCATTTTTTTAAAAAAAAACTTAGTTGTTTGTTTAATTGCAAAATAAATATCCAGGTGGCGCCACGAATTGTCGTTTCATTTCTTTTAATTCATTCCCCTTGGGGTTTTCTGTAGAAAGGGTTTAATTTTCGATCTCCCGTAATTATTTTAATGTAAGTTTTTTTTTTTTTTATTTTATTTTTTTCTTGAGACATTCATTATTGTTCTCTTTTCCTTCATTTTAATATATTATCAGGTTTTCTTCCACGTGTTGTAATGGCTTAACATTTAAACTTTTTTTTTTCCTATAATGTCGAAAATTTCTGCTGTATGGGGAAGGTTGGATCCCTAAAGATTGTAACCTAATTGCTGGCCTAATTCAGCGCAACAAAATCATAATAGGTTCCCGTTTGGGAAAGACTTTTTTTTCCCTTTGTTTTGTCTGGGAATTTCAATTTTTTCCTGTTTTAAATGTATTTTTTGTACTTTTTCACTTTTATTTTATATTACAAAAAATATATATATATATATACAATTTTAAAAAATTAAAAAAACACTCGACAAATATATATAATAATATATTTTTGTCGAGTGTTTTTTTATCTTTTTAAAACCTTTTATTTAGCTAAGTGGAAATATTATATTTAATATTTTAATTTTATTTCCCCTAGCAAATTTTTTTGTTTTTTTTGGTTCCGTTCATGGTTTTTTTTGTTTTTATCTGGTTTTTAGGATTTATTGTTTTTTTTTAAATTTTTTTTTTGCTATATATATATATATATATATATATATATATATATATATATATATAAAATTATATATATATATATATATATATATTTTTATATATCTTGATCAAATTTTCATATTTTAATGAAATACTTTTTATACAAACCCCTCATGTTCAAATACATTTTTTAAAATTTGTAGTGGTTGGCATAAGATATCAATACAGTTTTTTCAAATATAATTTCATTAATTAAATTAAATTAATGAATAAATTTGTTACAAACAAAAATAATAGTCCAACACCACGCATAAAAAGGAAAATCGCTCGTTGTGTTCCCGGTAAGGATCCTTTTAAATTCTACTTCAAGGTCTGGGTTTCCCCTTTGTTTATTTCTGAGAATGTGAATTATGAATGATTAAATAGTAACAAACAAAAATTGAAGTCCAACACCATAGATAGAAAGGAAAATCGCTTTCTATTTTGCCACTTAATAATGTGAATGTTATATGTATATACATATTTATATCTATTGTAATTATTTGCTAAAAAGTAACTAAACTAAAATTTTTCTTTGTTGAATTAAGTAGGAATATCCTTTAAAAATTATATTGCTTGTTTACATTTAACTTGTTTATGGCATCATTTAAATTTGAAGTTATTTTTTAAAATGATTTTTATTCTGGTCACAACCATACCAAATATCATCTTTTCTACGTAGGTAGGTTCAGACTATTGATATTCCATGTAAGTGTGATCCACTGTGGTACAAATTGTATTATTTTATTTCTTGATTTCTATATGTTTCGAAATTTTCATTCTCAATTAATTTAAGTTAAAAGCGTTGTTAAAATAATGGATTAAGTACAGTAAGTCAACACTGATATTAGCTTGATTCACCGCTGTATAACAATTGCATTTCCTTCATTTCAGAAAGCAAATGCTGTGAAAGACGCAACTTTGTGGAAATTTAAATTCTACATATAAACTTAGAAAGAAATACTGCGCTCTCTTTTCACAAACTTTGCATTTAAAACAATTATCATTTTAGAAGTTAAAATTTTCGATGAGCAGAAATTTATATCCAAGTTTTTTCTTTTCCCAAACCCTCAACCATCACTCTCCGACAAAATTGCCATTTATTTTTTTTTAAAGTATGATAACGCGTTAATTCATCCGAGAACGATAAGTTTTGCTCCCTCTTTCAAAACTTACCCGATACCAATTGAACGAGAATAATTTCAACTCCACTTACGCGAGAAGAGAAAAAATGATAAACTCCGAACGGAAGTCGCCTTTAAATGTCGCATCGTTTCCCCTTCAGTAAACTCATTATTAATGGCGGGAAAATGCTCTTTGTTCCCACAGAGTGCGCGAAAGCTAAGACTAACATGGCGGCCCGAACCTTTGAAAAGAGTGTCGCTTTCTAGTTACTGCAGTAATTAGGCTCTCTGGGCTTTAATTACACGCCTAAATTAATTTCTGAGCTCGTAATACTTAGAGAGGAAAACACAGCAATGAATTTAAGCCCCAGTTATTAAATCACGTATGTTCTAGGTTTGTGAATAAAAGCGTTGTTAATTGCGTATGTTAATGATTTCAATCAAAGGCGAGTACAGGTTTATCTGACCTTAAGACATCTCGGTTGCTGAAAATAGGATGGCGTGTTCACATGAACGTACATCCTGTTCTTTTGTTTAATTTGCGCTCGAAAGTATGCAAATGTTATACTCGAGATGAGAATAAAATGGTATTGTTTTAATTATTGATAAATGCTGAATGAAAGGAAATGAAATTCGCTTTAGCGTTATTAAGGTGGTACATAAGAGATGGAATGTAATGAACGTATTTTATTTCTATTAAATTTTTTTAAAAAAAATGAGTTTAAATGATTTCAATGTAGAGGCAAATATTTCGTTTAAATATCCTTAAAAAAATTGCTTGTAAAACTAAAAAAAATGTATACAGTTGAAAACATTATTAAAGAAAAAAAAATATTTTAAATTTTATTCTCTGTCTCCCTGAATTTTCCATAAATTTTAAAGAAGTAATAGAGTTTGACCTTGTCCACTTTTTATACACCCAACCTTTAATAACCCACAAGTAGGCGTTTTTCAAAAAGTTTCATCCATAGGCTAGCGTCATCTCGCTGATGCATCACCTCATATTTACGTTTGAAGATGTTTTAATCATTTTATTGGTGAGATGGGACATGAAAACGTAATTCTGTATCTAAAATATTGATATAAAGTGCAGTGTTTACAACTTGACTGCATTAGTTATCTATGTATATTACACATGTCCTAATGTAATATTTAAGATATAATGAGATATATCAATTTAACCCAGTGTTTCTCAAACTGTGGGGCGCGACCCCTGGGGGGCGGGATGAACATGAAAGGAGGGGGCGAGCATATTGACAATAAAAGGTCTAAAAAATAATTTTTTGGAATGAAGTAAAACAAAATGCTTTTTGACAATAAAAAATACACATTTACACTTGCGACATGGTCGATCTTCTTTGACCATATCGTGGGGTTTCAGCGTAAGATAGAGGTGTGGGATTCTCGAAATGATGAGACATTTTTGAATTCTTAATATGACTTTTATTAAGAATTTAAATTAAATTACTTAGATATCGAACACAAACTTATATTAAGTGAGAAGAAACCAAAACACGTAGTCTGAATTAACACAGATCGCGGAATTAGATCACTTATCAATAAAATTATACTATATCCGCCTACTCTCAATCTCAATAATATATTCGCGTTCAGAATATAATCTTCCTACCTTATTTTCTATGCAACGTCCAATCCACTTCAGATATTTATCTAGATTGGCGTACAATGGTATGTACCTTGGTTGAATGGCTAGAGTTTCTTGATTCTAGGTAAGCCGTCAATCAACACTTCTATCTTCTCTGAACTGAACTTTCTTTATTTGCCATCCCGCTCACTAAAACTTCCGTCCTTTTAAAGGTTATCTTATTTGTATCTATCCTTCGTGTCACTTCTTGGATTTGGGTTGGAATAGATTTTCCATTAATCGTGGCCGTCAAGGAACAGAGAGGTTATGTTAGAGAAAGGACGCGTGAGATCTCACACACTGATATAATCTATATATATATCATCTGGTGATCATCAAAAATAAAATATTCCACTTCAAACGCTCATTAGCTATCTTTCATCCTATAACCAAATAAGAAAAAGATATTTTGTTTGCTTTACTGTAATCCCACGATGAGATATTTTTCTTTATTACGTTTCTTTTAACCCCTAAAATAGTACTTTTGTTTATCATATATTTCACCTTTAAACTTACTGATATGTTTCACTATGTCTCTTTTTCGTTTAGAAAAGTTGTACATAATATTTTTCTGTTGCTTTTTTTCCCATGTAAATGAGTTTTATGATATATAGATAAACATACTGAGCATTTTGAAGAATTATTTGGCTGAGATGCATTTTTATGAGTAATCTGAAACATGTAATACATTATGAAAAACGTTTTACACAATTATTTTTTAGAACTGACATTGATATTTTTTATTGAACTTTTAACATGGGAGCGGTCGCATGAGGCGCAGAGTCAACCCAGGCTCACAGAAATCATTAATTCTGGGAAAACTGTTTATTTGTTAACAGTGATCTTGACAGTATCTTCCTATTAGACAGTCTTAATGGGAACTATAAAATGAATTTATCACAAATACATCTCTTTTTTGAGGGTAGCAAACGTTTTTTTACAGTCAGGTTACTATTTTTGATCAAGTTCCTTGCGCGACCACTTTTGTTCAAAAATATTTGCTGTGAACATGCTACACTTTCCCCCATGAACAATTTTATGGTTTTGATTGATGTGTTGTACGACTTATTATAGTTTATAAATGTGGATGAGCAGAATATTAAAAATAAAAATGGGCATCTGTGATCTCTATTCAAAGAAAGTTGAAACTGATCAAGCAATTAAAGAACCCACTGAAATAATGCATAATCAAGATAGCTAAGGTAAATATGAGAAAAGCGATAGGCATGAAATGTTTGAGTTGAATTGAAATTTTCAAATGCTGCCTAAAGAGCTCTATGAAGAAAACTATGAAGCCATAAATGTAGCACTTCGCCTTATCAAAAAGACACAAGGAAAAAAAAGTTCAAAATGCTAGTGTAGATCATCAAACGGCAGCAAAACTACAATAACGTGAACAAAATATGACAGTTTTTCTGGAAAATAACTTTCCTGTATTGTTAGCGAAATGTGTCTGTGATTTATGTCTTTTATTAAGGGCACGCACATTTGGAACATTTTATTTGGTGTTTTATTGGATTTTTCCTGAAATTATCAAAGAAAAATTGAAAAGTCCTTGAAAGTAGGTAAGTACATTTTCTCTTAGTTAAAATATTCACTGGAATTGTGATTTTTATCTTGTATAGTAAAAATAATTATAAAATAAATTTTAGTTTAAAAACAAACTAAAAAACACGCTTTTATAGTGAATCGAACTAAAAAGTAAAAAAATAAAAATATATATTACTTAAAAGATTAACATATACAAAATTTAATACTTATATTGTTAATTTGTACGGCTTATAATTATGATCGTATTGTAGCTAGCCAAAGTGCATTATTATTGCATTCAATACATTAATATTTTTTTTGGGGGGATAAAAACTATGATTGAAAATTGGGTCGCCAGTAGTGAAAGTTTGAGAATCACTGATTAAACCCATTGACAGCCAACTACGATGTATCTCGTAGTCAGGTTGTGTACCAAAACTGCCAGCTCTACGAGATGTCACGTAGTTTGGATTGAAAGTTTAGTTTGATTACACATCTCCATATGCGGGGTTTTCCACTAATCATCTTGGGGAACTTATTCTTTAACTTTATTGTGATTTTCGTTAAAAAACTGCTTTCCATAGAGATGACTTGATTTTATGCAAATGTAAATACTATTTAAGCCCTGTCGTTGAGTATGAGAAGTTAGTGATCAATCGTGGATTGTTAAGCGTGAAATCCAAAAATTAGAAAAGGGGAACAGTGACTGGGTGGTCATGTGTCTTGAGATTAATAGTTGACGTAGAATCCACCAAGAATTGTGGAAGTAAATAACGTTCTAGCTGATCGAGCTATCGGGCTTAGATAAGGATGGTAACAAGGAGCTTCAACTTTAGATAAGTCAATTTCAATAATCTGGTATATTCGATAAAGAATCAGGATTTCAGATTGCTCCTGGAAATAAGCTATAGAATTGTATATTCCATAAAGTGTTTAAAGATTGTAAGGCACCCGTTTGGGGGTGCCCCACTTCTACATTATTCTCGTGACCTTGATCTGTGGTAAGGATAGAAGAAGAAGCCATAGCATTTATCACACTTTATTAAGATCTTAACTTAAACAATATACAATAATAATAATAATAATAATATTGAATTCAAGTGAATCTGGAGTGAAAGGACACAATTCGTATTACCAAATAATGGCGTAACCGACTACTATATCTTACTCTACCGACTACTTCTAACTTCAGTAACTATACAGTTCTTAATAACTTGATTTAACAGTCTCACCGCTATACCTTGGGTAAACAGCAATTCGCTTGATTCTAACTGACGTGGCTTTTGTCCTTGTGGAATGGTATCCACCTTTAACTTGGTCACACAGGTACGGATAGCTTAAATCTTAAACTTGTTCACTTTAACTTAAGCACTGGCAAAACATATACCTCATATATTCACTTCTCAGCCACCCGCGTACACTAAACTTCTACTATTTATAAGATTCCTAATTTGAATATTCGCTCTTCTCTCCTTGAATTGGTTGGAAAGAATTGCCATTCTGGCCCCAAAGAAACCCTAGTGGATAATTAGTTAAAATCGCGATGAGCCCGTCACAAGATAGAACAAAAGGAACTATTGTTAAAATCATATCTGCTTCTTCCATGAATCCTCTTACACCCGTGACATTCAGGCAGCGACAACCTAGGTCGATTTTTAGGTGGTAAGTGTAAAACATCTTTGCATCCACTAATGCAAATAATTTTATGGCATATTTGATTGTTTACTATGAATTTCTTAAAACAACATCTTCATTTAAAAATCTCAAGTGTTTTCATGCAGTTTCAAACTACCCAATAGTCTAACATTCCTTACAGTTATGAATGAATTTTTCAAAAATACCATGAACATTAACTGGATGCTCATTTAATTTCCTTTCCAGCCTAGAGTTTATATTATCAAACCTTACACAGTGCAAGATATATCAAAATCGTTTTAAATTCATTGAGAGCCAGAGAATTTCGATCTCCCCGTCGATTAGGGTGGTTCATAAATCTTCTAAGGTTGCCGACCACCATTGTGCATTTCTATTATGTATAACAGCCCAATAAGGGCTCATATCTCTGTTATATCAACATATCCAGCATCTCTTTCTATTGAAAAAATCTGCTTTATAACATCAATGTATCGGTGCATAAACTTTCTACAATGTTATTATTAAACATCTCACAGATTCGTGAAACTAAATGCATTATTTATAACTCCTTTAACTTGTATGCTTTTTTCCCCCGATAAAAATTTTTTTCTATTTCTTTTTAAACAGTGTTTCAAACCTGAATATTAGCGATTCAATATTCAGTCATAATTTTCCTCGTGCCCCCCTCCATACAATAATAATTTATTAAATTCAATAATACTATACTTTGACGCTAAATTTACAACACGACTTCAACCTCTTACCCGCCACCGACGGAAAAGTCTCATAAAAAAAACCCATTATTCCCCGGACTATATCGTTTTTTAAATATGATCTTTTCTGTGCATTGCTATCCATAAAATTATTCCGATGGTTTTGGAATGCAATAAAAGAACTTAAATAGTGTTTGTGAACAATTTTTTCCATGGGATTTGCTTTTTTTCCTTCCCCCCCCAAAACATCACAACACAAAATACGGGGAAAAAACGGTGGGGGGGGGATCTATTTCAAATTTTACCGACAGTTAAGGGATTAATTATAAACCGTACAAATGATCAAGATGAATATTAATTTTTGGATATCCTTTTTAACTTGAAAAGTCCATGGGGTCACGGGTAATTTTTTAAACTTGTTCTTAAATTCAAATTATTCAAATTAATTATAAAATACATAACGCAGAATTGATACATTTCTAAGTATATATGTCAGCGTGAATGTGTATTTTATTGTTTTATTATGTCAGAATGTGTTTTGTTTTTGCTAATTTTTCATAAATAAATAATTTTCTTAAATAATTTTTTGTTTTTAACTTTTCAATATGCTTGCCCCCTCGGGGCCCTAACATTTTGGGAAACGCTGTTTTTGGGAAAATTTGAGTTTGCCCTTTTCCCAGGGCCCAAAACATGGACGCATTAATTACATTATACGATAGCCACGTGTTTTAAATCAGTTCAAAACTCACGTGACCAATCACACGAAAAAAATCACTTTTTCCAGCTAATCCGTTCATGGGTTTTTTCCCCCAACTTTTTATCTTTTTAAAAACTTTTTTAAAATTTCAAATTTGCCAAAAAAATAATAGGAAAAAAGGGCCCTTTTTTTAAAATTACATACATAAAATAAGATTTTTTTTTTAATTTTAAAATCATTTTGAACAAATGTTTTTTCATAGCATTCAAACTTCTTTACCCAATTATAAAATTTTCAGTATTACAAGTAGAACAAGTACGATTAGTTTAATGTTTGTTTTGAATTCGATGGAGAACACGTGTTTGTCTTTATCATCTGACCGCCATGAATTGAGCCCTTTTGGGTATTTTTTAAATTTAAAAAAATTAAAAAAAAAAGTATAATTTTAAAATTGTTGTAGAAAACCCAAATTCTCCCAAATTTTACCTGCTGGCTTACAAAATTTCATACCATCAAAATCCCTTAAATTTTCGAAAAATCCTGCAAGTTTTAAGTGTCATATTTAAATAAAATTAATTCCCGCAAAAAATAATCAAAATTACTTTTTTTAGCCATTCTGAAAAAAAATGATTAACATTCCTTATTTTACGAACCAGTTAACCACGTAAGTGGTAATTTTTACCAAAAAAGATAAAAAAAGCAGCATTTTTTAAGTGAAACTTTTATGGCGTGTTTGGCGGGTGAATTTTGGGCGTCACGCTCGGGGGTGTAGCCCTCATTCGGCTTTTTTACTTTAGTCGGAAATTGTGCTCCGATAAGTTCATCCACGGCATACACATCCTTTAAAAGAAAAAAAGGACGTTTCCCTCCACCCCTCCTAAATGACTTGAACGCGGTAGTTTGTACCCCCCCCCCCACCAAAAACCGTAAAAATAAAAATTCCCACTTCGATCTAAAGGGGGGTCCCCAACCCCTGTCTTTCTACGAAAATGAATGTGGGATTCTTTTTTTAAACCCAGTTGAAATGAAAATGAAAAAATGTAATGT
>BMAV01027614.1:0-55005 GCA_019973955.1 Trichonephila inaurata madagascariensis
TTTTAGTAATATGTAAGAAGAGTTTTCCCTTGAATTATATACATATATATATATATATATATATATATATATATATATATATATATATATATATATATATATATAAGACATTTTACTGGAAGAATCTATATATTTATTGCTGTCGTTGAAGGATCGAGGAGAATTTATTTAGATAATTACAACATGCACAACACAAACAGAGACGAAACACGACAGAAATACACGCGAATATTAAGATCATACACAAAATTATTCTTTGTTCAGTTCGGAGATTTTGGTTTTTGTAGTTTTTATAGTTTTAATACAATAAGAGAGAGCCTATGGTGTTTGATACTGTTTTTTGCAAAGTTTTGCATTGAACATTTTTTTCCTTTTATTTTGAATATCTCAAGAGTTATTATCACCAGATTTCATATGTAAAAAAAAATGTTTATACAAGAACTTGTGAGTCTGAGTAGCTGATTTTGATTGTAGTCTTTTCAATTTTACATGGTGGTCTCAGTAGCCAAGGGGTCAAGGTAACGAACTCGTGGCCGGCGTGTCAGGAGCTCGAGCCTAGTACCACTAAAGACCCGCTGAGTAGTCGGGCAATACACATCAAATGTGTGGATGCTCAACGTTCTCCCTTCAGTGTTTTGTGGAAGTTAGGAGAAGGAGTTCCAGCTCAGGTGTCGTCCTCGTCATTTGACTAAGGTTTAAAATTACGAGGTCCATCGTCAAAAGCCCTCGAGTAGCTGAATAGTGCACCGATAATATTCACTCACTCACTCACACAATTTTACATGGAATAAACTAGTCGCTTGTGATTGGTGGGAAAAAAGTTATCACTAATTTTTTGTACAAAATTATTTACTACCAAAATTTTTCTAACATTTATTTTACGAAATTATTATTCGCGCTTAAAATTCGAGAGACGTTCTGAAAGAAAGTTTCATCATTTTTTGAAAAACAAGATAGTACAACAGTAAAAGCATATTATCACGATAAGAAACTACATTCTTTGCAGGTTAGAAAACGGAAGTAGTCTCCGCGTAGGATCAATGATGCTTGCTCAAAGCGTTAGATAAGAGAGAGATGAATAGAGTGGACTATAGCACAAAGGAGCTTATTTGCAGGCAGACATGTAATGACAACGAGGACACCAATGGAAATGAGTGCTGTTATAAGGCATGATTGGACACTTGAAAGTAGTGCGTTCATCCTCCATTGACTCCTGCAGATCATGTATGATAGTATTTCATCAAACGAGTGGTCGCTAGTGTTACATATTCAAGGAAGGAAAGCAAAATTTTAAGGATTAAGGTCGAAGTGGGCATCCCTCAAAATTCAAAACGGAAAACAGCCTTTCTAGAGTACAACACATGGTGTTAGTGGAAAGGCGCATATCAATGTCAGAAGGGCACCACATTGTGCTCGTGCTGAGTGCTCTCGAGCTCGTGCTCAGATCTATCACATGTTCCATAATGTTTTTTCGAATAGTGAGAGAAAGAAAGAAAGGGTAAAACAAGTTCCTGTTCGGAGTCCTCACAGGCCATTAGACATGGGTACACCACATTATCCCAGAACCCAAGATCACCTTAATGACGTGGAAGCATCCAATCTCATCAGTGAAAAAAAATTATTAAAAAATAGTGCTGAGTTGAAGCAATCTGTGCGACAATTCCTTACATTGTAGGGCACAGAGTTACCATAGTGGCATCTTCCAAATGTGATCGTACGCTACGATAAATGTCTCAATATCAGTGGCGAATTTGTCAAACATGATGTCATGATGTATTTTTCTTTAAAATAATGTTTCTCTGTATGAAAAAAAATGTGTGTGCTTATGACCCCACGACAGAAGTGAAATCTTCTGATTTATTCTAGACAAGATAATCCAATTGTTCGAATATGCTAAGTTTTCTTTTACGACATTTTCGCATGCGGGTAAAATGTAGTTATTTTTTTTTCATGTCCATCCATCTGTGCATTTGTTTATTTCATCCGTTTTCTGTCAAGTGAAATATCTAAATAATTATGTATCCTGATATATTTATATATAAGTATATACGATTTAAATGTCAATTAGTCTACTTATTTAAAAAATACTTATTTGTAAATTACTTAAGTAGATTATCTTTATATAATATACATGTTTATATGATGCTTACGGACTATCCAACAATGCCAACTTTCCAGATAACCCACCAAGTTGGCAACCTTGATTTCCCATGTATCGTACGTGCCGAATTGCCAACCGTGTGCTTCCTTTCATATAATGTCGCCAATACCGTTGCGATAATACGTACATACCAATTATCAATACATACTAAGAAGAAAAACGACATATTCATTCACACGCTCATCCCAATATCTCCGGAACTATTATACCCATGGACTTGAAATTTAGTAATCATGTTTCTTTCATGAAGTAAAGATCCTTTAAGAAAGGATTTTGCGAAAATAGAGGACTAAGAGGCGTTATGGAGGATTGCAAATAATTACTTCCATTTTTAAACTACTGGACGTACAGTCTTGAAATTTGGTAAGCAGATTCCTTCCTTGGAGTAAACATCAGCTACAAAGTGGTTTCTTAAGAAAATCGACCGGTTTCTTAATTGCTACACTCGCATACTTGAAATTTTTTAAGTATGTTTCTTTTGTTGAATAGAGATCCACTAAGAATGTATTTTTCGGAAATAGACTCCCAGGAGAGAGAGGGGTAATTGGGCGTAGTGACAAAATCAATTCCCGTTTTCGAACTACTAGGACTATAATAGTGAAATTTGGTTTGCATGTTTCTTTTGTTGAATAGAAGTCCGATAAGAACGGTGTTTTTTTGGGAATCGACTCTCAACAGAATTACGGGGCGTGTTAATAATGAATATTCCATTTTTGCTCTATTATATCTGGACTTGAAATTGGGCACGCGTGTTTATTTTACGGAGTAGAGATCCACTGAAAATTAATTTAGCGAAAATCCACTTAGTCGTTGAGTTACAAGAGTGCAAAAACTCATTCTAATTCAACTTTAGAGATTATTAAAAATTATTACTTAGAAGTTCTGTCCTTTTTTATATCAAGAGGTGAGAGTTACAGGTATAAGTATATCTTTCAATATAATCCAGTGTTTCTCAAACTTTCAATACTGGCGCCCCCCTTTTCAATCACAATTTTTATCGCGCCCCCCCTTATACATAAATATATTACTGAATGCAATAATAATGCCCTCTGAAGCTAAAGCTACAATACACGATCTTAATTATAAGCCGTACAAATTAATAACATAAGTATTAAATTTTGTATATGTTACTTTTAAGCAAAATAAAAATTAAGTAATAGGATAATTATGTTATTTTTCCTTTCTCTGATTTTTAAATTGGAACATATTGCAAAATGCGGTGGCTGCTTAGAAGACAAAATATAGATATCAGCTAAATGTAGAAAAAGAACTCGGAGGGTCAATTTCTAAAAAACATTGAAAAACTTTGCTCTGCAAGACAAACCTATGGAAGTCGCTAATACTTATTAAACTTGTTCTTAATTCAGTATTAATAAGATAAGTATTAAATTTTTTATATATGTTACTCTTAAGTAGTATATATTTTAAGTAAATTATATATACTTATAAGTAATAGGTTAATTATTTTATTTTTCTCTCTCTAATTTTTAAATTGAAACAGATTGAGAAATAATATTTAATTAAAGATTTATTTCCTTCAAGATCCATTTCTAAAAGTACAAATGTCATTCAAAAATAGCCTAATCTATGTTGCTCTTTATCATATGCATTACATCTGGCATCCTCGCGAACGTGCATGTGAGTCTAGGCAACCTAACAGACGTCTGCACAAAACATGTAAAAATGCTGTACTTTGTACAATTCTAGTCGATCTTGGCCAAATCGATTAGCTACCGAATCTCTCTCTGAATGTACATTTCATAATTCACGCGTTAATTATAATTCACGGTATTAAGTATTTACGCGCGGCAGTGGATTAAAACAAAATCATAGATATATTTTTAAATCACAGCGAGCATTCGACGATAATAAAGCATCAACAAGTACACAGACGAGGGAAAATTGATAGGAAGTTACGAATGGGTTAGGGATCCATTTCAAAATACTTCAGAAGGGCTCTCAACTGCCGAAATAGAGATCCTCATAGATTTCACATCCAGTGACGAAATTAAAGGGCAATTTTGTTATAAATCTTTGAATTCTGGATAGAGGTGGATGCTGAATTTTCTGCACTGAAAACAAAAGCATTTCGTATACTATTACCATTTTTAACATCATACCTTTGGGAATCCGGAGTTTCTGCGATGGCTACTTTGAAGACAAAATATAGATCTGAGCTAAATATCAAAAAATAACTCTGAGTGTCAATTTCTAATTTTTAGCCTTCCTTTGAAAAACTTTTCTCTGCAAGACAAGCCCATGGAAGTCACTGATAATTATTAAACTTGTTCTTATACTGGCTGAAGTACCCACTCTTAACACGAGTTTATTTTTTAAAAATGATAATATATTATTCTTGATATAATAGCTTAATTGTAAGGAGAGTAAAACCAAGGGCATGACAATGTATACAAAAATGTAAAATGATTTATTGAAATGAATACTCATATTATAAAAGGTTTTGAATGAACTGTAATTTTAAGCCTCTCAAATTAGCATTTAGAATAAATGTTAAGTAATAAAAAGAATAAAAATTCTAATGAATAACAATTGTGTTATTTTTTAATATTTAAAGCGAGCAAGCCCGGGATCAGGTGTGCACTCTGATACTAACGTTAATGGTCGGGAGTGATGCACCCAATTCTTTTTTTATAATTATTTTCAATATACAAGATAAAAATCACAATTTCAGTGAATAATTTAACTAAGAGAAAATATACTTACCTATTTCAAGGATTTTTCTATTTGTCTTTCATAATTTGAGAAAATATCCAATAAAACTTAACTAAATTGTTCCAAATGTGCGTGACCTTAATAAAGGACACGAAATCTAGAGACACTTTTGCTAACATTACAGGAAAGCTATTTGCAAGCAAAACTGCCACATTTTGTTCACGTTTTTGTAATTTTAATATCCTTTGATGATCGACAAATATCCTGTTGAACTTTTTCTTCCTTGTGTATTTTTGACAGAGTGAAGTGCATTTTGCGGTACAGTTATGGCTTCATATTTTCTTGATAAAGTTCTTAATGTAGCTATTGAAAACTTTCCTTTCGTTTCATGTTTATTGCGTTTCTCAAATTTACTTTCGCTAACATGATTAATATGCATTATTTCAGCAAGTGTTTCCCTTTGTTTGATCATTTTCATTTCCTTTCAGAGATCACAGATGCCCAATTCTTTTTTTAGATTCTGCTCATTTACATTTATAAACCATAATCAGTCGTACATCACAATTAAAACCACTAAGTTATTCATAGGGAAAATGCAGCAAGTTCAAGAAAATATTTTTGAAAAATAGTGGTCGTGCCGAACTCAGGTCTAAACAAGTACCTTAAGATTCTAAAAAAACGTTTGCCACTCCCAAAAAAAAGAGATATGTTATCAATTCATTTTAGCTCCCATTAAGACTGTCATATTAGAGGATTCTCTGTCAAGGTCATTGGTAACAAATAAACAGTTTTCCCAGAATTAACGATTTTTGTATTATATGTTTCATTATACTCATAAAAATAAATCTTGGCCAATTAATCCTTCAAAGTGCTCAATATGCTTATCCATGTATCAAAAAACTCTTTCACATTGTGAAAAAAAAGCGCACAACAGAATTATATAATTTACAACTTCCCTAAAAGAAAGGGATGAGGTAACCATACCAGTAAGTTCTAAAGCCAGCAAAAGTAATATTTTAAGTTAAAAGAAACGTAATAAAAAAATCTCTCATCGTAGGATTACAGTAAAGCAAACAAAATATTTTTTTATTTAGTTATAGAATCAAAGATAGCTAATGAGCGTTCAAAGTAGAATCTTTTATTTTTGATGACCTTTTTCACCCAGATGATACATATAAATCATATCAATGTAAATCTGTATTTTTATTATTATCAGAAAGTATTTTGTTTTTTTTTCATTCCAGTAGATTAATTTTTTTAACCTTTTATTTTCGATATGCTCGCGCCCCCCTTGAAGGGTTATCGCGCCCCGGGGCGCCCTACTTGAGAAACACTGATATAATCGATTTTTTAATGCTAGGATTTATATATATGTGTAAATGTAATACTTCCCAATAAATTAATCTTTTTTATAGATTTGATTTATCTTTGGTCCCCAATCCTTCAGGACAACCGTTTAATTAGCTACCCGCCTAACGAGGACTTCTAGAACTACATCCATCATCCCCCAAAATGGGATTTCCCGCTGGTATTAATAGTGAGACTCTGGAAAATCCCTCTTTCTTCTGCCTTTGTCTTTAACCATGTAGTCGACTGCAGCGCGTTGTGTGTTCGTTGCCTATGTTCTGTGTAGTGTCGTCCATGATCCATGTTTGTAATATGCCTATGTGTTTCGAGATGGGGAATAAAATGTGAATTAACTTAAAAGACTGCCTCATCAATAACAATGAATATGCAACATCAAAACGCATAGAAAATGTATATAATATACAATAGTCTTCACCACCGGCCACGCCCTGTCCTTTCGTTACAGTACCATCCATTCGCCCAGACATTATAGCTATCATTACCACTAACCAGAAATATTATAGAAATATTTCATATACATATATAAACACAGTACATAGTTATACAACATCATGAAATACGCAGTGATGAGGGTGGTATCGGCTAGTATAACTTATATAACGCCGTATAGTATGTAGGCTAGGATAACTTATGCCCTGATATTTAATTATTTTTCTTAAAATTCTCTAAGAAAACTATATGAGAAGTTTCGCACTTTTTCACAATTAATGCTTTATTTACTCATAATTTTTTAGCTGTCATCAGTAAAATAAACAAAATACTGGAACTTTCTTGCCAATTAATTTCATTAAAATTTCGGATTTTAATTCTTTTTGGACATTTTTGTGCTTGAATATGATTTTTTTACTGAATTAAAAAATAGATACCATGTTTTGTTTCATCTTATTTTCAATCTCTCTTACATAAGACTAATCTTTTTTCCCCCAATTACTTTCTCTTGCACTCCGCTTCTCTCGATCACTCACTAGAGTTGAGTGGAAATGTGCTGCACGACAGTAATATTTAAGTAAATAAAATAAAACCCTTTTCAATTTGTGCTTTTTCGGCCCATCTGAGCAATTGCCGACTGAAGACGAAAAAGATAAATCTGTTACGCACCCGAACCCCGACGCTTAAATTTTAAATTTTCTTTTCGCAAAAATTGCCTAAAAAGTTTTACAAAAAGGACATACTTTCATTTAAAATCCCTGTAATTTAAAATAATTATATATATATATATATATATATTCATATTCATAATTTTGAATCTTATAATAAAAATTAATCAAAAATATATTTTAAAGGTTTTATTTTTTCAAGCCCCACATTGAAAGTAAAAATCAAGAAACACCTGAGACGGTTTGTTTTCAATACATTACAGTACTAATTTATTAATCAAAAATTTTAAAGCATAGTTATCATTAAATTATATACTAGATACATATCAGATTTTCGCTCATTTGAGAAACATGCCTTAATTCTAAAAAAGATTATTCTTATAGTTATACGGACTTCAATCATTTTAATTAAGATCTGGAATGTATGTGAAAATGGTTGCCCCTTTTGACACACCAATAAACAATCATCTTTTTACATTTAAAAGATATTGACCGTTGGGAGAGAATGCATTTATAATTGAAAATTCATTTTAAAGAACAATTTTTTTAAAATTAAGTTTGGGGAAAATATAATACTTCATTATTATGCATTTCTTTTCTTATTTGGGGTTAAACATTCGGTATTAAATTTTGTAAAACACATAATGAACTAATGCGAAGACCATGAATAATTTTAAATTTAATTTTTAAAATTTAAATTTGTGATTTATTAAAAAAAAAAAAAATGTGCTCTGATATAAAGTAAAAAATAAAACAATGTTTCCGTATTAGATTAATGAATTACAGGAAATTATAAATGTCTGGTTTTGTAAATGTTTCTAAATTAATCAACCTATAAACTATAAAGTTTAACCAATACAATATTTGCCAATAATCATGATATTATATGCAACGATTTAAGTACATCTGAATATATATATTCAAATGAATATGTATATAATATATATTCAATTATTTTATGCAAATGAAAATATAGACAGTAAATCAAATAATTTTAGATACATGGTCGATTTAGTAATTTTTAGTGATAAATTCAATTTGGCCCCAACTTTTAATTTTTTTTTCTCATATATGGAATTTTCACTTTTTCCAAAGTGGGGGCGCCCCCTTGAGGGGGGGGATAATTACGAGGGGGGCCCCATTGAAAAGATGAAAAATAAGGATATTCAAAAAAAATTTTTAAATTTTCTGAAAGTAAACAAACAAAATATTTTTGACATAATAAAATATAAAAAACACATTTCCCCCTGTATAATAACTTTTAAAAAATCGTACTTTCAATATATTTTATTATTAATTTAACAATACTAAATTAAGAAATGTTTGATAACCCAGGGAACAATGGGCTTGTATTAAACTTATTTAAATTTGACAGTTTTTAATTAATTTTTAACAGCCGATTAAAAGTCATACGGTTCATTCCCCCAACGCCACCGTTTTCCACGTAAAACCCCTATTTTGATGTTTTGGGAGGAGAAAAGAAATAAATAAGAAATCCATGAAATAAGTAACCTGTACAAACCTGTCAATCCTTTTTTTGCATTCCCAAAACATTCGAAAATTTTTTGGGTAACAGTGCACGAAAAAATGTACTTGGAAAAACGTCTATATAGACAGAAAATTAATGCTTGAGGAGAGTTTATATACGCGGTTAAAGAGGTTAAAGGGATTGTAGCTTTAGTGTAAAAGTATATAATTTTAATTCAATACGTTGTTATTTGGGGGGGGGTGATGAAAAGATGATTGAACATTGGGGCACAGAATGATTGGAAAACATGAATTAGAACTTATACTGAATTATATAAAAAAATTTTTTAGACTACTATTGAATATTGATAATAATTATCTAAAGAATAATATACCAGGTGTATGCAAATGAAATGAGACGATTGTTTAAAAAAAAGCACAATAAATTTGCAAAAACTGTTAATATTTCTTTATTCCAAATAATATCCATGGCTAGCTACATATTTTTCCCATCTTTCGGGCAATTTGTGAATATCACCCCAAAAAAATGATCGGTCTTTTGAGGCCAGCCAGTCATCATGCCAAGATTTGACGTTTTCGTAAGAAGAGAATGGTCAGCCAATGTGTTGTCCCAATGATGCAAATAGGTGGTAATCGGAAGGAGCCAAGTCTGGCGATAACCCGCATGTGCTAAGGGCCAGCCGAGCCCTTAACGATGCCCTTTGGTCGGTTTAGCATGGTGGCTAGTTGCGTTGTCATCAAGGAAAATCACTTTGTGCTGCCGTTTCTTGTATTGCTCGCGTTTTTCGAGTATAGCATCGTTCAAATTAAGTAATTGTTGCTTGTAGCGATCAGTATTAATGATTTCTCTGGGTTTGAGAAGCTCATAATAGATTGTTCCCTCCTGATCCCAGAAAATACATAGCATTGTCTTGCATTGTTGTCCGGGGTCAACATATGATCGATTACGATTGGGATTCTCAAAATAAATCCAAGTTTTATCGCCAGTCACAATACGATGGAGATATGACTTGCGTTTGTAGCGGGCAAGCAACATTTCGCACACGAGTTTTCGGCTTTCCTGTTGACGGTCCGTTAGCTCGTGTGGTACATATCTATCGACCTTTATTATCTTTCCCATTGCTTTGAAACGACGGAAAACAATGCTCTGGTCAACATTCAATTATTCTGCAAGATGTTTTTGTGCTTTTTGGCCATCATATTTATCGGTAATGCTTGCAATTCAGCATCTTCAAATTTTTTTGCTGGTCTCCCACGATCCTCGTTTCTCACATCAAATCACCATTTTGAAACTTTTCAAACCACATGTAGATTGCGCACGGCTCAGAGCATTACACCGTATGCTTCTACAAGCATTTGATGCGATTTGGAAAATTTTTTCTTCGGGATGGTAACAAAAATTAATGCTGTCCGCAAATCGTGGTCGGAAGGCATAAAATTCGACATTTTCTAGACAGTAAAAAAAAAAAACAATGCACACTCTAACTCGTCCAAATGTAAACTAAACATGAGTATCAAAGGTCAAACTATAAAAAATCACGTGTCACGGTTTCGTATTGTTTGCATATATGCGTGGCGACATCTGTTAGCAATCGTCTCATTTGATATGCATACACCTGGTATATGATAAAGGAGAAGACTTTAGTTTTAACATTAATAAGATACCATAATTTACTAGCAATTCACATATTTCTATATTTAGAAATACAATAATCAAAATTATTCAAAGGAATAATGATTTAGTTTCAGATGAATCAGAAAAATATTATAATTTTTTCTTGCAGTGTGAATATCCAATAGATTTCTATTCAAATATATTTATAATAATAAAAATAAATAGTTTATTACATTCAATCTCTCTTCAATTATTCTATACCCTTACAATTAGTATTTTATTATTTATTACTATAGAGTCATGTAGATTGCTCCAAATTAAACTGAGAGTTAGATAGTAACATCACTTATAGTGATTGATGTTACTGTGGTTGGTATCATTTCTTACTTTTAATATTAATTTATCATTCAAGTATTTTGGTGAGCTAAGTTCGAATTGTTGGGATCTATTGTCTGTTTCAATGTGTAATATTGTACATTATAAGAATAGTTATTCAATTCAATTTATTGGTTATAAGTAGTCCTTTCGCTTACACGTGCTATTATTAGGCTTGGCTTCATTTTCCTTTCTAAGTTTTCTCTTTTCTTTCTGTTGCGCTATTATATCGAAATCTTTTACTGGATGGGAAGGTTAGGATCCTGTAAAGCAAGCTTAACCCTATTTCACTGTCCCAATTCAGTGACAGTTCTAGAAAACATAATAGAGAGAGATTTCCATTTTGGTCTATTGACTTTATAAATGTCTACTTATCTTTTGGTGGGATTTTATAGGGTTTTTTTTTAAATCCATTTTCATTCGTCCTTAACTTTGTAGGAATTAAAATTAAAATTTTATTATTTTATTTTAATGCATTTATATATATATTTATATATGATATATTTAATATTATATTATATATATATATATATATATATAATATATATATATATATATATATATATATATATATATATTTATATATATATATTTTAAAAAAAAAGTAGGGGAACACAGATGAAAATGTTTTACTGATCATTAAGAAAAATTTTTGTTGTATAAATTGTGTGAAAAGAACTTTGTTTGAAAAACTCTATATGGGTCCTTAATTTCCTTACTCAATTCATAGATGGCAATATAAAATATACAAAATAACTAAGAAAAACAATTTGCTGTTTATGGCTAAAAAATGCTATAGAAAATTGTTACTTTTGGAAAAATTTAAAATATTTGGAAAAATTTTTTTTTCCCCTTTACAAGTTTGGAATAGTTTTAAAACGATTTGAACATCATGCATTCTTTTTTTAGAAAACATAAATTTTGATGGCAACCAATTTCTTTTAAATAAGGCTTGCTTTTCCTAATATCTAATTTCAATACTCTTTAAAAATTTTTAAAAAAGATTCTTTATTCAAATTTGTAAGTTTATCCTTTGCTATAGATCTTTGTATTTTATTAATATTAATGGTGCGAAATATTGTATTGAAGAGCACTAATCAAGGGAAATATTATGAACCTACTTTTTTTATCAAATTTGCCTTAAGTTTTGGTCTTTTCTTGAATCCAACGTATCATTCAAACGTTTTAAAAAATAATAATAATAAAATTTTTCAACAATAGCCATTTGTAAAATTATAACGAAGTAATAAAAAAAAATAAATTTACTTGTTAAAAAGAAACAATCCATCTTTGCGTAATCTACTTCGTAAAAATAACACAGAAAAAATTTTAAAAATTAAAAAAAATAAAAATAATGAAAGGGACAAAACTATAATAACATCAAGTATCACCCATTCAAGTTAAAAAAATGTATTTGAATTTGTGAATGAATAAAACTTTTTTTAAATTTAAAAAATTTAAACAAATATATTCAAAAAAAATATATTATATTGGGAGATTTGAAATATTTGAAATTGAAAAAAAACTTGGCTGTGTAAGTCTTTTAAAAGGGTTTGGCTTTATAAATTTAAATTACCCCTCAAAAAGAAAAAGAAATTTTTTAAAATTAAATTTATCTTTTTACGAAATCCCCATGTTTCGCAACATCTTTTCTTACATCCCCAAATTTCCCTTTCAGCCGACAAAAAAGAAATTGGTAGACAATCTGCTAATCGGATTGGACAATGAAACTGGAAGGGTAAACCTCTCCCTTTAAATAAATAATAGGGATGTTACAACAAATCACATTACAGCAGGCCTTTTGTAGAAAATTAACTGCCCGGAATTACAATACACGCGCTTAATCGGATTTCCTGTACTTGAAGCTCCTGCACAACGAAAAGAAGTGGATTTAATTGCTGAGTAAATTACACTAAACAACAAACAAAAGCTTCAGGATAAAAGAATGAAAAGAGAGGATTAATTAAGTGATAAATAGCAAACAAAAAAAGGAGCTGCTTATTTTCTTATGGTATTTTTTTTAGAAAAAAGCCGCTACAGTGAAATATAGTTGAGTTTTTTGTATTTTTTTAAAAATTCTCTGAGGATTTAATACGATTATTTTATGCATCTTTCATGTATAAAATTTATAACGAAAATAACTTAAATCTGCATAAGATATTCGAAGAAAAAGGGTGCATAATCGAAAGATCTTAGGTTATATTTTCTAGTGGATTATTTTTTTCCTGTCTGTTACTAAACATAATCATATATATATCTAGACCCGTTCTGAAACTCTAGGTGGAAACATGGACTGATCCGAAGCACTGCACATGCACGAGTGCCACGCTAGGTAATTACTTATCGACGAGAGAGGTCGATTTTTGTGCACCGCCCGTGAGCATAGCGTGGAGATTTGGAGAGAGCGATTTCCTCTCGACGAGAGAGGGATTGTATTTTGGCTCCACCAGCGAGCGTTGTTTGGATTTGTGAAATCTGCAAGCAAGTTTTGAGTTAGTTCTTGCATCTTCCGGAAGCAGATAGGATGGATGCCACACCGACCCATTTATTTGCTTAATTTCTCTAAAAGTGTCATAACTCGGATTACTTAAGATTTTTACTTAAAACGTGTAAATAGTGTAAATTGTTGATGTCTGTGTACTGCCCTGTGTGTTTGAAAGTAAACGTTAAAAATATCAGTCAATTTTCCTCACTTGAAAAGGCTAGGACATGACAATATCTAATAACTTAAATGGATATCTACTCATAATTCAAATCTTCTTTATTTATAACATCCTATTCATAAATCCTAATACCCTGTTTCGAAACGTGTTTCATTTTAGAAAAAAATATATTTATAATGAAATATTATTTAACTCGCTATTTTAAAGTTCGTTTTACATCTGCGTACTCAGTTAAACTTCACGTTAGGAAATTTAAAAATTCATTACATCTATTAAATTTGAGTCTATTTTATCCACAAAAACTAGCAAAAAATGACGTTTTAAACATATTTATTGTAGCAGTAATATCTGTTCATTAAATATCAGGAACTAGCTTCTAAAAGTTAATATACAATCAGATTTTTCAAAGTTTACTTTATAAGAAGGAAATTAAAGCTTAAAACAAAGTATGTAGTTTACATAAATATATGATATATGATATATAAAAAACATGATATATGATAAAAGATATGATCATAAATAACTTTAAAAAAGTCTTACAAGAATCATACACACTCTATTTTTTAAAGATTTGGATATTTATATAGGATCTTCAATTTAAATTATGTGGCTAAAAATAAACAAAAATAATTCTAAGGCTTAGGTTATTTTGGCCAAATGTACAAGAGCTTGAACTTGACGCGGAGCCCATTTCCGGACAGAAAAAATGCCTAAATGTTTATAAAAATTTGTGACATTGCAACGCATGCATTTGTTTATAATATAATGTTTTTAAAATTTCAAAATATTTCATAAATAATTAGTTTTTCCTTTTAACATGTGGAGGGATAGCTCATTTAGCATTACGGTATTGGAAAAAAACACAAAACACATTTTATAAAGAAAAATGTGTCAAAACTAGGATAAAAATGAGTAGCATGATAAAATAAGTGATCCTCTACAGGAAAGTTTAGCCAGAATATAATATTAATGTTTGAGTACTTTTATATCTGAAAAAATATTCCGAATTCGGCCCCTGTTCTTTAACTTTAGTCGAAGATAGCCTTAAGAAATGTTGTGTTAACCCAATTTCATAAGATGCATGGCAGTCGCGAATACTTGGAGAGTAAGCTATTGCTACCTTAACGTGTCTTATGGTGTATTTCTCAAAAATTGTGAGATTGATATGAACCTGAAAAATCAGTATCACGAAGATTTCTTACAAGCCATTCAAGGGTCATGTTTCTTGTATATGATAACTTTCTAGTTCTTTCTTATCGAAAGAGTAGGAGCACTACAACGCTTCAGTTAACTGAACTCAACAGGGACGACTATATCTGCTACTAAAGTATGAAAATATCTTCAAAATAACAGACTCTGTGACATTGAGAAATAGAAAAAAATGATCCTCAGAGAAGACGGTCTCAGATGTCCTCTTACCAGATCAAACTGTGCTTACATTGAAGAGTAATATAGATTATATGATATATACAGGACCTCTGATTATTGTGAAATATCGGGACGAAATCATTGTTCCAGAGGTCACACCATGTGCTGGTCGTACTTGTGATAATCTTCTCTTAATGGATGACTACTTCAGATCCTTTCAAATTAGGTGTGTTGATTAATGTTTTGAGGAGCAAAGTCTGAAGATAATGAAATTGTAAGCTCGATATCTGGGCTTTTAAATCAATGTAGTAGGTATAGACTTAATTTGGCAGGTATGAGACTACCTGAAGGTATTACTTAAGGTCTGTCAATTAAGGATTACGTTCGGAACAGGGATTTTAAAAAAGCGCATAAATGGATAATTTTCATGATATTTAGTGTCACTTAGATTAGAAAGCATGTATAAAATTGTTTTAAGGCCAGAATACATAAAGAAAATTATTTATTACAATAATATGGCAAAAAATACAATAGTATGGCAAAAAATAACTTAGAATAACCTTTTTTCAAAACGTTCTCCTTTTATAAAAAAATGCTTCTAAAATAATAATATTTTGCTAATACACTGCTGGCCACCGTAAAGGCAACACCAAGAAAGACATAAGATAGCAAAACAAAATTTATTTTGTAGATAACATGTTGACCAAGTATCAAATGATTAAATTTATAGACTTCTGTGAAGTGTGGTTCCTGCCAGAATTAGTGGCCAAAGTAGCCGCCATTGTTGGAGATCACCGCTGCCACACGACTTGGCATTGATTCAAAGAGACTTTGGATGTGTTCTTGGAGTACAGCAGACCAAGCAGCTTCCACACGTTGCCAAAGTTGATCTGGTGTGGCAGCTGGGGGTGTAATCTAGCTCAATCGTTGAACAAACATGGATCACATGTCTTCTATCGGCGAAAGATCCTGAGAGCGGAGCTGGCCAGAGAAGCAATTCAATCTGGTGATTGACATAGTATTTTTGGACAATGCGTGCTACGTGTGGTCACACATTATTCTGTTGAAACATGGCTGTGGCAGAGCCCTGAAGGCAAGGAAGGACAACTGGCTCTAACACCTCGGAGATGTAGCGCTGGCTGTTTAAAAGTACCAGAAATGCGTAATAGAGGAGTCCGAGAGTGATATCCAATACCTCCCCATATCATAATACCCAGTGCAGGAGTATAACGCAGCTGTTCAGCATCCTCTCTCCACGGTGTCTCCAGACTCGAATCCGACCATTGTGGTGTTGCAGACAGATGCGTGACTCGACAGTAAAGACAACTTCATTCCATTCTGCCGCCCACATCCTTCTTTCATCGCACCATTGGCGGCGGAGGCGTTTGTAGTTCTGCGTCAAGTGTAGACCAAGCAATGGAGGCCTCGTGGACAGACCACTCTGCTGTAAACGGCGTCGAATGGTACGCGCAGACACTGAATGATGCGTTACAGACTCAATGTGCTGTGCTTTGGTTCGTGATGTGACTGGCGTCACGTGAAGTGGTGCACTGAGGTGGATGCGATCGACCACGTCGGTCCAAAGGTCACATATCCACAATACAGTTGTTTGATTTCGTCCAACACGACTACCAATTTCCTTGAAAGATAATCCACAATCTCGGTAGGCCAATATCATTATTCTGTCGAACTCGGATACTTGATCAAAAGCTGATCGCTATTTTTTACGAGACATAACTGATTGTTTTTTGAAAAAAACACAAGAAAAACACAATTGCCGATCTTGAAATCGTCGAAATCTCCAAGCCTTAAATAGCGCTTTGAGTTGGCGCCACAGGTGCTTGTGATGTGTGTCTGAGCTGAAATTCTAATCATTTGCATATCTCACCTCTACTAATGCATGTTGAAAATTTCATGCTATTTGCCTGCTTCCTTCAGGGTGTTGCATTTACGGTGGCCAGCAGTGTATAAAGTAAAGACTTTTCCAGAGAGTCTGAACTAGGATTTTTGAAAAATTCATTGTTTCCAGAGTTACCACCAATTAAAATAATTATCGACATTTTTTTCTTAAAATTTCTCACCTCTTTTGTAGTAAAATATGGATAAATCCACTTCTAAGTTATGTATTTCAAAAATTCTAGTTCAGCCTCTGTACAGAGGTCTGAGTTATATACAGGCAAAATATTATTATAATAGAGGCATTTTCCATAAAAGGGGAAAATTTTGAGAATTGGTCATCCTATGTTCCTTTTTTGTCAAAGTATTGAACTTGAATAATTTTTTATTGTAATAATTTTCTTAAAACAATTTTATATACCTTTTATATCCAAATATAAAAGGATAGGTTATGACTATAATTGGTTTGGATAATCAAACATAATTATACCTTATAATCTAAATATCATAAATGTTATCCATTTATACGCTGTTGTAAAATCACGGTTCCGAACGCAGTCGGATACCTTAAGGTAATCCTTCGAGATAATTTTTAAAGGAGCCAGAACAAATGTTATTCTAAGCGTTGTTTCCCATTTTAGTACAAAATACCTAATCGAGAATTTGGAAAATCATGCCATCAATGTATTACAAAAAGGGAAAAACATACCATGTTAAAACCTATTTATTAAAATTTTTGCCGCACACACACAAAACACCGTGATTTATTTTTTTTTTAAAATTTGACAGTGAATTCTCTTAAAAAATAATAATTACTTATTTTTTTACTATAATTGATATTAAGACTGATGGAATTTGTAAGAAAAATACTATTTACAACACAGTTTTTATTAAATTTCATATTCATTTCTTTCCAGCTTAGATAAAAAAAATATTGGTTCAAACTTTTAGTGGTAAGTGTATATTATTTAGCAGAAGAGAACAAGGTATTTCTAATTTTTATTGTTTCCAGCCTTCCTAATTATCCCTCACGTGAAGATGAAACAGTAAATAAAACGTCACAAAAACACAATGATGTAATCTATCTCCAAAGACTTTCGCTTCTTGATAGAAGATATCGACCAAAGATCTTTTCGAAGAAATGACAAAGAAGTTGGAAGGACTCTCACGGGTCCATTGTGGACTGTTCCTTTATGAGACAAACAATAGACTTCGGGAATCCCATGATGCTCTTTGGATTTTGTTCTTTTCCCCTTCACGATACCGCGATACGTAGGTCTACAGGAAAAAATCCTTCATTAACCTAAATATTGACATTCAGACATTTTTTCGTGGTTTAAGTAAGGAGCAATGAGTTCGTTGCTTGAGCAACGTGAATTTTTTATAAAGAATATATGTGCTATGTGCAAGAAGAATTGTCTTCACGTAAGCTATAAGTAAAAATGTGAAAAAAATATTGACGAAATATATTTTAAAACTTATTCCTCTAAAATGCTTTTAAATAACAAAAGTAAATAAACTGTTTGAAATTACTGTTGAACAGGGGGGTCAAACTCAAAAGCTATATAACTGGGGCTAAACAAACAAAGTTTAAAAACACAAGTCACAATTCTAGCGATAAAAATATGTTGTGCGTGATTTAACCCCACATATTTTATTTGAGCCATACTCAGTTTCATGAGCTATAAGGACATTTAAAACAGTTCTTCAGGTAAAAAATTCAAAAAAAAAATTCTAATCTAAAATATTTTTTAAAAAAAGATTTAATTGCTTTAAAAGTAACCTATAAATTATAACTAAGCTATTTTACCCTATTTGGTATTATTTTTAATTAACTTATATTATTTTACGTGCTACACGAGTGCAAGTTTCAAATGGGTAGAGAAAACTTTGTTTGCTATCGACTTATTCACCTGTATGCAATAGCGTCTACAGAAACAATTCTGCCACGTTTGATATAGAAGAGTAACATTTGTATTCTTAGCTGAATGTATTTCCCATAGGATACTTATTTAGACAGTACCTCTCACCAGATGGTAGCGTGAATATTTATCATGTAAGAGAAATGTATCTACATAAGCTCATATATCTAAATAAGGATTTATATGCTCTACAGTAAATCATAAGCATGTTTCCAGTGTGCAGCTACAACATTGCAATATCCTGAATGAATATTTCCTTCTAAGATTTACATTAAACTTGCATGAGGCATGAAAGAGTGTTGTTGAAATTTACGAATGTCATCAAATATAATATTATTCTGAAATACCAATGTATTTCCTCTATGATATTTTTTTTCTGTTTTGAAAATGTTTTCTGAGTAATATTCTGTTTTTTAAACTTCTTTCTGAAAACGATTGTGATTTCTTCGTACTAAAAATAATATTCATTTTTAAATTAAGAAGAGAAATTTAAGAATTAAACTTTATTATGCAGAAAAATAAAATTATTTCTTCGTAGTGTGGGAATTCATACACACAACAATGATATACAGACAACTTTATGTTTAATCTCCCAAATTCAGTATTTTAGTTTTTAAATTAAGCCTGATACAATAATTTTCCTGATAATGTTTTTTTTAAATATATATAGGCACTCTTTAAATAAAGTACTTCATTTATGCTCGAGTAAAAATGAATTAGAACATATTTTTATTGGTAGGAAAAGAAGAAAGTGATACACGAAAGAAAAGTATTTGTTCTTATAAAATTATTTTATGATATACCGGGTGAGGAAAAAGTCCGTACAAATTTTAAAAGTTCATAAAACCCGGAAAATTAAACAAAATAAAAAACTGTTTACAGGTTTAGCATCGATAAGTCACGAGATTTTCTTTTAAAATGAGAAAAAAAACCTGCCGACAGATGACGCTGATACAAACGACTGAGTCGTAAAACTGAGTGAGAAAGTCAAAGCTTTGTTGATGAAGCTGCTTTTCATTAACAAGGAATCAGCGAATGTTGCACTGCGTAAATTCCGACTTCAGAAACTATGAATCAGTCGCCTCATAAAGCTTGTTCAGCTATTTGAGGACACTGGATCTCTCGAGAATTGCGTCAGATACGGACGACCAAGTCTAAGAATCATTAGCAAACATTGGAAGTTTACATGGCCTCCTCGGTCTCCAGATCTGCTTCCAGGAGACTTTTGGCTGTGGGGATATTGAAATTCCCTGGTGTATTAGTTCCATCCTTCCAATCTGACGAAATCGAAATATGCGATCCACCGAGAGTTGCCATATATACAGGAGGACATTCTGCACCCTGCCGTTGCTAGATTTGCGACACGCTCGGAATGTGTCATCCTTTGTGGTGGTGGATATGTGGAGCACAGGCTGCTGTAATAAACGGTTTGCTAAAGTTATTTTTGCGGTTTGTGGGTCTTTTCTTTCACTTATGCACTAAATGCTACTTATCGTTTATTTTTTGATTTTTCTTTTTTCTTTTTTCTTTCTTTTTCTTATCTTAAAAAAAAAGTCTCGTGACTTATCGATGCTAAGCTTGCAAACCGTTTTTTATTTTGTTTAATTTTTTGTATTTTATAAATTTTTAAAGTTTTCATGGGATTTTTGTCCACCCGGTACCCGGTATATATGAAAATATTTAATTTCATTTCAATGTGCTGTAATTTAATTATCAATCTCTATTCATGCTAATCTTTTATAATTTTTTATACAATTTTTAAATCAAAAACTGAAATGAACTGAATATCTCTTCCAATTTGATAAAAATACCCTTTACTTGCGATTTCCAATGAAAACCAAGAATAAAAGTTGTTGAAACTTCAAAAGTTTTTCTTTATGCTCACGGAAATCCAATTTCGACTTTCTGATAAGATTTATAAGAAAAGTAAGGATACGGAAGACATTTTTTTTTAAATAATTAAAAAGGTTTCAAGGCTCGATTTTATTTACGTGATTGTGAAGTTTGCAAGAAAAAATAAAATAAAAGTTATTGTATGCTAAGAAAAACTGATTAATCATTAAAGTGAATCAAAAAAGTATTAATATATTTATAGGCTAAATAATTGTTTTAGTGAATATTTACATTAAGTATATTATTTTCAAGTTTAAGAAAAAAAATAGTAAAATTATTATTGAAAACACCTAAAATATGAAATAATATTTTTTAAGGTTGATGGTTTGATGCTCACTTAAACCATTATTTAGAGTTAATTTCATAAAGTTTTGTAATATTTTCTAAAAAAAAAATATGGGAGTATGCAGAAACGTGTTAAACCATTTGAGATATATATTACATGTGCTCATGCGTCATTTTAACTCATAAACAACGAACGCCATTTGAAAACGAGAAATAATAACAGACGGCACACATTTTTTCTTATAAAAATGTAAAAATTACTGTTAAAGTATGGAATCCATTATTTCATAAAATATTACTTGGTATTTCATGAAATAACTAAGCGTTTGTTAAAGAATATAAAACTCTTTAAGGTATACTACAAATACGATTAGATATTTATTTATCTTTTAGTAATAAATTAAACTACATTTGACCCCTTGCGTACCATGTAACTGCTAGTGGATACTTGCCATGTATAAGGCAACATCCCATTCTAACGTCACATGGATACAGGCTTATTTAGATGTACAATCAGTGTACCCAGCACAAGAAACATTATGATGTGGTTAGCCTAGTGGTTAGAGCACCGGACTCCGGACCGTAAGGTCTGGGTTCGATGCCCGTACCGCCAAATACCCTCCGAGTACACGCGGAGCACGTGCTCGTTAAATCAGTGGGTCCGAAAGTCTTGTGGGCTGAATCCCGATTGAAGGGGGAACTGGAGAATATTCCCCTCCAATTCAGTTTCCTGCCTAAATTATGGAGGTGGAGATAGGTGGTGTCGCCATCTATTGTTCCTTCGGGAATTTCTCCGAGCTGAATCATACTGTCACCTGTATGGTGCTCAAGGCTTAAAGCCAACGACAGGCGTAATTTGTACCCATGGCATTGCCATTGATGAATTTTAGGGGCCCTGCGATCTGACTATGTCAGATTAGGTGGCATGAGCAAATACCATACGATATGTGATGTAAATTTTGTCTTATTGCGTTTGTATAAAATTTAAAAAGTTATGATACAAAATGTATCTTGGGTACACAAAATCTGGGGAAAAATAGGAAAATTTAAGTTAGAATTACAAATATTTGTGAAGTTATTTGAAATGTTCCTTGGAACAAAAATATTTTCAACATGCATTACATAAGTTTATTGTCATTTTTGTTCCATTTTTTTAATCTTTTTCATCACAAACAGATGAGCCTGCATTCGCAGTATTCATCGGTTTACGGTAAATGTTCTCATTTAGTATCACTTTCGTTGAAATCCACCGAAGAAGCTATATTGGAAAGAAAAAGTAAAAATAAACTACAAAAATAGTTTTACAGACTTTAAGAGAGCGTAACGAAACACGAACGAACCTGCACCTTAGCCAGCGTTAAATGGAAAACCAAACAAAGTCACCACTGCCGGGGTAGGACTCTTGGGGATATTAACCCTTCAGACGGGTGGATTTTCTATGAGACACCTGCTAGAGACGGGGAGGATTGTATTAATCTGTACCTCATAGGATGGCACAGGTTGTTAAGCCTAACTTAAGAAAATGTATAAATAATAAAATTTGTCCTAACGTCGTAATCTTTAGTACCCTTTAGGATTTCCTCATTAAGCATAAGTTGTCTGTTACATTTAAACTATAATGTAATAACGTTTTTCCTTTTTAATTTATATGAAATTATATAAAAAAATTATCACTTGCTTACTTGGGGAAATAATTTTGTAAGCGCTATTCAATTTTTTCCAAAATTTTCTATTTATTGAAACATATTAATAAACTTTCAAATTAACTCTGGGTGTTACCACGTACCTGTTTTTCGCCTTCGGTTAATACCATGGTGTAGAGAACACCCAAACTCTCTTAACACGTGTATTTAAATAAGAAAATCCTTTTAAGTCAATTATGATATATATTTAAGGAAGTATAAGAGGTGGTTTTTTGTATTTATATTGTAAACAAAATTGTGCCAAATTCTGCTTGGTATCTAAAAATGACTCAGCAATAATTTTAAACTAAAACCTACAAATTCCCCCTTTCTATATTCTAGCTACAATTTTATATTTTCATAAACTGCAAGTAAAACGTATATACCAGTAATAAATATACTTATAATTAATGATAAGGATAGCAAAGTAGAAAAATAATATTTAACTATTTTTCAAAACATTCAGAGTAGACTGGTATCTATATGCTTTACACATATTTTTCTTCTTTTACACTAGAAGACAAAACAAATAATTTTACATCTTTACCTCATAGATAAGAAAGTAAAAAACTACCCCTTTTTAGGGATTAATGCTCTTTTAATATATTCTGCAAAGCTCTTTTGTTGCTCGTTAAGGCTTGGGGAAAATCCTGATCCGCATATACCACGGTGGCTGCAATAAGATCCATTCTAATCTCCCTCTAATACACAAATGTTTCCATTTATTTCAGGAAGAACTCGAACGAGTAATAAAAAGGTGTTACTAAAAAGTATATTGGGTGACAGAGATAAAATATCTGCAATGGCTAAAGGTTGGCATATTCATGATACATAATATATATACTGCACATTTCATCAGTGGTATCACCACCTTGTATTATAAAATTTATGATTTCAAGTTTCATCTCCAACTTTAGTTACGAAATCACGCGAAGTATCGAATTCACTTAGTTCAGCATTCTTTTGTCAAATCTGTTGGATATAGAGATACCCAATACATAAAGCCGTTATTTTCTCCTCTCATGAGTTTCGCCATTTCATAATTTTAGTAAAACGTTTTGAAATATTTTAAAAATTGTTTTTTTATAAATATTTTATGAATTATATTATTTTCTATACTGCATTTATTGAAATTTTAAATAAAATATCTTCGTATAATAATATATTTGAAAAAAACGTAAACGGGAAAAGAGTAAAACGTAATTTTTCCGTAGATGCTTCGGAGTACGAAAAATATAACCTTGACCACTCATGGGTGTTCAGCACCCCAAATAAACTTTTAGTTGCCGTTACATTCCAATCGTCCTTAGCGAGATTGATTACATTAGGTCTGAAGTTTCCCCAATGACCTAAAATGGGCAGCTACAGAAAAAAATCGTGGCTCTTGCGCATTATTTTTGAAATTCAGGATAGCTTTCTTATGTTGCTAAAAGCAGGAATACCCCGCGCGAGTGATCGTATAATAAAAAATGACAAAGATTTCTACAAAAAGAAATAGCAAGATCAAAATGAAGACTGGAGTGTGGAAAATCCGAAGCTGGAGAAACGCTAAGTCCTATGACTTGTGATTTGTAAGTATAAAATGTTTGTTGCGTTTTTTTTATTTGCATTAATGGTTTGTGACTGTACACATTGGCTTTTACCTTTTGTTTGAGAGTACAGTTAGGTAAAATGCTTTCAAAAACAACAAATACAATCTGAAGTCACTGTTCTTTGAAATAAGAAAAGTACGTGAAATATATCCTTGAAAGCAAATAAAAAACTGTAATAGAACTGAGTTAAAAGCCTAAAATACTCCAGCACACTGTTAAAAAGAAAAATAAAAATCATTGAGAAAGTTACAAAACGGGAATGTTTTACATTAAGTGGAAATTTTACGAGCTTGATTTGCTTACATTCTTGATTATCCCCGCCACAGCTGATGTTAAAATACCAAATCCAGACAGAATATAAACAGACTGGAAGGTCCGTAGTTACCACTTCGTTCAGTTTCAATTATAATGAGCATAGGTGCCATCTAATGGTGTCATTAAAAATCGTTCGCTTTGCAAAGCCATATATGTATCGCCTGTTTCCATGAGATCAAGCTGCGGCGGAGATGAAATCTGCCTTCCGCCATGAGGTGCACTCCATGATGAATGCATATGCACGCTTGTCAAAGGGGAAGAGGCTAGATAGGTCGGTCTGATACGCAAGCAGGTGCTTAGATTCGTACTTTTTTTTACATTTAAAATGTTCAATGAATGACTTTCATTACATTTGGAATTTTATACATGTGACAGAGATAGAAAACTCTTTTTCTGCGTAAATATATACTACCAAAGACACAAAAGTAAAGTATATGAGAACAAAAAATTGACTAATGACGTGACGACGGAGCCGTGTTTTTAAGAAAAGCATTTGAAATAACTTTTAATAATATTTAATAAATTAAATCTTTTCCCCTACATTCCCTATTTGTAAGTAAACTTGCACTTATAATGAAATTTATAAGAACAATCAAATAAAGTTATTAGCCGTATGTTAAAGATTTAAAGCTGTTTCTGCCTCTGCTGAAATGTACATGTTTATTACTAGTTACAAAGAAAAGCTCCTTACTTTATTTTAGGATATTTATGCCAAATAGGAAGGCCATAATCTTATACAAAACAGAATATATAGCACGCGGTAACTCATGATTACAAGTGCATCTCAGAAAGTCGCAAATGTTCGGTTATATCCAGGAGAAATCCAATTCTTCTGTGAGAGAGGAACACGTAAACTAGTGTAACGAATCGCCAAAAGCTGTATATTCTAACTGAAGTCAAATGAGCCATTGGCCCCTGGCTAACACTGACTGATTTCCTGTAGTAATAAATATACGAGTAGGCTGTGGAAAGATCACACAATTGAATTTTAGTACACCATACTTATTCTGGTATGTATACAGAATGCTTTGCATTATTATCCTAATAAATTCAAAAAGTAAAACATAATTCTTCAATGATAATGATTTTTGACTTCTTTATAATTAAATTATATTAGTAATTAATTTTGTCTAAAAAGAATATTTTGGATGAGTTTACGTTTTCAGTTTAATGTAGATTTTTTGGGGAAAAATGAGTGTGTTAGAGGAATGTATGTATATTTTCTTCAAGAAAATTTTTTTATTCTTATTTGAAATGATTTGCTCTTAGCAAAATGTATTTCCAATCGATTCTTTAGAATATAATGTAAACCGAAATCATGACTATTATTGTATGTTAACCGTGTAAACATATATGAATAGAACACTAATTAAAGTTCTAATGGGATCAATTCACATTGTCTAAGGAAGATAAAAACACGTGTTTCTATTGAATCTCAAAATAGATATTAAACTAATTGTATTTTGTTGTTTTCATTTCTTTTTAAAAATCCTTAGATACAATTTAAAATTTTATATGTTCAAATGTTATAAAAAAAATTCTTCAAAAAATATTTTAAGGTAACCAAAGAACTAGAAGTTTTGAAAAATCTCGCTATTATTTGAGCACAATTACTGCACAGTTTTTTCCAAAATGCTCCGGCTCCCCATTGTCGTAAAAATATGGATAAACCTACTTAAGTTATTATATATTTCAAAATTTAGTTTGTTCTCCTCTGTGGCTAGAGGTCTGAGTTATATACAGGCAAAAATATTACTATAATAAAAGCATTTTCTTACAAAAGGGAGAACAATTGGAAAAAAATTAATATGGGTTAATTTTTGCCGAAATATTGTATTTAAAATACTTTTTTTGTCAAAAATGTCCTTAAAATACCTTTTATACATGTATTCTAATCTAAGTGACACTAAATATCATGAAAATTATCCATTTATGCGCTTTTTTAAACCACGGTTCCGAACGTAGTCGGATACCTTAAAGCTATTTTTTAAGCTCCGAGTAATAATAAAATTTATTTCGAATAAAAAAAAAAAATCTTCAGACTGAGGGACAAAACAATAAATGGTTATAAAAATTATCATTTAATACATATTTAACTAAATACATGGAAGATCTTAATTTAAAAATATAAGAATTCAAATACATCTTCAACTTCCGAGTTGAGACGTTATTTCATTAAGTTGGCTCCCCAAAAATTACTTTTAATCCTAATTGAACAAAAAATGAATGTAACATAAAATTAACTATATCAGAAATAATCAGTAAGCAAATATACCCCCTTTCTGGTAGAATGTGCAGATGATACATCGGGTGCTTTAAAAATAAATTCCAAGTCTCGTTTTTCAGATTTCGATGTAAATGCAAACAATGATTGATTATATTTTTGAAATCCTTTCATGCGATATAAAAAATTTTACCTAGGATTTCAAATGGAAATGATCTATTCGCAGTGTAGCTATATTTCAAAAGAAAAATATTTAAACTCAACACTGCTGGAATTTTAAAAGTCTTTCAGTGACACTGTTTGATAAATTCTATATAAATTTGCGCACAGTTTTTTTCTGCTTTCTGATCTATTTACCTAAGTGAACAAATATTCCCCAAGTGAAATATAGAGAAAATATTAAGGAAATCCAATGTATATTTCGTGAAAGTGTATTTATTAACATCCCACTATAAAGCAACAGCAATCCCATTTGGCTACTGACCTCGTAATACTGAACCCCTGTCAAGTGATGAGGACGACACCTGAGCTGGCATCCCCTTCTCCAAACTACCATCACATTACCTGTTGGACTTTCAGCAAAAATACATTCAACGTGCATCAGCCCCTCTACATGGTGGGACTTTAGGTAATGAACTTTGAGCCGCACATACGCCAAACGCAAGCTCAAACCAAACGCCACTTTGATGAGTGAGTGAATATTAACGTCGCACAGTTCAGCTACACAGGGTTTTGGCGACGGACCACGTAATTTTGAAAACCATGGCTGGCGGACGTGGATTTGGTACCTGAGCTAGGGTGATACCAGAATACCTTGAATTTGTAGATACCTATGAATAATTTGAATTTTAGACATACCTAAGTGGAATACCTGAACCTGTGATACCTAAGAATACCTGAATCTGTGGTGATGTTTAAATGTACCCGAACCTGGTATTTAATAATGAAAGTAAACCTGTTGCTGAATCTAGTTTCATCGTGATTCTTACTCAGCTTTAATAAATCTTTGGATAAAACATCCATAGCAGGCAAAAACCTTATGCCTCCGGGATTGAATTGCTAGGATATAAATTTCTAATGTCAAACGTAAGTTAAGTTTTTTTTTTCAAATTACACATATATTCTTCCAGTTCTCATTCACATTTTCTTAATAGTTTTTTAACTGAAAACGATGTATTCTCGGACAAATTTTGGTGAAAACCATTCATATCCTATCATTTCTCATCGGAATAAATTTCTGTGCCCAAAATATCATTAAAAGAGCTGTCCCATGTAATACGTTTTAAAAGTAGGAAAACGCTTTAATTTATAGATTGACAATTAAAGAGTGGGCCTTGGCTTGGTAAAATTCAATAGAAACAGGAATGAGGCAAAGCCCGTGGCTTAGAGTGTTATCGAGTAGTAAAGTACCTTGAGGGACCTTTCTATCTACTAACTTTAATTCTTACCTAATGTAGAAAACAGAAGGCACCTGGGAGCTTAGTTTTAATAAAATCTACTCGGATTCCTTCTTACACTTTAGTCAAGTAAGTACCCTGCTGTTATACTACACCCTTTTAAACACCTGACAACCATTGCCTCCTTTAACCTCAGCTTGATCTAACTAAACGTATTACGGGTAAAGTTTAAGTTCTTCATATTATATAAAAAGGACCTCAGGTATTGAAAATTTTAGGGAATTTTTTATATTGCTTCTTGGACTAGCTATTGCACAACGTCTGTACTTTCTCCAGTCAACTTTTCTGGGGTCTTTTTTCCTGCTTATCTTGAAATTGCATTAGAGCTTGAATTTTGGGACTATGCTGTTTTTTCTTTCAAGGTACCGTCATTTGAACGTTATTTCGAAAAAAGTACAAATGCGATACTTTTCATGATATTTATGTCACTTAGATTGTATCATACGTAAGAAAAATTAATGCAATGGGATATTATGATAAAAAAAATTTATTTTAAAATACAGTTATTTTACAATTTAATTTGTAACAACCCTTTTCAAAACAAGTTCTCCTTTTATAAAAATGTTTCCTGTATAATAATAATATTTCAGTGTGCGCTTATATAAAGTAAGACTTCTCCAGAGAGTCTGAACTATATAAATCTTGAAAATCTACATTATTTCTCAGAGTTAATGCAGTGCCTAAAATACCTATTTATGCCTTTTTTCCTTGCAATTCTCCCTCCGTTGTTGAAAAAATATGGAGAGATTCGCTTCAAAGGCGTATTTCAAAATTTAGCTTATACTCGTACAGAGATCTGATTATAAGCAGGGCAAAATATCACGTTATATATAAAATGGATGGAAATGGGCTGGTCATTCCTATGTTCATCGAAAGTCAAGATAATACGAAATAATTTTATTGTATTGTATTCCTTTTAAAATACCTTTTATATACATTTTCACCCTAGGCAGATACCAAATATTCAGCTAATTTTTCAAAAATTAATGTCGAACTTAATCGATACCTTAAATGAAACTTTACAATGGAAAGAAACTACATTGCTGCAAATATATAAACAAATGCTCTCATGTTTCGAATCAGGCATGCAAAACGGTGTTATATGAAGTGTAAATTTTGTCTACCAATTCTGTTTTATTAATTATATAGTATGTACTTTTCAAATAATAATTCAATTGGCAATTTTAGCACGAGGTATAAAGCTTCGAAGTGGCTAAAATTAGCTGGCGGCCTCTTAGTGTGGAAAACAAAGAAATATTCCAAGTGCAAAAAAATTTAAATTTATGAAAAACAAATGGATTTAATCTCCTATTTCCAAATGATTAAGTATAAGATAAAAAGTTACAAAAATTACAAATTCCAAAGTATCAAAAATGCTTATATTTTTTATGGTTTTTGTCTATAATTAATCTAAAAAGAAGAAATATGCTATTTTGTGAGTAAATCTACGGCTATGTTTAAGTTGATCTCTTTATACAATGCAAGTAGGAAAATGTTGGTCACAAGCCGTAAAACCTTGTACTATCTCAAATTATTCTCCTGGTAGCATAAGGGATAAACTCATCATATTAAAGCTGATATCAGAGGAAATGCATTTATGAGTATTCAATTAGTAAATAAATAGGTACAGAAAACTCATATATTCCCAGCCAAATCGTTATATTTTAAAAATTCTCCTCAAATGATAAATAGATTTTTCTCTGAAATAATATAAATAAAATTCTCACCCTCTGAATTTAAGAAATTTAAAAGCATGTTTGGCCAATGAACCGTGTCTGAGAGGTAAAGGCGTTTTATATATATTTCCAGTTGTAGAGAAATATCATACATTTTGGCCTTTGGCTTGTCGAAAGGATGAATTTTAGCTTAGTTTTTGAAACTAGCCAAATTTATCTAGAAAGTAAACATACCTAAAATATGCCAAAACAATAAAGCAAAGCTTTTAGCGGAGACTCTTTTCAAAGATTTTAAATTAGAGTATGGTGCTTGTTCCCTATTTTGTGTTCGGATTTGTTTAGGTTAGGTATTAAATCGAATATAAGAATGAAAATGAAGATCTTATCTTGTAAGAAATTTTCCCGTGTAAAATGCATTATTCCGTGAAAAATAAAATGCATTTATTTTGAGGGATGGCCTGGCCCCGCCCAAACCGATGTACCAAGGAAAATGGCGAGTCTCAACAAACCTGAATTAAAAATTAAACTGAACGTAAAAATTCTCGGGAACAATATTTGTCTCAGAATACTGAGTTAATAAATTAAAATCGGGAGCGAAATTATTAATTTTTTTCTAAATTCTCAAATTCTGCCCAGTTTTTCTCATAAAATTGGCATTGTATCTTGTTCCAATTCATATTTGATGAAGAAATACTAACCAGTAAATTAATCAGCGAAATTTGGCGACTGGAGGGAAGCTCCAGTGGCCTGAGTGTAGAAAGCGTGTCGCGCCTCCCACGCTACAGATTCAAACCCCGGGATTCTTCCGCTATGATTCAAAACCCCAGGGTGGGCAAAATTGATCAGCCCTTTACGTATTCCTTCTTATGGGTAAATAAAGAGTATTAAGCTTTCTTGGGAACTAAAACACTGAAGGTTTTGTTTCCGAATGACCTCACACCTGACCAAAACTCGGCTCACATCTGCAGTGCCCAAGTCTTCATGAAGTTTTAGATGATACCTGAAAATCCCTACCTCTCATGGGCCGTTGCTCCACTGAGTTTCTTTTAGCTCTTTTATTAATTGACGGCAATATGCTTTAAAGTACGTGCTTTTAAAATTTCTTTTGTCTCACTTATATTTCACATGAAATAAATTTAATCTCAATACTAAAGAAGGAAACTCAATCGTTACCAAACACACACAGAAAGAAAATTTCTAATGTTTTTTAAATTAAACGACAATCAGAATTCTTTGCGGAATTGGTGCGGAAGAATCATTGAACTTAAATATAAAGGTGGGATTACCACATACCAAAAAAGTATGGAGGCATGCAATTTGAAAAGAGCGGAGTTGCATACAACTGTTTTGCGGACGTCATCCCTCCTCCTCACCATGTGGTCTTTCTGTCTTACTCTGATCAAGTCAGTTGGGGTGATGCGTTCTGAGAAAACACGCGTTAAACCCATTCCCGCCGAATCTACGCCGGCCATCTTGTGAAAACTTAAGAGACCAGCTACGAAATATTTCATAATGAAATGAGGATTATGGAAGTGAAATTTTGTCTCTGTGTACTTCTGTTTGAATGGTATAAAAGGTTTTCAGGAGGAAAAGAGCTTCAAAAGATATAACCTGCTGGGCAAATTCCAATGTCAATGATTACGGATTCAAAACAACCAAAATTCATGTTATGAGTGGGTTCCAACCTCAACAAATCCTAGTGAAGGTCTGTTAATCAACATGTGCTTTTGGCGTTATGATTATAAATGTGGATAATCAGGAGAATTTTTTTTTGAAAAGAACTGTTTTTTTCCAACATAGAAACTCATTTAATGTTTTTCCTCAAACATGAATTTTTGTGTCAGCAGTTAATAGTAAGTTTTAAAAAATATAAAATGCATATTTGCCAAGTTCCAAATATGCAACCAGAAAATTCATTAAGTAATTAAAACTCTGCGATTTAAGATAAACAGCCATTTTTTATAAAAGCATGTTAAATTGTATTTATTATGCCCCTAGGTAAAAGTGAATTTATTCTCACCGGCTGAAAGAATGATCTACACTTTAATGATGAAATATCTACAACATTCTTATCCTAAAAAAAAGTCTTGCAAGCAAAAAATTAGAATCTTTTTTTATGGAAAAACAAATGGATTTAATTCCTATTTCCAAATGATTGTTATAAGAGATAAAAAAAGTTATAAAAATTACAATCAGGTAAAGTATTTCAAAATTATTATATTTATATTTTGTTCATACTTAATCTAAAGAATAAATATACATTTTAGAGTAATCATGCTATGTTTAAGCGATCTCTTATACAATGCAGAAATATTGTCTATTAAGCCAAAAGAAACTTTTGTATTTGTATCTTCGTAAGCAAATTATTCGGTGTTAAGTGATAACTGATTTGAGATTAAAGCTGATATCAGAGAAATGCATTTCATATATTCACTAGTAAATAAATAGGTACAGAAAAACTCTATATATTCGTTAAATTCAAAGAGATTTAAAGCAAAATTCTCCAATGATAAATAGATTTTTCTCGAATAATATAAATGGAAATTTTCACCTCTGAATTATGAATTTAAAGTATGTTTACTAATGAACCGTTCGAGAGGTAGTTTTATATATATTTCAGTTGTAGAGAAGATTATATTTATTTTACTTTTACGGTTTTAGAAAGGATGAATTTTATAGCTTAGTTTTTTGAACCAGTCAAATTTATCTAGAAAGTAAACACACTAAAATAAAAAAGTTAAAACATGAAGAAGTTTTTTTTTTAGCGGAGACTTTTCAAAGATTTTAAATTAGAGTATGAAGCTTTGTTCCCTATTTTTAAAAATGGGATTTGTTATGTTAGGCATTAAATCGAATATAATAATGAAATGAAGATCTTATTCAAAGAAATTTTCTTCCGTGTAAATGCATTATTCCGTGAAAAATAAATGATTTATTTTGAGATGTTCTATCTCTGTGCCTTCCAACCAGATAAAAAATTAAGAGAAATATATGAGTCTTTAAATTAAACCGAATTAAAATTAAACTGAACGTAAAATTCCTTGGAATCATTATTTATCTCAGAAATACTGAGTTAAATTAAAAATTCGGGAGCGAAATTATTAATTTTTTCTAAAATTTTTCTCTTTGCAACTTTGCCCAGTTTTTCATAAAAATTTTATATTTTCGTATCTTGTTCCACCATATTTGATGAAGAACATTAACCAGTAAATTAATCATAAATTTATTAATTGAGGGAAGCCCAGTGGCCCAGTGGTAGCGTGTCGCGCTTCCACGCCACAGATTCAAACCCCGGGATTCTTCCGCGATTCAAACCCCGGGTGGGCAAAATTGACTCAGCCTTTCATTCCTTCAGTGGGTAAATAAAAGAGTATTAAGCTTTCTTGGGAACTAAACACTGAAGGTTTTGCTTCAGAATGACCACCTGACCAAAACTTCTGTTCATGCATCTCAGTGCCCAAGTTCATGAAGTTTTAGATGACAACGGTAAACCTTGGCCCTCTAAGGGCCGTTGCTCCACTGAGTTTTTAGTTTTATTAATTGACGGCAATATGCTTTAAAGTACGTGCTTTAAAATTTTTGTCTCACTTATATTTCACATGAAATAAATTAACTTCAACACTAAAGAAGGAAATCAATCGTTACCAAACACACACAGAAAGAAAAAATTTCTAATGTTTTTTTTTTAAATTAAACGACAATCAGAATTCTTTGCGGAATTGCGTGAAGAATCATTGAACTTAAATACAAGGTGGGACACACATACTCAAAAAAAAAAAGAAAGAGAATAAGTGTGTAGCTTGAAAAAGAGTGGAGTTGGCCACAACTGTTTTGGTGACGTCATCCCACGCACCTCCTCTCACCATGTGGTCTTTCGTCTTACTCGATCAAGTCAGTTGGGGGTGATGCGTCTTTGAGAAACACGTACAACTGCATTCTGCCAAAAAAATGCCGAATCTACGTCAAGCATCTTGTGAAACTTAAGAAATCAGCCACGAAAACATTTCCTATACTAGCCGAGGATTATGGAAGTGAAATTTTGTCTCGTGCACCTCTGTTTGAATGGTATAAAAGGTTTTCAGGAGGAAGAGTCAGTGTGAAAGAGGAGGAACCTGCTGGGCACCCAATGTCAATGATTACGGACCAAAACAACCAAAATTCATGTTATGAGTGGGTTCCAACTCAAATCAGTAGTTGGTCTGTTAATCAACATGTGCTTTTGGCGTTATGATTATAAATGTGGATAATCAGGAGAATTTTTTTTTTTTGAAAGAACTGTTTTTTTTCCAACATAGAAACTCATTTAATGTTTTTCCCTTTTCAAACATGAATTTTGGTGTCAGCAGCGATTATAAGTTTTAAAAATATAAAATGCGTGTGTAATACTTGGCTAAGTTCAAATATGCAACCAGAAAATTACAATTAAAACTCTATGATTTAAGATAAACAGCCATTTTTATAAAAAGCATGTTAAATTGTATTATTATGCCCTAGGTAAAAGTGAATTTATTCTCACCGGCTGAAAGAATGATCTACACTTAATGATGAATGATCTACACATTTTTATCCTAAAAACAAAGTGTTAGCTTAAAAGAATTATTTAACTTTTTAAAAAATATTTGCTAACGTGATCTTATTTTGTAAATTTTTGCAGCTTTTAAGCCATTTTGCCGTATCTCACATAAAACGGAGACGTATATTGCATCCAAAAAACGATTTGAGTCTAAAGTTACTTATTCTTTTGCTTAATCCTTTATAACGTGAAAGTAATACTAAATCTATTTGAAGAATTTATGTCACATTCAGGCAAAGAATGAAAATACGAAACTGAGCAACGAGATATTACAGTATTGCAATGACATATATATATACACAGTCGAACCTCTATATAACAAAACTTTATATTGCGAATATTTCTATACAGCGAAATTTTTTCTGGAACCTTGAACATTTCACGATTTTCTTCGTAAAACAAGTAATATAAAAAAGTAGTTTTTAAGTCAATTCCTACTTAGATTAACACAAAAAATTTTATTTTAGCTACTTTTTATTAAATAGTTACATTTAATATAATATGTATATATCATGGGACAGATTCACAACATTTGGTTGTAATTAGTTTTAATTATCATTTAAGTATCTTTATTGTCCTTTTAATTTCAGTTCAACTGAATGCTTTAACACGTGAGAAAAACCTTTTCATTTTCCAGTCGCAACTTTGGCTGTATTTGTAATTCTTTAAATATTAGTTTTAATCAATTAATTTTTTTAAATTATAATTAAATATATTGCATTGTCATCCAAAAATGATCCTGTATATAAAATTTCAGCTCAATTCAGCGCTTTAAAATGTATTTTATTAAATTGAAAATTCCACCAAGATAAATAAATAAATATACAAATTTTAAATAAATAAATATAAAAGACATCGAGGTAATAGTAGGAATTGAATAACCTCTCTATATCGAAGAGCATTTTCTATAAAACGAACTTTTTGTTTTGTGATTCAATTTTTTTTCTCCCTTTTTTTAAAGCATTTCTGAAAAAATTTCAAATTATTCTCTCTTTAACACATTTTATTTTGGTCATAAATCTCGAACCGGTTTTATTAGACCCTAACTGCCGGAGAGCAATAGAGTTCTGGACGTCTCATCCAAAAAGTGCAACCTTTAATCCCCATTGCCCAATTCACTAGAAACATCTTCGATATCTTCTTTCACCCTCAGTGGAGTTATCCCTGTCCCCGTGTTCTAATTATAAAATAATGTAAGTTTAATATTACTTGTATGCTTTAAATTATAAAATGTCCTTAAAATTCTTTAATTTTAGTATAAAATTATTTTCTTGACATTGAAAATGCATGAATTCTTCGACATTCTTTTTTCTTGTTTTCCTTGCAGTTTTTCTCTTTCTTTCTTTATTTTTTAATGGGTAATATATATAAAATAAATATATATTAATTTACAAAAAGGTGTGAATAATTACTTTTTTTTAATATATAGTGTTTATAAATTTAAAATTTGTTTTATGAGGTTAATAAAGTATATTGAGAGGTGTACCTCTATATAACGAACTTTTTTCGGGATTAAGCGACTTCGTTATATAGATGTCCGACTGTATATATATAATATTTTGAAAGAGGCTTTTATATTTAAATTTTTAGTCTTTACTTGTGATTTTCTTCTATTTTCTCTCCTTATTTTATACTGCTAAGTTTCTAAGAACTCTAACTGTGTATGAAATAAATTCTTTGTAGAAAATAATAATAATAATAAAGCACTTTGTTTGTAATTGCTGCAGTTTTTTCTCTTTAAACAGGGATTTGTTTTTTAAATTTTGGAAATACTGTACATTGTACAATATGCCACAAAAATAGTGTCCAAACTCTGCATAGCCAGTTTCCTCGTTGGAAGTACGTAAAAAAATGTCCATAGAATTGTTCTTGTGCAATCCACATTTTACGGAAAAAAAAAAACAGAAAAAGGGACAAGGGAAAAAAATTGATCCCCTGATGGTTCATGATGAGTCTTTTGATGCATTTTTTGGTTACGTGCGGATTATTTATATGTTTTTGTCCCGGCCCCCTGAATAGAACGTGATTGTCCTGTTCTATGGCCGCCCGATCACCATATTCCCCACCGTTGCAATTTTTTCTATGTTTCGTCTCAATAATTTGGTGTATGGAGATTTGGTAAACTACACAAACAAACAGTTGCCTTTTTGTATGTTGTTTTGTACTTCGATGGAAACCGACCTTTTTTCTCAACGTGTGCCTAACCTTTTTCCCAAGGACTTTTTCCAAGCCTGCTTCATTAAAATATTTAAAAATTCTGCTATTCGAATATTTAAAAATACAGCTGTTGATGCGTCCAGTACGACTGTTACATCATATTTTGTTTTTCTTATTTTCTCCGTAAAATATGGATACAGTTATTTTTTTATTTTTTTATGTACCCCCTTGATAAATTTTTGTGTAAAGTTTGGCCCTTTTTTGGGGAAAATTTTGGGGTAAATTTTTTTAAAAGGGGGGAAAAATTTGTTTTAAAAGAAAATTTTTTTAAATTTAAAAGGTTTTTAAAAAAAAATTTTTGGTTGCCTCCTATATGTGTATACTATGTAAAAAGTTTTTTATGCTCAAAATTTATAAAATGTTAGAATTTTTAATTTTTAAAAGGAAAAACTTTTAAATTTTTTAAGGATTTTTTAAAAGCTTCTCCCTCCTACAAAAAATTTTTAAGTACATGCATGAAATTTGATTTTTTAAAATACGTCCAACTATGTATAAAAAGGGGTTTGGGATGGGGTTTTTTTGATAATCGATTGGTATTTGTAAATGCTTTTTTATGAATCCTTTTGAAAATACCTTTAAAAAAATTTTAAATTCAATTCAATTTTTTTTTTAAGGGATTGTTTTGATTCCCAAAAAGCCCTTAAAATTCTGCTGAAAATTAACAAAAAGGTTAAAAAAAACAAAGCATTAGGCACAATAGAAAAAAAGCCTTTTGCATTTTTTAAAAGAAGACAAACTAGTTATTTTACCTTTTTGAGAAAAAAGTTTAAAATTTTGATTTGCCAAGGGATGTGAATAAAAAATGAATGTAAAAAGCTATCATAATTCTTTCTTTTTTGTTTAAATTTTCAAATTTTTTGGGGTTATAGAAAAGTATATGGGGAAAGATTTAGGCTAAAAAAATTTAAATTTTATTTTTTGGGCCGATTTTTTGCCCAAATTAAAACCCTAAGACAACGTTCCGGGGAAACCCTGGGTTTTACAAAAAAGGGGCAAAAAAAATAATTTTTAATGATATTTTTGTGTCATTTTTGATTAGAAAATGTATAAAACTGTTTTAAAAAAATATTATGACAAAAAAAATATTTAAAATACACTATTTTTGGGAAAAACAAATAATCTTTTTTTTTAAACGTTCTCCTTTTTAAAAAAAATTTTTTAAACCTTAATGTAAAATTTCAAAACAAGCTTCAAGGAAAGTTATCCATTTCCTGTTTTATTAAAAGTTTAACATCACTTAAATATTTAAGTAAGTCATTTAAAAAAAAAAAATACTTTTTGTTTAAAATATCTATAATTTAAAAGTTATACCCAAATAACTTTGAGCATTTCTCCTTTAAAAAATTTCTGAAAAATCTTTCTAAATGTTTGCCCTTCCATTTTTTAAAAAATTTTTTTATTCCAAAACACAACTAAAAGTTTTAATTATTTTTAAAAAAAACCTTCACTTCTTTTTATTCATTTTTAAAAAAAGAAATTTTTTGTACTAAGCTATTTTTTAAATCTTTTTTGAAAACCTGAAAAGATTCAATATTCAGCCTTTGTCAATTGGTAAAGGGAATTCTTTCCAAATTATTTCCGGGGGAAATTTTATATGTATAAGGAATTCATTCGTTTTGAAAAGGGGAAAATTGATCAATTCACAATTCTTTCAGATACTATTCTTTTTCATGCTATTCTCATTACATAATAAGCCTTTCAGAGAGTAAATTTAAAAAAATAATAATGGGAGGAAGCGTGAAAGAAGACATTAAAATAAGAAAATAAATTCAGAAAATATAACAAAATAAGAATTTATATATATATACCTCTATAATCTCAAAATAATAAGCTTCATTCTTAAAAATTAATTACGTTTTTAATACTAATTTAAAATATTCAAAAAAAAAGAAAAAAAAAAAAACGTAATGCCTTGTGAAGATATGAGAAACTCCCTGGAATTGAAAATATTGATAAATATGTCGTAGTTTCCCCTTTTTTGCTGTGAGAAATTTTAACCTTATTTCCGCTTATCTACAGAAAGATAAAAAAGCTTCTAAAGTCATTTGAAAAGAGGAAGGAGCAAAACTGACATAAATAATTGGATACCAAATGCTAAATAATTCAATAGAGGGAAGAGTGCATTGTGTGGAAGTTAAATCTCATTTAGCTATGAACGTAAAACATGTTTTTATTCCCAAACAAAGCACAAGCTTAAATTTTGTATTTTAAGGAATGCACTTTTTTCTTGTTCTGTTCTTTTTAAAAATGAATGGGATAAAAGAAAATAATGATATAATTGCATTTTTAATCTGAAAATACGAGAATTTCTTAATTTTTTTTATATTAAATATTTCACTAATGTTAATGTATTTGGTACAAATGTATTAATATGTATTTGTACAATATGTAAGGTAAATTAATTATATTGAGTTCGAGAATTTTGTTAAATAGTATCTCACTAAACAGTTTTCTTTTGTTGCAAAAGTGAGAAAATCATTTTAATATTTATATGGTACTAAAAATTCGAATTCAAACGAATGCCCACAAGATATTTATTCCTTCAAAAATTATTTCAAATTGGATCTTATATTTTCTGTGCTGCAATTATTCTTTTTACGACTGATTTAATTTTAAACCAAAAATAAAATTATACCATTGAAATAGCTTTAATATCTTCGCCATGAAAGGTTGTAAATATACATGAAATGAAAGCTGTTAAACTGCTATAGAGAAAGGGCATTAAGATGCCCAGTTAATAAATAAATTAATTTAAATGTAAATATGTGAAATGAACATCTTTCAAACACGTGTTCTATAGGATATAAGTGAAAAAAAAACATACAGAATGGATAATGTCAAAAAATTGTTAGGCTGCCGTCAATGGAAACAGTTTCAATAGCCAGAGGATTTTATGAGGTACATGGTGATTGAACAGAGAAAGGTAGGCTGGACGGAGCATCAAACCTTAGATAAATGTCCCCAGTGAGCCATTTGCAGCAAATAATATTAGAATAAAGAAATGTGGACAGTTAAATCAGTGCTGGTGCACCCAGACTGACCTCGATGAAAGTATCGGTTTGATAAGTGCGGGTGACTCCTGTGGCATTTGTAGCATGTGCAGGACAACCTTAATGTTCTTATTTTGACCGGAATCATTGCCAGAGACATTATCTTTCGATTGATTATTAATGGCGTGCACCTGTAGTAATACTGGTGACGGGTATTGTTTCCCTTTGGCAGGCCGAGAATAAGACTCTACTAAAGTAATGATGTCCGGATAGAGGGATGATATTGATGGAAGAACAGGTTGTTTTCTCTGACTAAAGTTTAACTTACCGCTTAAGCAGAACTATCATTTCCTATTAATAAAAAAAATTTGTGAGGTTATGGGTGTAATTTCGTCAATTTTACTTTAACAAAGGGTTTTGTCTTTTTGTTATGAATTAAATTAATTATGAATTTTTTAAAAATTGTCCAATTTTTCCCCTCCCCTAAAATTTAGTTTAAAAAAGCCATATCTAAACAAGTTTACAAGATATATCTAAATCTCTCATTAAAAGTATTTAAATATAAGTTGTCTTCCTCTACTGTAACTTAGGACAGCAATGAGCAGTTTTTGAAAAGATACATAAATTGAAAATTTATATGTTGAGGTACCAGGCTTTCCAAGTAAATGTAATTTTCTTGAGCATTTACTTTTTTTAGTACTTTCCAGAAGTATATGAAGTATTTTTTTAACGCCTATAAAAGACTTTTCTAATTTTCTTTTGTTCTTTTATTTTTAAATTTGACTTTGTTGGGATCTTAAGATGCTTTCTGTTGGGTTACACAAATCGTAATGCGTGTATTTAGTTTTTTCGAAGCTAATGACACGCAGTTATATAACTTGTCTAATATACCAATATTTTAAGATTTATATACCTTGCTTACATGACTCTTATTGAACTAAGTGCATTAAATATATTTAATTTAATTTTCGAATTTTTAATCTTGCCAAACATGCGTAAATCATCACCTATGTTATTAACTGAATTCGTTTTTTATTCTGGCAATGTTCAGTGGGTTCCATATAAACACTTTCTTAAAAAACATAGGATCAATGAACTCTAAAAATTGGCTTCTGCTTTTAATTCATTATGGTGTAAAGTGTGTTAACCATAGTGCTATCCGTTACATTCATTTCTATCATTTGAAACTTGCACCAGGTGCATTTTATAATCGCAGGATATAAAGTCCCGGGTTGAGGGATCGCTCTCATATTAAAGATAAAATAAAATATCGCCAAACAGAAGTTTTCATGCTGTGTAGGTCATTGATATTATTTCTAATGTAAAGTTTAAATAAATATCTTTTGAATTTTGATTTTTCAAATGCAGTGGAGTCGGTTACGACCTCTTAGTTTTCCTTTTTTCCATCATTTAACTCTCTGTTTCTGCTTCGCAGATTCAAAAGACGTACACATGGCAATTTTGAGAATAAGCCCATCATGAAATTTTAACTTTTCACTTTTAAAGCATCATATGCGCCTTATCAGAAACTAATATGAGAAACACAGCTGCTCCTAGCATTTGATGTACGTCAAGGGAGTAGCCTATCTTTAAAAGTGTTAAAATGAAAAATTACTCTCCACCATGGCATTTCCCTACCAGAATATTTTAAATGTGTCGAGTTTCAACTTTTAGAAAATATAAAAGTGAAAAACTGATAATTTTTGAAAACTAATGTGCCGGACTCTCTTAAAAATTCTGACGGAAGCGCCTATTCTATTTCTAACGAAGTATCTCGGTTAACCTGAAAAAGGCATAGACGTACATTTTCATCACATCTTTTGATCTCCTGCAGAATACTAATGTCAAACTTGAATTTAGAGATACTACCGGCATTTTAGCACTCTACCAACTGTCAAATTTTGAATTATTCTATAAATGAGTAAGCACACTCAGTATTATGTATAGTGAGTTGCGTTTAAAGGCACCGCTATAACAAATTATTTATTGTGATTGATTTCCAAAAGTAAATAATGCAGAGAGATTTTTTTACAAGCAATAATAGACAGCGGAATAAAAAGAGCTAAATGCTGATTTCCAAATTTTAAATTTTCAATAAAATTTTGATATTTTATTTAGCTTATAGAGATTTTTAGACGCTCGTTGAATTTTAATTCGTAAATCAGGTATTGTTTAGAAAAAATTTAAATTCAATTTTAAGTATTGCCTTTCCAAATAGATACAATTCTTAAAATTGCTACTTTTTTTGGAAAATTTATTCTAAAAAATTTTATTTACATGTTATAACTGAATTTAAATTCCTTGTAGCTAAAAATAATTTAATTATTCTGAAATTCACTTTAAAATATCTTTCAGAAGACTACAAAAGCTAAAATTCTCATGACGTTTTTTACTACATTAAAATGTACGATGAATTTCGATGAGGACTATATAAGTACTTTTATGTTAAAGAGAATAATTTAAATATGTAGAAGTAATGTACTTAATAAATGAAAATGGTATGATGAGTTTTATACAGAAAAACTAATTATTCACCTGATTCCTTAAAATTAATCATCGTGAAGAATCTAATCTTTAATCTCAATATGCATAAATGGAATTCTGTAAAGACGCTTTAGTTTGTAAAAATGTTTTTTTCTTTAAAAAAAATAAGAATCTCATCGAATAATTCCATTTAAATTTTAATAGTCACCAAGGCATCCGTTGTCTTAGTTATCAATAAATTAGCCAGCTCATCAGCTGATCGTTTTTAAATTTTACTTGTGTAACAGTTTATACCTGCTTTCACCAATAATGAATTTATTTTTAATAGTAATATATGTAATATAATGAAAAATTTCTTTTTTTATGTTTTATTTGATTGAAATATTTTTTCCATAATGTAGCTCTACTGGAGAAGACTGATCTACTAGTAAGACTGTTATTTTCCAAATTTTACGAAGAAAAATTAAATATATTGATATATAAAAGACAACCTCGAGTTTCATTTTTAAATCTGCCTTAATAATCCAGAAAATATCTTCACTGTTTCGCCACTGGAAATTCTACGGATGAAACTAGAGTGAGTGAATATTAACGTCTCACACTATTCAGCTACTCAAGGGCTTTTGGCAAAGAACCTCATTATTTTGAACCAAGGTCAGGTGACGAGGACGACACCTTAGCTGGCATCACCCTCTCCGAACTTCCATACCACGACAGATTTAACGTGCCTCGAGCCCCAACTTGGTAGTCCTCAGCGGTACTAGGTCCAACGTCATAACATGCCGACCAAGCGTCCATCACCACTAGGTTACCGCCGCCACCAGATAACATGTAGAACAATTATGTAATTTTAGTTGTTGAATAATTTTATATTATTTTCTTTCAACTGCGTAAAGCAAGTGGTGTAACTGAATAATTTATTAAATGACTTACAGCTGAATAACTTTAAAAAAAACTGATTTTTAATTAAAGGACTTTTTATTAAGGTATAAAAGAAATGAAAAAAATACTATAAAAAATATATATATATATATATAATGACATGTTTTGTGGAGTCAGAAACAGACTTAGTTTTAAAAAGTCTTTATTCTAGAATGAGTACATTTTCTGACGCAAGAGGCAGAGAGAAAAAGAAGCCACCGAAAATCTTAAGTGGGTTAAACACTGAAAACACCAAACGCGGTGTTCGGGGGTGCTCTTGAAAGTTAATGCTGACATATGGGCTATTAAATATAACGATCTGGAATTGACATGTTTATTCAGGGCCCTATGTTCGGAAAAAATAAATGGGTGATTAGTTTGATACTTGAAGAGGTGAGGAAAAAAATAAAAGTGAAGTGCTAGATAGGGAATTTAATTTTTAATCTTATTTAATTATCCTTACACACACACACACACACATATATATATATATATATTGACTTTTTAAAAATTCCTGCATAAAAACAATGAAAAAAATTCCTATTTACCAGATTTCTTTAGAGAATTAAGAATGTAGGACTTAACCTAAGTACCTATACATGTTTAAGTACCTAATTTAAGACTTAATAAAGAGAGAATTTCAATTCTTTTATGTTTTAAACTACTTCAAGCAACAAATGCAACCTATACTTTACTTCAGGAAGAAATGCATCCTACACATAAGATTAAAAGTGTAAAAAGTAAGGGAGAGAAAAACAATAATTCAAATCCAGTACATATTTTAATATAATAGAATAATATTTAAATTAAAAATAATCAGTTAATAAATTTGTAGAGCTAATTGCTGTAAAAATGTTATATTAGTATGAAAGAAAACCAATTATAAAAATATGAAACATTCTCTACAATTAACAAAATCAAAACTTAAAAAAATTAATGAAGAATCCCTTTTCCAAATACGTTAAAATTTTCCCGATTTTGAAAAATTTTTAATATAATTGGTCAACCCGAATATTAATTTTAGACTCAGGGTGAATAGTTTTGTTCGAAAATAATATTATCATAATAGCCTATTTTTTTCCAAACAGTTTTTAGCTGATTGGGTAAAGTTTTACGGACTCTTGTTTTAAATTTTTTTTTGTCAAAAATCTTTAAATATTTTTTTCCCGTTAAAGTTGAAATGTTATTTCATAGAATAACTTATTTCATAAAATAACTAGAATGGGGAAGATAAAATTTTTTATTCAATTCACGATTTAATTAGGTATTCTATAGAATAACGATTGTTATCGTTAAGGTGGTACAGCGCTTGAAAGTTATTTAAACCCCGGTTATAACTGTTTTAGTTGTTTTTAAGCTTTTTGTTTTTTTTCAATGACTGTGTTTTTAATTATTAAATTTTTAAAAGTAGAATTTATTCGGTGTATTTAAGTTAGCATCTGACGTTTTGGGTTATTAACAAATATTTTAAAACCCCTTTTAACAATGACTTTTCGGGGTAAAAAAAAAAGAAAATTTTATGCAAAAATTTTTTCCCCTTTTAAATAGGTATGGGACATTATAAAACAATGCTTCACTTATCCATAAAAAATTATTAACTTTGATAGCAGAAGTAAAGAGTGCTAAAACAGCACAGAAAACAGTATCACGTGACTATTAGTTACTCCAGCAATATATGATATCCTTGAAGTTCAAGGAGTAGAAATAACTGTGCCAGTAGCAGATGCAAAACATATTCATTTTCCTTTCTGTTTACCTAATGTTAAAATTATGAGAAATAATAAATTATATCTCATCTGCTTCTCTTCGTTATTTATTATCCATAATAGGGATAAAATGTATTTTTCGAGAGGTTTTAGCTTTTTATGATCAATTAAGTTATAAAATAATTTTCAAATTGTTTATTTTCAACTGTAATGGAAGGTCGTGAGATATTTTATGGAATATCTAGGTAATGTAGGAAATATTTCATCTATTATATACTTTAATTGACTTTCTTAGTTATTACATGATATATCTAGTTATTTTATGAAATAACTAAATTACACACTCTCTTTAATGGTAACATATACATTTAAGTTAAAAACATCACCCAAGGGATCAAGTACAACAAGAGACACATAAAAAGCTTAATCTATTCCCTGAGATTTTTATTTTCTGTGAGAGTTATATCGACCAATGATCTTTGGAAGTAAAGATAAGAAAAATGGGAGATCACCTTTGTGGCTGCATTTTTCTGGGCTGCCATTATGGAAGATACAATAGACGTCGGAAATCCCATGGTGTTCTCCGAATTTTCTTTTTCTTTCGATGCTCAATACCACTAGACGGTCAACTGGGAGGAATTTTCTATTAACTCAACTATCGACATTCGGACATTCTTTGGTACTATTAGAATGAATGAACATCAGTAACAGAAAATGCAAGTAAACAATTGGATTTGACTACTTGCATTTATATTATTTTTAGGATTGAAATTCTATACGAAATTATTAATGTTCAAATATGTGCAATTTTAAAGGATTTGTTGAAAAAGAAATTATCATCTGCAATATGTCTGTGCATGTATTATTACTACTACTATTATTTTTGTCATTATAGTTATGAACAACAAATAAATTAAGCTTAAGTCGTAAAATTTTAGAAACGTCTTCCTAAATTTGCTCTCTAAATGTATAAAATTAATAGATAACAACATTTAAGGTAAAATTACCCTATGTTAAAATAAATATTTAAAAGAAATTTACTATAAAAGTGACATTTTTAATTACACGTAAGAAACAGCCAAGAGTTGCATTTCAATGTCATTAAACCCTTCCAGGCTAATTTTATTTCTGAATTATGGATAAAAAAATGTCAATTTTTTATATATATTTTCATAAATATAAAGCTTAGAATACCTAGCTTTAATCTTGAATTAAAAATTTAATTTACTTCTTTTGCATTTACATAAATGATTATGAAAATTTGATTGTGTATGAAAAATTCGAAAACATGGTGTGACATAGCCATCCTGTGATGAACATGTCGTGCAGGTTCCACGTAAGCTAGAGGGGGGATTATCAAAAATGAGACATGGTAGTTCTTAATACAACTTTTATTAAGAATAACTTATATTACTTAAATTCTAATTTGACAACTAAAATTTAAAAAGTGGGGTTAACACCAAAATTTAAAAACCGTTTTATTTAAGCCCAGACCACGCAACTAGATCCTTTATCTCATATAATTACTAATACTATTCATCTAAATTACTTATATCAAATATTACCTTTTCCCAAAATTCCCCTTTCCCCTTTCCAAAAGAGATAGCTATTAATTCACTTTGTATAAGAAGATTCCCCCCTTCTTTATATTAGGTTTTCTTTTCCCCTTTTAAAGCTATCGGACTGCAAATTTTTTTGATCTGCAAGATTCCACACTAAGCTATCTTCAACTTTCCGTACTATTGATCAGAATGATTCCACACTACTATCTTTTTTAAGTTTGCCGCGCTATCGATCAGAATAATTCCACACTACTATCTCTGGTTTTGCCGCGCTTTTTCTTACACCAAAGCTTCTACCCTTTTTTTATAGTATATCTCATTTACATATTATTTTTTGTTTATCTTCTTGGTATTGGGTTGGAAAATTTTTTCCATTAATCGTGGCCGTAAAAAGAACATAGGAGTTATGTTAGGGGAAAAAGACGCGGGGAACGTCACAATGGTACTGCAAAATAACCCGTCATCGTAATCTGGGCAGTAGAATCTTATTTATCTTCTTACATTCTTCCCTTTACTGTGTCTCTTTGAGCAGCAAATAATGCACTGTCGTGTTGGATTAGTTTTTTTCTCTGTAGGTCAGTGCTTCTTCAAACATTCAATATTAGCGACCCAATATTCAATCATAATTTTCATCGCCCCTCTATACAATAACAATGTATTGAAATCAAGAAGCCTACGCTTTGACCCTAAGGCTACAAAACGACTTTTTAACCCCCCTTAAGTAACACTAAAAATACATAAACGTTTTTTTTTCAGCCAAAAGGGTTTAACTGCCCAGGGGGTTTCATATACGTCTTTTCCCAATTTCGATCATATTTCCCGTTTCATAAAATTATTTTTGAAGGCTTTTTTAATGCAAACAAAAAACTAAACAGTGTTTTCGAAGGATTTACTTATTTCAGAGGACTTTTTTATTTATTCCTTTTCTTTCGCACCACAAATATATCACGTGGAAGTTGGTGGCATTGGGGAGCAAGTCACATTACTTTTAATCGGCAGTTAAGGGATTAATTATAACCCGTACAAAAAAATTAGCAAGATGTGTTAAATCTTGTAAATAATTTTATATATGACAACCCCATGGGGTCACTGGTAATTATTGAACTTGTTCTTAACTTACTATTGTTAAAATAATTATAAAATACATTGTGCAGTACTGATACTTTTATAAGTGTATTACATCAGTGTAAATGTGTATTTTGTTTTTTATTATCTCAGAATAATTTTGTTTCTTTACTTTCAGTAATTTAATAATTTTTTAAAATAATCTTTTGTTTTCGACTTTTCAACATGCTCGCGCCCCCTAGTGGAGTTATCACGCCCCTAGGGGGTTGCACCCTACAGTTTGAGAAACGCTGCTGCAGGGAGAATGTAGTCAACGAAGTGGCTTTCGGAAGGGGGAGTTGTGCTCAGCACAACGACGCACAGTGTCCAGTTTTCCCGATTTGGCACACGGAAATCTTTTTATGGATTTTAAAGTCTTCGTAATTATATCTAATGATCAAAAATCATATTAACGAATGTAAAATGGGTTTTCTTTTTTTTTTTCTAACAAATAAAAATTTTAAAAGGTTCTTTAACTTAATTTATGTCAAGTTTTTAATTTGGGTCAAAAATAAATTTGGGGGTAAGTAGAACTAGTTTTTGAACAAGGATCTAAGGATATTAACAGAAGCAGTTATTTGACACTTGTTAGAATATATACATGAAATAGTGTGGCAAGTTTAAAAAAAATTAACAGTTAAATAAATACAATCAAACTTAACGTTGTACATATACAATACAGGTAGTGTTTAAAACGATTCGGCACCTTTTGAGCATTTTTTACTTGTGTATTTAAAAATTATATTTTAGCATTTAATATAATGTTCATATTTAAAAATGATACGAGATAAAATTTTGCACATATTATTCATACAATTTTACAAATTTAATTTCTTAAAAAAATATGGAAATTTTTAAAACTCTACTCTTTTTGTGTTAAGTAATTTTTTGACATGAGATTTTTGTTATACTTCTTAGGATGTTTTAAACAACTTTAGGGATCGATTTTACAATACCTTAGTTAGTTTTGAAGAAAAAAATAAAATGTTCATAATGATGTGAGCTAAAATTTGATCAAAAGCCTAATAACTCCCACATTTCAATTTTTTTTTAAAATATTCAATTTTCAGCAAAATGTATCCCTAATTTTGTTACATGCATTACATATAACACACAGGGGAAAAATGGAAGTGATTGGTAAATAATTGTGGAAAAGTAGTATTTTGAATGTGAAAAAACATAAACTTAGAAAAACCATTTTAAAGTTTATAGTTCTGAATAAAATATAAGTTTTTTATAGGTTTAAATAAACATAATATACCCCACTAAAATATTAGCTATATATTTTTCTTAAAAATAATAAAATCTCTTATAAATCTTACTCCCGACAACCACGCATCATTCGACTTGGAGAAGAACTTTTCACTTCTATGCACTTCATCCAATTCCCCTACAAACGAGTAGACTTTTTTAACAAATTTTCTCAATTTTAGTTGCTGTGGGTCCTCATATTTATTAAAGTCCGTAGTAGTCCTAACTAAAATAAGAAAAACAAAAACATTAGTTTTGCGTTTAGGATCTTGATCTTCCTTCCACACATTGACTAAGGCATGCCGAGTGATACCATAGGCCAACGCTGAAAAAAAATTATAATTTTGGGAATTGCAGGAAGTAGCAGCTAAATTTGATATTAAAGGTATATATCTACTCTATGTTACTTAAGTGTTATTGTGATAACACACAATTCTTAAAGTTCTAGTCCATTAAATACAAAAAACTAACATACATTAGTAGGAGTTACATGCTGTGCTAAATGTTATATTTTTTCAATTTTTAATCAAACTTGAACCTAATTTGAAAGTCAAACCAAGAAATTACTTGTGACTAGAAAATGAGTGTTTCTTGTAGCAAGAATAAACCCGATCTGAACAGATGACTGTTGACGATTTCCATTCGTGTACTGGCTAGGGAACTCAAGAGGACCATAAATTGTGGGGTTTTTGTGCAAATTCATTTTTGGTGTTTCCGTGCGCCAGATCGAGAAAACTGCCCACTGTGGACGTCCTCATTATGCGAGAAAATCCCACCGAATGGTATTTTTCAATTATTCGATACCATGAAAAGCTCCTGTGAAATAGTTCGCGAAAGATCGATTGTACAGTGTAAATTTTCACAATGCCCGAGCTACACTCGGGATGAGCCAGGATTGTTCCTTTCGATTACCTGAATTCAGAGTTTTCTCTCTCATTCGCCAACCAAGCTCATCTTACCTGAGTTGAACTCTTGGAGTTAGATGGTCAGACTCATTTGAGACTGTTACAATCACCCTTAAATATTCAATGTAACCATAAATGTTGTTATATAATTTTTTACAAGATAATGTAGCATGTGTATTTTATTTCAACAATAACTGACACTTTTTCAGAAAACAGAATTATTCCTTTTCCAATGGTTAGTTGTTTCCTTTAAGGAATAAGTATTAAATTTAAAGCATAGTATCAAACCCACTCATAAGAAATAACTAGAAACATTACACTACGTTTATCTAAGTCCAATCACTGTGTAACGTAGTTGATATCCGAGTGACTTATTGTCGAAAATCATTGCCAGCATAACTTTTTACGAGTTCTAATAACACTAAAGACTCACTATGTAGAGGGCTGATCCATATTAACCCCTTAACTGGTTTGCCCGCATGCTCTACGGAGCACTAACATTTTCTTCTTTCTTTGATTTGCACATATTTTTATAGTTCTTATAGTGATATTAATTGTGCTAGTGTTTTAAGAGATGCAGTTTGTTCATGGAACCAAAATAGTTCTCATTCAGGACTTTATGGTGAAGGTAGTGATTTTTCATTGAAGGCAGGAATTTATATTCTTGAAAATATTCAATAAAAACAGGGATTGGCTAGGCATTGTGAAATTTGTTGCTTGAGAAGAAATGAAAATGGAAAGATAATTAAAAATCCGATATTTTCTCTGCCTCATTTCAATTAAAGGCATATTATTACACCATAGTTCAAATTGTGTACCTACAAACAAAATCAAACCGTTTGAAAAAGTGGTACGAGCATGAAATGTTTTTGTAAATATGAGAGAGATTTTTTTAAGATATACGAAACATTCTTCAAAAGATAAAGAATGTACCTATAAAAACAATCACTTTGAGAGTTTTTTGTGTTCCACAATTATGAAATAAAAAATAGAGTGAAGCTGTAAAATTGAAAATTACAATAAAATTCTTCCTTTGTCGCGTTTTGTCCAGTATTATGCTTAGTTATATGCATTAAAAAATGTACCCTTTTTGGAACATTCGGGCAAAAAAATTATCCGCTTACGAGGTTAAGTCTATAGAGGCTGAAAATTCATACTTTGACGTGTTGTGAAAGTTGGAAGAGCGGTGTATCAGATCAGGTATAAGCATTGTCACTTGACCATGGTTAAAAATGGCTAGGCTCAACATCAACCGAGCTCGTATAGTTACTTTACAATTCGACATGAACGAGTGACCAAGTAATTTCACGGCAGGTTCTGAAATTAATTAGATTTAATTGTAAGATCATGTGTGTATAATTCTCGAAATTTGAAAAAGTGATTTAAAATTCTATTAATGTTCCAAAATTTTCTGGTAATGCGTTTTTATTTGAAAACCAATTGCTCAATCAAATAAGCAAAAAGTATATTTTCTCGTATGTTAGAATTTTTGAATTAACTTTAGCACTAAAAATAACATTTATAAATAGAAATGTTTATAAAAAAATATTACATACTTTTTTTTTATACAGAACTTCATTGCTGCTTTTTAAAGCAGACAAAATCATTTCGCATTAAATTATGTCCCATTAATAAATACAAAAAGAAAACCATTTAATTTAATTGTCTCCTTATCCATTTATAATGTTCCCCATTTTCTGTCGTTTGAACTTTTATCATGTTCACTTGTATGTTATCCTTTTTCACACTCCTTTGTTCTTTGCTTTATTCTTCAATAAGTTTTTTATCATTCATAATTTAAAATGACAAAAATGAACCTTTCAAAATATCAGTTGTATAATAACCAATCTAGCAGCCTTCAGCTTAAATCTCCTCTAATCTTTAGATAATTAAAATTCGTAAGTAATTTGAAAGCAGAAAAAATTGTGAAACAATATTTAGTGTAGGAAAATATTCTACATCGGTGAAATAGAAAATAACAACTGTTCCAGAAATCTCTGTTTAATATAACAAAGACGAAAAACAATTTATTTGTGTAGTTTCTGATGAAAATCAAAGCAATAAAAATTGAAATTTTTTTATGGTATGTTGGATTGCTTGGAATATTTCGTAATTAATATTTATCTGGTCTCAAATTAAAAATGCAATTAAACTTTTTTCATTAGAAACCTCTTGCATCTCAAGAGCACAAACAACTTTCTTTTGTCTAAAGCATTTTTAGAGGTGTAATTGATTCAAAATTCAAACAATAAATGAGGTAAATTTTAATATTAAATATTCTTAAATACACATTTTTTTACAACGAAAATGCCAATATCTCAGCAAAATAACATTTCAAGATCATTTAAAATTTCAAATAATAGCCTAAGAAAGTAATCCGTGAAAAATTAAGTAATATAAATCTCAAGTTTTGAAACCTTAGAAGTAAATTTATTCACTGTGTAAGTTCAACAAGATAAGATCTTGATTTTGACAGCTTCCAAATATGCATACTCTTTCTTGTGAGAAGAACTAATAAAAGAAATTCTAAGTAAAATTTAATAACAATTTTTCTTTGTTATAAAAAAAAGTCATTGCAACTGGAGCAATCAAATATACAGCACCTAATGCTTTGTTAGATAAATTTGCTTGATACTGAAAAAAATAACAGGAGTTACTGAAATTAGTGAAGGGATGGAGTAAATTTGTTTCATTCTTGAGTTGTTGAAATACTAATATAATGATCATAATTCAATAACAAGAAGAAAATTAAAATTTTCCTTTTTGTTCTTCTAGGGGATCTTTAATCTAATTAAACGTATAATTATTTCCCAATGCGACCCATCAGTAAACATAAAACACGTAATTAAGTATCTATAAAAAGAAATATGATCCCAAAGTTGAAAATTTAGAAGGTATTTTTTTATAGGAGAGTACATCATTTAAAATTAAGAATTATTTCAGTTCTATTATTTAAAATATATATTAACTTTGAGAAGCAAATATTTTTTAAAAATATATTCTTCAGTTAAAAATATACTTGCAACTTTTGCTCGTTTAAGCGATACTATTACTCACATTAATGTTGATTTTTATCTAATACATTGTATTCATTTCTAGTAAAAAAAGCCTCTGGATAATTCAATATATCGGGATATGTAATAGAATATTCAGCTGCTCATTCACAAAAGCATATGTTGCATTCTCACACAAACATCAATTATTCGATATCGTTATTCTTGAGTTCTTGTCCTTTCAGATAATAACATAATGGCAAACTATCAATTGAATTTTCGGATTCACTAAAATAAGACATTACTTAGATTTCTGCAGTATAACAGATTTATCACATATCTTAGTAAATAGTTTATCGTCTCTTTTTCTTGGTAATATTTATCAATAAAGTGTGAGTATACTTTTCCTTTTTAGCAAGTCATTTTAACTTCAAGCTGTGTGTATGTGTTTCAAGTTATTATTTAAGCTAAGAATAGTTATGCCAATTTTAATTTCATATTATGAATATTCAATTTATGCAACTTATTAGCTCGCACGTATATATTCGCATATGCACAGAAGTTGATTTTGGAAAGTATAGGTGCAAAATTACTTGAATCTTGTTATTCAGGTAATATCTTATGGAAACAATTCTTTTTAAAATTTACAAAAGCATTTGGGCATTTATCACTGACATTCAAAAAAGTTCTGCTGTTTTTATGATTTTTCCCATCACTTTTGGAAGTAAATGCTGTAAATTAAATAAGGAATTATCTAGAGATCATGTTAAGAAATCGTATGTGAAAGGAAATGGATTATTTCATATGACAAGTAGACAAAAAATATTATTAGAATACACAGATTAGAATACAAGTATAAAATGGTTTTAAGGACATTTTGACAAAAAAATTATTTAAATACAATATTTCGGCAAAAAAGAAACTTAGAATAACCTTTTTTCAAAATGTTCTCCTTTTGTGAAAAATGCTTCTATTATAATAATATTTTGCTTGTATATAACTCAGACCTCTGTACAGAGGCTCAACTATGATTTTTTTTAAAAAATCACATTATTTTCAGAGTTGCAACCATTTGAAATAATTATCGGCGTTTTTTCTTAAAATTTCTCCCCTCTGTTGTCGTAAAACATGGATAAACCCACTTCTAAGTTATATATCTCAAAAATTCTAGTTGACTCTCTGTACAAAGGTCTGAGCTATATACAGGCAAAATATTATTATAATAGAAGCATTTTTCCAAAAAGGAGAACACTGAAAAAAGGTTATTCTAAGTTATTTTTTTACCGAAATATTGAATTTAAATAAAATTGTTTTGTCAAAATGTCCTTAAAACAATTTTATATACATATTCTCTAAGTGATACTAAATATCATAAATATTACCCATTTAAACTCTTTTGCAAAATCACGGTTCCGAACGTAGTCGGATACTTTAAAAAGGCAAAAATATCTCTCAAAATACTTTACCACTAAATTACAAGCAATTTTGTCAAATAAAAACATTCTTGTTTAATTATGCTAATTAAATTACTCTGTTGAATCACAGAAATTTCTTTCTTCATTTCTATTTTACAGAAAATATTCAATATTGATGGAATAGTCGAAGAAAATATTAGAATTATATTAATCAGCTTTTTTAAGCTTAAGATAACAATCACCCATTTGCTTACTTATCTTTTAAAATATGTTACATTTGTATATATAAGAAGCTTATATATACATATGATTTAATTAATGAGAAATTCAGTTCTTATATTTCTATATTTTACATAATATAAAAATGTGTAATTACTATAAGCAATTAGGTAGCGTCATAAAATGTATGAACATCACTGTCTGATTAGAATACACAGCGTATGCATCTTAATTGCTTTGTCTGTTTACTTTGAGGAAGTAAATCGTTTACTGTAGACTATCTGTGTTGTCCCTATAAATACAATTTTTATGCTTAAGATACCCGACTACCCTAAATTTGGTAAATTTGCCAAAAATCAAAAATTTTTTTCATGATTTTATTTTACAGGCCCTCTTTTTAACTTTATAAAAATACAGAGTTATTATTTTCCATTCACACTAGTACAAAAACTACAAGTGTTTTAGTATAAAAGCAGATGCCCCTACTTTAAGCAAGATGTCGTATTTTAAGATGGGTTTTACTAGAAATGTATTTTTTTGAAAATGCTCAATCGGGAACAGCGATTAATCAAAAGGTTTTGGAAATAATTAACTGAAATTTTGTGTGTTCTGTATAATAGTAGAAGTGTTTTAATTTTCAGGTTTATCAGTCATTGTTTTATTATAAAGCTTATAGTCCCTCATGTGAGTGTAATCACTGTTTTTTTTAAAGAAATTTCATATAATAGCTAAGATAAAGTGCTATAGTTTTTGTAAAAATTAAAATATCTCTTATCTTGAAATGCATTTCGAAAATGAATGGCAAAGCAACACATCAAAATTGAATAATTGAAAATTTGTCCATAAAGTTTTGTACAGAATGGGCCCCCTTTATGTACCTTTTTGTAAATTTTTATCATTTTTTTCCCATTTTAG
>BMAV01027614.1:70599-132957 GCA_019973955.1 Trichonephila inaurata madagascariensis
TTTTAAAATGAATGCTCATATTATAATTAGTTTTAAGCGAACTGTGTTATTTTAAGCCTCACAGAATTAGCATTTAGAATTAATGTTAAACAATGAAAAATAATATAAAATTCCAATGAAGAATAATAGTGTTATTTTTAATATTTAAAGCGAGAAGACTTCAAAATGTTTCATCCCGGGGGCAGACACACACTCGATACTAGCGTTAATGGTCCCGCGGGGTGATTGAGTCACCCCAATCCTTTTTTTATATAATTATTTTATTGTACACGATACAAATCGTGATTCCAGTGAATAATTTAATTAAGAGAAAGTAAACTTGCCTTTCCAGAACTTTTCAATTTTTTTCTTTGGTAACAAATAAACAGATTTGCCAGAACTAACGATTTTGTGATTTGTGTATCCCGGGCGACCACTTCCGGGTTAATAGTTTTGGCCACACACACACACACAAGTAATCCTTCAAATGTGCTCTCCGTGATTTTCCAAATATCATAAAACTCTTTTGCATGGAAATAAGCGCAACACAGGAATAAATACATTACTTACAACTTCCCTAAATGAGAAACAAACACATAAGAGAGGGGTCATAACTAACTGTACCAATAACTTAGAAGGTCAAACAGATTATCAGCAAAAACAGATTACAGCTATAGGGTGCAGTATTTCAAAAATAATCACAGTGATGAATTTTTTATGTTCCTAAATTTTTTCTATTCTGGGTCTGGGATTTGTTTTTTCTCTGTGAAAGAGTAGTAAAAATCACTTATCATGAGATTTCAGCAAATAAAATAAAAGTTATTTTATTTGGTTTTTTGGATCAAAGATAGCTAATTAGGTATTGAAGAAGTTTTTATTTTTGAGATGACTTATATCGCCTATAAATTATATCAAAGTAAAAGTGATTTTTTTACTATGTCTGAAAGTATTTTGTTTTAATTCCTTTCAGTAAATTAATCATTTTTTAAATCTTTTATTTTCGATATGCTCGCGCCCCCCTCGTAAGGGTATCGCGCCCCCCAGGGGTCGCGCCCCACAGTTTGAGAAACACTGATGTACTTGGTACTTATGTGGAAAAATGTCTTCTCTTTAATATATCATTCTATGTTTTGACTTTCATACACAACACTAACTGAAGTCGACAGGGGAAACTTATTTTTCGACTCACCCTCGAATTTCTTTGACTGCTACATGGATGTCTATTTCCTTACATTTGAATTTAAGATAAATAATGATATAATCGTTATATAAGTTTTTTATTGAAGTTATTTAGGATCATTCAAACACAATCCTATTTTATACTTGTATTAAAACACTTTCAACGGTGAGCAGCAAAAAATGGTTGCTGCTAATAGTGTGTTGTAGGTTAATGTAATTAATTATTACTTCTTTTGTTAACGAATGAAACTAGTTTAAGTTATATTTCGAGAAAATTAATTAATCGTGTCTTTTAAAATAAATTCAGAAAAACATTTTTTTTTCATCACTATCATACCATTTAAAAATCTAATCAACTTCTATTGTAAAGCATGAACAGAAATCGGGAGCATTTTTAAGAAAACTAACGCTTTTCTTTGTCAATTACAGAATTTAATTTAATTTTTTTCTTCTATCTTTCTAATGCACATGCTAAATTACATAAAAAAATGAGTTTCGAAAATGTATTCTTTTTCAGTGAAGAATGCTGATTACAATTTTTTGTTTATTTAATTAAAATAATTCCATCTGTTAGTTTGTGCTTTGTTCATGGCTTAACTCAAATAAAGAAAGGTGTAAAGTAAATCATTCAGAATAATTTGTTAAAAATTAGGCTTAGTGATCATACTAATAGTTAATTCTAAAGAATGCAAAATAGTTGGAAAAATTATAAACATGATTAGAATGTATAATTAGTGCAAGATTAATTACTTAAAAGAAATTTAAATTTATTCTGAATTAATAACGAGATAATGGTTCCACTTTAAAGTAGTTCATTTTTTTCAGATATCTTATTGAAATAATTTGTCTGCTAATTTATGTACTGAAATCGAATTCCACACGTTATTTTTACGACTATTTCTTAATTATCACAGATAAAAGAATTTTTTTAATTGCCTATATATTCGAGAAAAAAATCTGCCTTTGTGAACAAATAAAGAATTACTAAGGAACAAATAAAGAATAATTGAATGATTTTACCATTACTTAATATTGCTGAAAAAAATTGGTCAGAGCTTGTCAAATATTTCTCTAAGCATGAAATGTGTGTGTGTATGTAAATGCACAACGCAAGACAATTAATCTAAATTATACAATATGTTGGTAGGATAGGTATCAAATAAAATAGGAATAATATACAAATTTGAATGATACATATTTTAATAGGCTTAATAATGACGGTCACATGATAAAGTCTATCGCGTGTTCGTGACTTAACTCAAAACTAGCATTAAACTGACTTGTTCTTGTATTAGTTCTATTTGTAAAATTTAGAAAAAATTTAAACTTTCTTTTAAACTTTCGTTATATTGGGAAATATGCTCCAATATAACGAAAAAAAATCACCAAAAAGATTTTAAAAATAAAAAAAAAAATCTTATTAGTTTGTATACTTTTAAGTAATATAAGAACGCTATTATTGCTAATAAATATGTATACAAAAAAAATATTTCTGAAACGAGCAAAAGTTGGCAACAACGAAGATCATGAACTGATTATCTGGAAATGCATGATTTCATTTATCGTATGATTATGACACCACATAAATTTATCAACTAATTGGCAAGAAATACGTGTTTATCCTTATCATGTGACTATGACGTCACCAGGGACGGCTCTAGGGCCGGGTAAACCGAACCCTTGCTAGAGGGGCCAATTTTAAGGGTGGCATTCGGATCAAACTTGACAAATATTTTTTTGCAATAAATATTGTATATTTCCTGAAATATTTTTGGGTGGGGGAATTATGTATTTTATTTAAATATCTTATTTCCTTATTTTGTACTCTGTACGTTTAATGAGTGCTGGTTTATCTATTGGTTCGTTTGAGGCGGGAGCCCAGGGGCCCGGGTAAGCTGGACTTCACCAGGTTTTCTGGTAATAAATTTCGATCCACCAGTGTGAAAGAGGCCTGTAGATCTTCCACGCCCAGGGCCCGAAATGAACTTAAACCGGCACTGCGTTTAATTCCAGTTTCTGTTGAAACTTGAAGGGTTCAAGGTGGGAGTACTTGTTAAATCGTTATACTTGATATGTTTACACATCTTTCACTAGTAACTTTCTCCCCAGCCCGGAGTTGTGTCACAATGAACATTCTTTTTACCCATACGATGTCCGGTTTGAGCTATCCGAAAGGGGACAGGGGTAATTTAAATTTTCGGTTGATAGAGAAGCAGATGAAATGTTTTATTTCAGTCTCGAGTGTAGTTTTTACATTAAAATAAACGCGTGTGATCCCCACTAACAGTAGACACTTTTTCGTAGAAATTGGCCTGTTAAAATGGGTGATCCTTCGCTTACATTTTACTCGTTTCAAATAATAACAGATAATTGTGTTCTTAATTTCGAATTATTTTGTATTTTTAAGACTTAAAAAAAATGTACATATAATTGTTATGCTCCTTTTTCTTTCGCAAAAAATATTCTGCAGGTGTGTGTATTTATGTGAACAGTTCATCTTATTTAATTATTATTTTTTGCTTTAAAGAAGGGGCCGCATTTTCCATTTTCGTCCTGGGCGGCAAAACTACTAGAGACGGCCCTGACGTCACATTAATTTAGTCCAATGGTGCCAACCTAATTTATGTGGAAGCATGTTTATACACGCAAATAAATATATCTTACAAACAACAGAAAACATATTCTCTTCTGTAAATCAACCGAAAGAAGTGTTGGTAAACTCAAAAAATCGTATTTTATAATCGTAATATGAAAATTGCATTTCATAAAAACCTTGAAACTACTCCTTCACGTATCCGTACTTTCCAAAAGGCTGTGCTTAACGCATTTGACAGATTAGTTTCCTGTGGAGCCCATGTGGAAATGCATAGACATCCTTCACAGATATCGAAGGGAGAGTAATCTTCAATCCTAAATCACCTCCGATAGGGTATCTTGATTACATTTTAGATCGACTACCGCAGCTCGAATATGATCCTAGCACTTCAGAAATGATTCTGGTACTGCATTTATTTATATATCAACTCTATTACGTGGTTATTTGGATAATGTACGAAGGGAAATAGATCCTATTTTATATAACGGAAGGATATTTAAAGAAATAATAAAAGGTCTAGTGAGAGAGGTTGTTTAAAATGTGTGCTATGGTTCAGAAAATATTTAATCAATGTAGATGAGAATAATGCTTTCAAAATTAAAAGTAAGATTGATGAAATTATTCAAAGAACCAATTGTTTTAAGATTTATTGACTGACATAGAATATGTTTGTGCCTCCTAAACATTTATTTTTATATCTTCTTATTTAAAAAAAAAGGAAAACATTTAGCAATTTAATAATCCTGTCACGACGCTGGTTACTGCTGCTAAAATGCAGCGCTGTTAAGGTCGCTGTTAAAGCCGGATCACGCTTAAAGTATCCGACTACGTTCGGAACCGTGATTTTGCACAAGCGTGTAAATGGATAATATTTATATTTTGTGTCACTTAGATTACAAAATGTATATAAAATTGTTTTAAAAATAGTATTACAATAAAAAAATATTTTACAATATTTTAACAAAAAATGAACATAGAATGACCCATTTTCAAAATATTCTTCTTTTGTGAAAAATGCTTTTATTAAAATAATATTTTGTCTGTATACAGCTCAGACCTCTGTACAGAGGCGTAACTAGAATTTTTGAAATATATAAGTCAGAAGTGGGTTTATCCATATTTTACGACAACAGAGGGGAGAAATTTTAAGAAAAAAAAAACGCCGATAATTATTTCAATGGATCGTAACTCTGGAAATAATGTGATTTTTTCAAAAAACATAGTTGAGCCTCTGTACAGAGGTCTGAGCTATATACTGGAAAAATATTATTATAATAAAAGAATTTTTCACAAAAGGAGTACATTTTGAAAATAGGTTATTCTAAGTTAGTTTGTTTCCGATATATTGTATTTAAATAATTTCTTTTGTCAAAATGTCCTTAAAACAATTTTATACATGTATTCTAATCTAAGTGACACTAAATATCATGAAAATTATTTATTTATGCGTTTTTTTAAAATCATGGTTCCGAACGTAGTCGGATACCTTAAGGAAGGTGGCGTTATGACGACTTCAGGGAAGTCTTAATTCCAACTGGGCCCTGGGCCTCGTCTTGTTCTCAATTCAGCTTTAATAAGTTCGTAATTTGGATTATTTCAACGGTCAAATGTTATTTCTGGTTGTATTCTTCGAAACACCTTGAATTTTGATCGACATGTCAACCGGCTATATGTGTTGACCGTCGTCATTGTACAGGCCTAAACCTACCACAATTTCTCATTCAGTCAAAAGGCGGCAATAGGTCTAGCCGGTTTGTGTGATTGTAAATTATGCACATTTATTTGTTTCGGGTTATTTTTTATATGAGTATTTGACAACATGTTCTATGTATTGCCTCCTTTTCGGCCATAATTGGGGCCTACATTTGTGTAAGGGCCCAGGGCCTCAAGACGTCTCAGACGACATTATGGATGCTCGTAGGTGTGAACTTTAATAGGACACAATAAGTGTAATCGTTAATCGGAGAGAGAGTCCATTGGAGTGTGTTGGAAGTCGATCGGTGAGAAAGACCGTGTGGAGTATTGATGCCTGTAGAAGTGTCTCTCTAGTGTCCGTGATGGTTCTTATCGTCGAATAGGCGTTTTTGTTTGGGCATCCGGACTGTAAGACAGTCCTCAATCCCATATCTGGAAATTTGCGATGTTGGGCATGGCGGAAGTGGTGTTTCGCATTATGCTGAGTGGCATGATGGTGATTGGGTGAGCCGATGAGATCCGAAAGGCGTGGCTTTGGTTCGTCATCAGGGCGAAAAAGCTGGTAGGGATTTTGGCATGGATGAAAGCCAAGAACCTGCTTTCTCATTTGTTGCTGGGGAAGTGAACAGAGGCTCCCATATGCTGTCTTAGGGGCTGGGATTGTCCTTATTGTATCGAGAGTCTCTTTAAATGTGGAATATGTCACGCCCACAAAAGTGACATGTGATGTAGATTCACTTCTTTTTGGATGTAGCCGGGATAGCTATTCCACTATTGGTCAAGTTCTCTCCCGCAGTGAACTTTGAAGCCGATGATTGGCGTGGGAATTGCACCAGCCACCTCACTGTCGGCTGGATCAAGGGAGGTCAAAGGTTAACTTCCCTTAGAATATAAGCGTCGGGGTATCGAGTCTGGAATACTTTCTCAAGCCAAACTTCTTGACCGTTGAGACGTCACCAGTTCCGTAACAGGAAATGGGTCCTTTCGTGCAGACCCTTTCTGTAATAAATCTTTTGTAACTATTATTTTCAAAGATTTAATTTTTGAAATTTTTAAAGCAAATTAATTGGCAATGTTGCTAATTAGTAACGTGCTATCGTGCTAAAATAGTTAATTTTAAACTGTTTTAATGATGAAAAATGTGAGCTTAATGATAATCTGAATGACTTTTTTATATCCAGTTCTATCATATGAAAAAAAAAAGATTTAAAAAAATCTATTAACAAACTAATTACTGTATTCAAAAATAAATTTTGAGTCGAATTAATTTCTGAAAACTTTTACTGAGATGTTTTTGGGGGCATTCTGTATTTTAAAGGATAATTCCTCTCCTTTAAATTTTTTGATTATTTTTGTTGAATTATGAATTCGAGTCATGTTCCGGCTAAAGATCCACCGTGTAAAAGGGTGATGCATGGTAAATTTAAACCGCTTCAATGTCCTCACGTTGTGGGGTTTTGAAGTATGGAAACTGGATTGCCACCTCAGGTTTCGTCCTCACTACTGAACTGTGGTCTAAATCTGTGTAATTTATTTCTAGTATCCTTTTTGTAGCTTCAAAATACGATGCTCATAAAACACTTCCTCACACAAATAATGTAGTTTTTAAAGCATAATTGTTCTTTTTTGAAAAAAAATATCTAAAACTGAATTCCAAATAGCTTACAACTTTTAGTCCATAAGATACTATATAGAATGAAGAAAAAGATTTTAAAAACATGGTAATTATGAATGAAAATATTATGAATTAATTAGGGTTATTAAATTGTTTGTCATTATAAAATGAGTAAAAAACACATTAACAATTAAAACCTTCAAACTATTCATCAAATAATAAGGAATATAATAGGTTTTTGCAATTTTTTACAGTTATTGTTATATGTATTTCATAGCCATTTAATTGAAATAATTTTCATAATAATTTATGAATATTCATTTTTATTGATAATTTTTGCTCTTAAGAAACATAAAATAACACACACACATTTTATTTTGACTTTTTTTTCCAAAAAATTCCCATTCTAAGTTTACACTTTTCCTCTATTTATTTATTTATATATTTTGTTGAAGTTTTCAATCGCGTTAATAAAATACTTTTTATTCATCTACTCAAGTTCAAATAAATTTTTTAAACTTATTATGGAGGACACTTGAAGCTAATGCAGTGTTTTCAAATATTAATTCATTAATTCTATTTAATTAATGAATAAATAGTAGCAAAAATAATAGCCCAAAACCATATATAAAAAGGAAAATCGCTCGTTGTTACCCTGTAGCGCAATGTGTAGCACGTTGGACTTTTAATCCAAAAGTCTTGTGTTCGAATCCCACTGACGATGGCCTAATTTCTGAGAATATGATTCCTTTTTACCATGCTATTTTATTGGAATAATTAAATTTATATAAAGAATAAGTAGTAACAAAGAAAAATGATAGTCCAACACCATATATAGAATGGAAATGGGAAAATTGCAAGAAAAATCGCTTTCAATATTGTCATTCTGTCATATTTATATTAATTGTCATTATTTAATAAAAGGTAACTAAAATAACATTTTTCTTTGTTGACCTAAGTAGAAGTTGACTTAAATTTGTTTTTTTTTATATTACTTGTTTTTAAACTGGTTCTATGATGTTAGGGTTTATCAATGGCATTGATTACTAATTGTTGTTGTTATGTACGAAGTTATATTAACAATAATAATTTTTTTTTTCTAAAAAAAAATTCAAATAGTGTGATCAATATAAAATCGATATTTTAACTTAATAATCAAATTTTTTCCCCTTTTCGATATTTTGCAGATGGTAAAAAGCAGTAAATCTTCGCTTAAACCGCAAAGGCTTTTCTGAAAATTTATAATGGTATTAAAGCAGGGAAAAAAGAAGACAAACAGGAAGTATTGAGTTATTACGATAATAGAGCTTGACATAAATGGACCTTTGAACACTTCGGAAAATCCTTTACGATCCTCTTACAGAAATTACAATTAAGTTATCACGTGAGTCTCCCAGAAAATGCTTTTAAGATCACCGTCCAGTGTTCGCAAAAAATAGATCCGAAGATTGAATGACTTTTTTTTCTCTGTTGTTCCCAAAGTAAAAGTGCAGCAAATTTGATAAAGTACTGAATTAAAAGTTAAGTAATTTTTCACCTTGTTTGTGTCTTGGCACTGTAGAGTTTGATTTCTGTTAAAAATATACTGAGAATTTCTAGATTTTTCTTTGTGATTATATTAAAATCATTAAAAATACATTTTAAGAGGACATTCCTTCAATTAATAATTACAAAATTTACTTCTATTTCAAGTTGTTTTGGTTAAAAGTGATTTTAATAGAAAATTGTTTCATTATTTAGAAGCTTTTAGAAACAATACATTTTTATCATGTAGCTGGTTATATTACTTCAGCGTTTCTCAAACTATGGGGGGCACCCCCTAGGGGCGTGATAACTCTACAAGGCGGGGGAAGTATATTAAAAAGTTGAAAACAAAAGTTAATTTTTAAATTTTTTTTTAATTTACTGAAAGTAAACAAACAAAATACATTCTGACATAATAAAAACAAAAAATTAACAACCACACTGATATAAAACACATAAATGTATCAGTACTGCACAATGTATTTTTTGATAATTAATTTAACAATACTATAAGAACAAGTTTAATAATTACCAGTGACCCAGGGGCTAGTCAGGAAAAAATAAACAAGAATTACATTTATCTTGATAATTTGTACGGTTTGTAATTAATCGCCAAACTGCCGATAAAAAGTGACGCGGTTCACTCCCTAATGCCGGTAACCGGTTTTCCACTTACTCACTTGTATGTGACGTATTGGAAGTTTGAGAGGGAAGAAAAAAGAGATGAATATAAGGAAATCCTCTGATATAAGTAAATCCTTCGTAAACACTGTCAAGGTCCTTTTGTTGCATTCCAAAGCCTTCGGAATAATTTTGGGTATAACAGTGCACAGAAAAGATGTACTTCAGAAAGACGTATATATACGTCCGAGGTATTTAACGCACTGGTTGAGGGAGACTTATGTTTTCGGCGGTGGCACATACGAAGTTAAAATTCGTATTGTTGCTTTAGCGTCAAAGTATAGTATTATTGAATTCAATGCATTGTTATTTGTTTGTTGATGAAAATTTCGATTGAAAATTGGGTCGCAAATATTGAAAATTTGAGAAGCACTGCTTTACTTCAATAATGTTGGAGTTTTAAATACAGGTGAATACAAATAATGGACTAAATTTTTAAAAAAATCATATTTTTCGAAACTACTGCATTTAATACAACAAGTGATACATGAATGTAATGAGAAATACAGTGGGTGATCGGTTAACGAACACTTTCACGAAAGATTTTAGTGTTCGGATAAAGAACACTTTCAAGAAAGATTTTTTGTGTTTGGACAACGAACACATATTCGGATAATGAACAAAACGAAATCTAACGAACACTTCTCGGCTCTGAAAAAAAATTAATATTAAACACATTTGTTATCATTTTGCATACAAAATAAGATCCCTGAAAGGATAAAGGTTTAAAGCATGCTTAGTATTGATAATTACTAAATGAAACTTGAATTAACAATGAATTTAAAGGTCATTCAATAATTATTATTATGACTAAATTCAATACACACTTGATTACTTGAATTTCAATATGAATATCAATATTTTCTGACAGCTGATAAGTTATGGGCGAGTGGATTTGCTGACATGGCAAATCAATTAAGCGAATTATTAATTTTTTCACACAGTGCAGACTATAAAATATAAAGGTGCCGATGACGTGCTACCGCCGTAAAAATACGTGAAATATGAGAAACGGACTAAAAATCGTTTTTCATCTCTCCTGAATTATGTTGCTTACCTATTAAGCTTCAAAATTCCATTGAAAAAAAAAATTCCAATAGAATATTCATACAAATTAGACCATCAGTTTCGGTTTTTTGATTTTATTTTTTTTAGCTCCTGCAGAGCGAATTAATCAATTTCACATAGAAATCTATGGTGAATCGATGATCGGTTAACGAACAATTCGGATAGCGAACATAGTCTTGGAACGGATTATGTTCGTTAACCGATCACCCACTGTATACCCAGTTTTTTTTCAATCAATGATCAACAGCACATTCAAGATCACTGATCTAAATCCAAACATGGTGACGAAGCCAGAGAAGAATTTTTGAGTATTAGAGTATGCATGGTTTTTTTCCTTCTAATTATTAAGGTGCAACAGATAACATTACAGAAAGGAATCACGAACCAACAAGAGCATTCTGCAATGGTATAAATTTAAGGAAAAAGATTGCTTGTGTAAAAAGAAAAGCAACGACCGTCCAATCGTCTAGGGCAGTGGTTCCCAAACATTTTCACCTCATCGAAGCCCTAGAAATCGAAGGTGCTTTCATGGAACCCCTAGAACTAGAAAGTGCTTGCGTGGAACCCCATTCTATACACACTATACACATACTTCGAAGAATATATTTCAAATAATATTTAAAGTAGATCAACATGTTATGGGCACTTATGTAAAGGTAATTAAAAAAAGTATATTGTATATATATTAATTATTAAAAAATTATAATCTAATTTGTTAATCTAATTTTACTCATTAACATTAAATACAAGTGTCATTTATCCATGCATTATTTAATAACTGGGATACGTGTTTACTTTTTTCGAAGTCTAGGTCTATTGAGATTAAATGCAATCGCTTTACTTATTCAGAGTTTAATTTGTTTTGTACTTTGTTTTTGTAGCCACTTTCACGTTGAGAAATATATTTCACTTCAACACAATGATCTGAATGACATTAAAATGTTTATAGCTGTATGAGAAAATCCGTGTATTTCGTAATAATTTTCAAACTAAAATTTAGATGCTGTTCTTGTTAAATTTAGATTATAGCATCGAATCTGTTGATGCTTTGATAAGTTATTTCTTTTCCTTCACATTATAGGTGTTTTTACCACAAATACAAAAGGGTGAATTTTCCATTAAAAACTATTTAGATTTGAAAGGCATTTTGTTAACTAACGAGTACAAATTATCTCGTGGAACCTGAGATAGTAAACAATAGAATATTCATAATGAAGTAGGAAGCATATATTAGGTTGGTGAGAAAGAAATCCATTATTTTTTCGGCAGATGGCTGTAGTGTCGATATCTCGTGAAGTGTCGATCAAACACTTTCAAATTTATGCTCGTTGTCAAGATGACATTTCACACTAAAAAAATTACTTTGCTTTTTTTTTTTTTTTGGGGTCATCTAGTTATGAGTTACAGGGTGTTAAAAATGGAAGTCAACAAAGAGAAAATTCGGTTCTTTTTATAGTTTTTCTTTGATAAAGGCGAAAATGCAAGCCAGGTGGCTGAAATTGCGAATGTTGTTTATGGTGCCGATACTGTAACAGCTAATTACGTGCAATTTTTGTTTCCTCGATTCTGTAGAGGTATTTTTGATGTTAAAGATGCACCTCACACAGGCAGGCCCATCGTCGATAATGTTGATAAAATCACAGAAATAATCGAAATTGACCAGCATGTTAGTAGTCGTAGCATCGCCCAGAAGCTAAAGGTCGACCATAAAACAGTTTTAGGACATTTGCGCAAAGTTGGATTTAAAAAAAAAGGCTCCATGTTTGGGTGCCACACCTATTAACACCAAAAAACATGAATAATCGCATTTCCATCTGCGAAGCCTTGGCCAAACGGAATGAAATTGACCCATTTCTTAAGCGGATGATGACTGGGGATGAGAAATGGGTCACATACGACAATTTTGTGCGAAAACGATCGTGGTCAAAGTGCAGTGATGCAGCTTAAACGGTGGCCAAACCAGGACTAACGGCCAGGAAGGCTCTACTGTATATTTGGTGGGACTGGAATGGAATAATTTATTAGGAGTTGCTTCCGCATGGCCAAACATTAAATTCAGATATCTACTGTCATCAACTGGACCGTTTGAAGCTAGCGGTTGACCAGAAATGGCCAGAATTGGCCAACAGAAGAAATGTGTTCCATCAGGACAACGCCAGACCACACACTTCTGTAGTGACTCTCCAGAACCTCTGGGAGCTTGGTTGGGAAGTTTTAATATATCCAACATATAGTCCGGACCTGGCACCAAGCGATTACCACCTTTTTCTCGCATTGCAAATCTTTCTGAGTGATAAGAAATTGGGATCAAGAGAAGATTGTGAAAATGGATTACTAGATGTTTTCACCAATAAGGGTCAAGACTTCTATGAGAGAGGCATTATGAAGCTACTTTTAAAATGGCAACAAATTATACAACAAAACGGTGCATATTTGACTCAAATTGGACAATCGGAGGAATGTTAAATAAAGTCTTGATTTTCATGCAAAAATAATGGATTTCTTTTTCCTCAACCTAATATATATTTACGGATAAGGAATTGTAATATTAATTTATTATATTATAATAAAAGTTTAAAAAAAAGTGTTGCATAATAAAGTTATTATATATAAATAAAATTTTCAGTTTTAATAAGTAGGACTAGCTATAGATACCTGTAACTATATAAACCTGATTGAGAACGTGAATCCATTTTGAATGCAGATTTATTTTTTCTCTATTTTTTTCATTCTGACTCGTGAAACCCCAGGATTCCGCCGAGCACAGTTTGGGAACCACTGGCTTATGGAAGAGGCAGTGGAAAGGTTCGGTGTCCACGGAAGTCTCCGAATCGCCTATAAACTTACAACGCCCCAGAAAACTGTATGAGAGATTCTACACAAAAAAATTAAATTTTAAGCCGTATTATTTGCAATTGACACAGCAAATAACAGAGGACAGCAATTAAGCATGTGTGCAGCCTTACGAACCATTGATAGAGTAGTACTTCAAAATGTATTAAACGAAATAGATTACAGATTGTTCGTATGGGGTATAACAAGAAGCCCACATTTCGAACGTCTGTAATAGAAAAAAAAATCTGGGTATATTTCTCTTGACATCTGTAAGAGTGTGGAAAGGTCCATCACCACCTGCTAAGGGGGATGGTCAGTTTCCCCCTTTGGGATAGAGTCGAAGGGTCAAACACCACCTGCTCAAGGGAGCGCCAGCTGAAAAAGGGGATGAATAGCCCTTTCCCCTTTTGGGGGTTAGAAATGCGTTCTTTTTGTCTTTGGGTACGAAGGAGAGATGTCATGTCCTGAGTGTTAAATTGAGTGTTTTTTCTTTAAACGTTTTTCTTTAAAATAAACTTTAATATTTAAAATTTAGACCTCATGGTTTTAATTTGTTTCCGTGCCCATTGTATAGAATCAAACTTTAGTCATCCATATATCATTTATTGTAATACGTGCAGTAACTTCGATAATAAGATTTTTTAAAATTGGTCCCCTCCTTTGTGTGTGTGTGTGTGTGTACTGACCCTGTATATTTATTATATAACTTTTTAAAGGGTGTTCACACAGAGATCAAATTAATGATTTAATTGAAAAGGAAACACATGAATATGATATTATTGCTGCGAACAAAATATATTGAAGTCTTCAGGAGAGACTAATTATATTTCCCCCCTATAACGAAAATAACGGTAGCCAGTATCAAACACGAAGAGCAAATAACTTAGAAGGCGTTGAACCTGGGCTTTTAAAAATAAATATTCTTAGTGTTTGCATAATTTATATCGAAATTGCTTTACAATTTTGTTAATTATACATCTCATACCTCATATTGAGACTTAACTGCGAAAGAAGTTCCTAAAGTAAGTCTCATCATTTTTTAAAGAGAAAATGGTACACCAGATGGAGGGGGGGGGGGTAAAAACAATCAAATTAAGAAATAAAATCCGTTGCCAGTCCGTGTAGGAGAAATGACGTATGCACAGAACTTCAAAGAAGAGAAAGCAGCAGCAGATCGACGTGCCCGAGGTTATTCAAGCACAAATCACAATGCCAGGCAGACGTATGAGAACTAAGTGGTCGCAAATAGGAGTTTTTTGCTGCAATCCGATATGAATGTACACTTGGGACTAATCCATGAAAGCTTACAGACCGAGTATGGGAAAGAGGCCATATTTTGTCAAATGGTTGGTCCCTGGTGTTGCATGTTCAGAGAAGGAAGGTAGATTGTGGAAAATGAAGGTCAAAGTGGGCATCCCTTCACATCCACAAATGAAAGCATTACCCAAATGGAATTTCACTTATTGCCTGCATTGAAAGTCTCACTTTCAGGAGGTAACTTCCAAAAACAATACTTAGGTGGAGCAGGTTGCGTGAAAATTCCTTGCATGGTAGGGCACCTAGTTTTAGCCGAGTGGTTTCTTTAAATTGATTTCAAGCTGCGACAAAAGTCTCAATGTCGATAAAAACTGCACAAAAATGGTGCAAGATGTAATGTTCATGATATGTTGTATTTTTTCCAAAAGATTTTTCGAGAGAAAAAAAAAATGAAAAAACTTACTTTTGGAACATGACTTATATATCGTTCAAGCAGAGTTGAACTGAGCAACGAGTTAACAAGCCAAACAAAATTATTGTTGGTCATGATCGAGTACCTTGTTCATTGCTAACTGCGGAATTATTTAAGTTAATTAAAGTAAAGCTATACCTTGTGTAGTTACTTTAATAAATACACAGCACGGAATATGAATTATTTTCTGATTTTAGTTCTTATAGATTATCACATTCATTTCATATCAAGTGGAATTTTATTTACCTGATATTTTATGAAGTTTAATATTATACAGTTAGAGTATGTAGTCCTAGGAAAAATTGTAAGAATTCCTAATGAACCCATCAACACTAAATTGTATTAATGATACAAAATATAAGTCATGGACAGCTTATGTCCACATGATTGTTCGTCTTCAGTTATTCAAATTTATTATTTGTGCTTTGAAAAAGGAAATAAATTCAAGATATACATTAATTCAAAATATTTAGAAAACTTATGTTTAAATAATAAAGCAAAAATATTTTTTTAAATATCATTCGAGCGCTTTGATTATTGTATATGAAGCCTGTTTAAAGTAATATGAAGAAAAAATATTACTTTAATTGCATTAAATTTCTTTTCAGAAAAAAGAAAGCTGAACTATGTTTGCATTGAAATTGTATTATACACAATACAAATTATTTGTGATAATTAACCCCTTTCAAGTTCATTTTATTCTGGATTACATGGATAAAGAAATGTCAATTTTTATTATTGCATATTTTCAGACATACATAACTTCTAATACATAATAGCACCATTCATGTCATACAAAATTTCCTAAAAATTAATGTAAAAAAATATATTTAAATAAATGAGTTATTTACCTAAAAAGCTTTCTGTATGGTAGAAATCATTAGACTTTGGAGTCAATTTACACTAACTATAGATATAAAGTTTAGAATACCTAGCTTTTATCTTGAATAATAAATTTTATTTGTATACTTTGCATTTATATAAATGGTTTTGAAACTATTACTCAACATTTGATCGACTATGGTAAATTCGATGACACGTTACTGCACAAAACCCAACATCGCAAACTTGACAGTAGAGTCTTGTTTCTCTTTTTACCTTTTTCAATTCCTACTATTAGGACACCCTCTCTATATATTTATTTATTTATTTATCTTAGTGGAATTTTCAATCGTTAATAAAATACACTTTAAAGCGCTCAATTGAGCTGAAATTTTATATACATGATTATTTTGGATAACAATACAGTAATTTAAGGATAATTAATAAAAATTAATTGATTAAAACTAATTATTCAAAGAATTACAAGTACAACCACGTGGGCATCATTTTTGGCAACTTAGCGACCTTTTAGACGATATGGCTCTAAACTTGAAAATGTGTTTTTCTCACGTTTTAAAGCCTTCAGTTGCTCTGAAATTTTATATACATGATTGTTTTGGATGACAATACGATATTAATATTAATATTTATATTAATTGTAACTATTTAATAAAAAGTAGCTAAAATAAAATTTTTCTTTGTTGATCTAAGTAGGAATTGACTTAATTTTTTTTTTTATATTACTTGTTCCATTTACTGCCTTTCTTTTAGCAACAAATAATATACTGTCGTGTTAGATTAGTTTATTTTCTCTGTTGAGGGAATGTAGTCAACAAAGTGCCTTTCAGACCTGAGTGAGGAGGGGAGGGGGAGCTGAGCAGAAGGACGTTCTCTTTTTGCAGAAAACTCCACCGAGTGGTATTTTTCAAATATTTGAATCAACAAAAAGCACATGTGAAATAATTCGGGAAAAACCGATTGACCAATGTAAATTTCCACACTGACCGAGCCGGGAAGGGCTTAAAGCACACACTTAAAATGTTAATAAAGGTAATTTTTACTGAGCTATTTTTTAACACAAAACTCTCTGAATCAATAGCAAATAAACTATTATATTTTATTCTTGTAGTTTAAAATACTTAAATTTCAAACAATATATTTCCTTTACTTTTTTCTAGGTTGATGAAATTCATAAAACAGTACTTACAATAGTTTAACGAAACAAATTTCTTTTTTTTTTCTTCCTTGAACACTGGTTTTTAAAAAAAAAAAAATCGTTTTTTTTTTTCGAAGAGTAAGGTTTTTTTTAGCTCATTTATTTTTAAAAAGAAATTATCCTCATTGAGAAATTATCTCGCATGTAAAAAACATCAAGTCTAAGCATCCAATCCATCTTCAGGAAGAAAAAAAAAAGGATGAAAGGTTAATTGAGCGATAAATTTCTCTTTACTGAAATAATGGAGAAGCATGAACATTGTAACTTATCTTGTATTGTTTGGTCAAGTAGGTATATGCCTATTTTTACTCTAAAGTAGCTACTTATGCAGTTCGATTTGAATGTATGTATTTCATTTTCGATAATCTTCATAAATGAAATAATTTAATGGATAAATATAAATGTTAAAAAAATGTGTGTGTGTGTGTGTGTGTGTGTGTGTGTCATAATGACCACACGATAGGAATAAAAACTTCAGATTTATTCCGGGCAAGAGAATTCAGTTGATCAGATGCACTGCATTTTTTTACGACATTTTTGCATGCGGGTGTTATGCAGGTCTCTTTTCAATGCCCATTCATCGGTGATTTTGTTTACTTCATCCATTTTCTGTAAAAAGCAATGTTTCAATAATTACGCTTTTTTATATATTTATATATGGATATAAGCGATTTAAAGGTCAACTAGTTCAGTTATTTAAAAATATTTATATGTAAATTACAGTCGAATCTCTATATAACGAAGTCGCTAAAGTTCGTTATATCGAAAATTCATTATATAGAGGTTCATCTTTTAATATACTTTATAAACCACATAAGAAAAATTTTAAACTCATACACACTGTATATTAAAAGAAATAATTATTTACACCTTCTTTTAAATTAATATATGTTTATTTTATAGATCTTACCCATCAAAAAAGAAAGAAAAACTGCAAGGAAAACAAGAAAAAAGGATGTCAAAGAATTCACTGTATTTTCAATATTAAGAAAATAATTTTATAGTAAAATCAATGAATTTTAACGACATTTTCTAATTTAAAGCATACAAGAAAAATTAAAATACATTATTTTATAATAGAACTCGGGGACACGGAACAACTCAACTGAGGGTGAAAAAGGATATCGAAGATGTTTCTAGTGAACTGGACAATGTGGGTTAAAGGTTGCACTTCTTGGATGAAACGTCCAGAACTCTATGGCTCTAATAAAACCAATTCAAGATTTATGACCACCATAAAATGTGTTAATGAGAGAAAAATTTTTTTCAGAAATACTTTAAAAAAAGGGAGATAAAGAATTGAATCACAAAAGAAAAATTTCGTTACATATAAAATGCACTTCACTATAGAGAGGTTATTTTACGAAGAAAGTCGTGAAATGATCAAAGTTCCAGGATAAAGTTCTTAATGTAGAAAAATTCGCAATATAGAGGTTCGTTATATAGAGGTTCGACTGTACTTATGTAGACTAAATTTATATAATAAATATGTTTATATGGTACTTGCGTGCTATTGCTACGTGTCAACATTCAAGATACCACGGCTAGTTAACAACACTGATCTACAAAGTGTCGTATTCTCTGAAGTAGCAACCATGTGCTTCCTTTCATAAAATGCCACCAATAGCGTTGCGATAATACGTTAGTGTAGTTTATATAACTTATAAAAAGCGGTATGTTATGTAAGGTTAGGAAAACTTTGCCTCAAGAGCCGTGTTTACTTTTCTTTAATTCTCTATGCAAATAAAAGGTGACGATTCATACTTTTTCAAATTTAATGTATTTATTTTCTCGTAAGTTGTCATCACTAATATAAACCAAAATATTGACAACTTTTCCGCCAATTAACTTCTTTAAAATTTCGAATTTCAATTCTTTTGAAACGTTTCTGTGCTTAAATAGGCTCATTTTACTGGATCAAACATGTAATATAAAAAAAATGATGTCAATTCCTACATATTTCCTACATATTCCTACTTTCGTACCTCTTCCTTTTTATTAAATAGTTACAATTAATATAAATATGTAAATACATATGACAGAATCACAACATTAAGTGTTAATTAATTTTTATTAATTATCATGAAAGTTTCGTATTGTCATCCAAAACAATTGTGTATATAAAATTTCAGTTCAACTGAATGTTTTAAAACGTGAGACTATGATAAATAGCACTATAGCTAAATAATAACAACTTTTTCATTAAAAGATTTTATTGTGTAGCAATAAACATTCCATAACACATACATATACAGAAATTCAATATATTACACATATATAAATATTTTGGACTACAAATAACTTATTTTTCACTGTGAGCATGAGCATCAACATATGATTATGTGCTTTCTTTTAATTGCATCCTGCAGAACAGTATTTGTTTCTCACAGCAGGGTCTCGATTATGAAAGAACTGCCTTTTTAATTATTAAAATAACATTTTTTATATTTATTTTATTTAGTTTACATTGCTACATTTTTGTGTAAACTAACTTAATAATAAGTTTAACTGCTCATATTAATTCGTTATCTGATTTTACAAGCAATGTAGCATAAGTACATCAAGATGCAAATAAAATCTATTATGATGATTCAATAGACAGAAGTTGATTAAAATTTTGTATATTTTAAAAAAATAATTTCAACTGCAAAATAAAGATTATCAATTTTATCCTTTTTATATGTTTTAGCCACTGTGTATTTGTTTTTAGCACAATATAAATTTTCGGTACTTTTCCGTTTCACCGATGTAAGCGATAAAGTCGCCAAAAGTGAAATAACAAATGGAATATTCCCTGTAGTAACCTTTTACAACGACATGTTATAAGTTGTAGTCTTTTCATATCAGTAACGTCTTTTTCATAACATATCATAAATGAATGAAAAACCAATGCGAACTAATAATTATTAATATTGTTTTTATTATTTTTATTTTGTGTGTTGTTTCCAATAACGCTAACTTGGCGAGATTTGAACCACCGAAACGGACAAGTACCAAATTTCTTTATAAAATTGCAAACATCGTGTTTTTATTAACTCATTATATTTATGATACCTGCAACATTATATTCCATAAGTAAAATTTATAATAAAACATTACAATTTTAATAATAAATGCTTAAGACTTTGAACAAATTTTATTTGAATTCTATAAATATTATCCGAACCATTAACCCAAATTATTTTCTATGTTTGAGAAAAACTTTATATACATATCTAAGGAAATATAGCACAGATCTTTCAATTTTAATCGAGATACTACTGCATTTGATTCAGTAATTATTTAATAAATGGACTAGACAAACGTTGAGGCCCTCTATTAAGATATTCAGCGATTACACATTATATAATTGAATAGTTTATGTATTCACAGAAACAAAAAAATTTATTAGAAATCCACATCTATTTGTTTGGAGTACTTAAATACATACAGCTATTAGAAATCCAGCAACACACATTTTTCACATATCAATGTTTTCTGACCAACACTTTATAGTTCAATCATTTTTTCATGGTTAGGAAATGACAACAATACATGGGTGGTTATCACACATAAGGGCACTTTGGTTCAAGGAGAAATAGTTAAAGTAATACATGAGCACATTTATGAGTTGCATACTGCTGAAGTGAAAATACATACAATACATTTTTCAAACACATTTATCGTTAAACAATGCAATAAATATATATGCTGCTACAATATACTTGATGTGTCGTAAAATACACATTATTATACATAAAGCGATTCATACACAGCATTGTTTGAAACTTTACAAAGCATGATTGGAATTTTAACTGAAATGTTTCTTCAAAGTGGGTGTTCTGTTTGAGTGCTTTTGTATGACTGCTGATTACGCAAAAAGTGCATTTACACTTGCTTAAACCTCCATACGTACCAAAATAAAAATGATAACATTACTGTTTCAAATTTTTAAAGATAAACACTATGTATGTCAAGTAATATATGGATTATTACATATGAAATGATTTCTAAATTATTTATAGCATGATATGGAAATTTATTATGTTAAACATGATATTTTGTAATAGAAAGGAAATGTAATAATGCAATTTCTATTTTCTATAAGTAATAGTCAGGTATGTAATTCACTTCTTTATCATGTAAACTTCTTTTTTACTCTTGTATTTAGTTTATATAAGGATAAGTTAAAATATGTTTAAAACATGAAAAGGTAATTTCCGTGTCATATTTAATAATAATCTTTGTTTTTGTTATTTCTATTACAGTATTTGGGGAAATTTAATGAGATCTGATATGCACGATTCCTTTTTCATTTTTCGACAGCTAGCTGTAACCGATCATAACTAATTAACTTATACTAAATCTACATGAACTGTTTATTATATTTATGATGCAATGTATGGATTTTCAATTATTTTAGTAAAACTACTTAAAATTTAATCATTAAAAATATTTATTTTCTAAAAATTATTATAATAGCGTTTTTTTTAATAAACTTTTAACTACGTTTAATAGAGGAATGCATTTTCTCTTTATGTATACAATATTTGATTTTAGCTATTTATTAAGAAGTGTTTGTTTTAATATGAAATCAGTTACATTATTTAATGTATAATCCAGCGTATAACACCCACCTATACTATCAAACTGCCCTTTAACCCCTTAAGTGGTCAATTTTTTTTTTTCACCAGAATGTTCCAAAAAAAGACACATTTTTTTTTATTGCATATAACTATCATAATACTTAGCAGAATGCGAAATGGAAGAATTTTATTTTAATTTTCAATTTTAAAGTTTTTACACATTTTTTTTTTATTTTATAACTGTGAAACACAAAAACTTTAAATGTTTGTTTTTCATAAGTACACTCTGCATGTTATGAGTAATGTTTCCAATAATTTAAAAGTATTTCTTTGTACTTACAAAGAAATTCATGTTCGTACTCTTTTCTTTTCAAATGTTTGAGAATCTTGTGTGTGAATGCACATACAATTCGAAGCATGGTGTAATACTAAGTCTTCACTGCAGTGTAGACAGATATAATATCGACGTTTTTGGATTATTTTTCCATTATTGTTTTTTCTCAAGTAACAAATTACACATTGCCTTGCCAAAACCTATTATTTATCCAATATCTTCAAGAATCTAAATTTCCGCCTACAATTAAAAATCACCACCTGTAGTACAAGAAAAATCCCGAATGAGAAGTATTTCGCTACTATGTGGACAAACTACATCTCTTAAAAATATCAGCACTAATAATGTCACTATATGAACTAAAAATATATGCGCAAATCAAAGATAGAAAAAAGAAAATATCAGTGCCTATATAACGTACGAGCAAATCAGTTGTTACTATATTTCGTTAGCCCGTATGGTGTACGGGCAAACCAATTAAGGGGTCAAGTGTTAGGTACATTCGCCGTATAACACGCATCTTTTTTTTTCGGAAGAAATCTGAAATGTACACTAGCAGTGTTTTTATCTCTTGAAGACTAGAAACAGACTATTGAGGGATAATTAAATACTGAAATGAAATTAAACCTGGCATATATAATTTAAAAGTCATTCAAATAAATATAGTATATCTAACTATCTTGGTGGAATATGGAAAAGGACTATTTATGCACAGATCAGAGTAACAGGGATGGTAAAAATGAGTCAGAATTCCACTTTATGTCTGCAGACGAAATGGAAGATGAGAAAAATTATTTTTTTCATGTTATCAAATAATTAATAGTCATAATTGTGTTTTTATCTTTTTAAATAAGCAATATTTAGCTATACGAAGAAATCTAATTTTTTTTAATGCTCTTCTTTTTTTTTATTGTATAGCTATCATTTTTATATCATTTAATAGAGCACACACCCGTAAATTTCGGTTTATTTTTTGTGTTAAAAGTTGACGTTATACATCGGATTATACGATGTATTGACTTATATGATATTTATAACATCATAGCTTTCAAAAGCAATTGTTTTTTTTTTAAAAAAAATTCTCTTTGATAATTTATCCAATTAGTCACCTTAAAAAACTACTAGCTACTAAAAAACTACACTACTAACGACTAGCTACAACTAAAATGTATTATGTTTCCTTCTTCGATTTTTTTTAAGGTTTCACATAACACTGCTGTAAACAATTTTAGTTATGCTTATAAATAAATTTAATTAAGTAAAGAAATAAGAAGAGTACATTGTTTTTTCAATTCTTCCAACAAAATTCTTTTTTATAAGTAATTTTAAAAATAAAATCGTGTTTACGAAATCTTTACTAATTTAATTTACGCAGTTTTGATCCAAACTTTTAATAAACGAGTACACTAAGGGATTAATATTTAACTTCTACCCAGATAAATTAATCACACAGATGCACAATCCTCCACTTCAGAAATTAGTCTTTTAAGTTACCTAATTATTAATATTAAATTTATGAATACTCCACTATTCATAAGGTCCTCCACCCAGTTTTAATCCCTTCTAATTAATTCACGAAGTTTAAATTAAACTTTCGCTAGAGATTACCTTAATCATCCCCTTCCAAAAAGACTGATCAAGAATTCTTTGATGCTGATTAAAATAAACACCCAAAATCGATATGCAATCCCAGTCGTCATCGATTACATCGGTCATTTGAACTTTAATCTATTCCAAATAACCAACTTCGCGAATGATTAAAACCTGATTGGCTCTTCGGTAAATACATCTTCATAACACGTTAATGTCCCCGAGAACGTATTAGTTTAGTTCCAGGTCTTCCTAAATCTGAGATTTGTGAAATTCAGATTAATAAGGGCGAGTGTCGTATCAGACCCGGGGAAATTTGGCATCTTTCTGCTTGGCTTCACATACGCCAAACCCAAGATGAGATCTCATGAATTTAAATTTGGCCAGGCGTGTCCTTAGCGCTGAAGTGCGAGCCAGAGGTGATGCGCCTTCAGATTCATGATCTGGTTTATGTCGACTTTATTTTAGAAAGGGAATGAAGAATTCTCGAGGTGTTTATGTAAAGTTTGTGAAATGAGTTTCAAGATGTTTTTTCGCTCCGGTGTTTGTTCTATGTTAGATAGATCTGAAAACATTTTTGGCAGAAATATTTTTTACACGTAAATAGGTATTGTTCTTGGGTGTAACAAGCTATGTATCAGGCTAAAATTATGTTTAAATCTTACATAATAATTCCAGTTTGAAAGAAATAGGAAGACTTACTAATTTGCTTTTAAAAATGATGAATATAATTAATTTGATAGTGTGTTTACATCAGTATACATGTAAACTAAAAAAAATCAGAAGTCCTCTTTATGTATTTTTGTAAAAGAAAATTCTTCGAAAGGCATAATTATACTTATTTACATGAGAATAGGTAAAAATACCTAATAATTCAATTTACAGTTGGCGCATATTTTAAATATTTTTTAAATAAAAATAAACATCTAAAGAGTCCATAAAACGAAGGGAAAGGTTTTCATATTTTTTATTCAAAGTTATTTAAATGAATTGTACTAAAAATTCCTTAAAAATGGACATTATATTACAAATTGTTTGTTTTAAAATGTAATTCTTACGAATGAAATGTTTCAGATTTGTTAAAACAAAGAATACATGTAATTAAATAATGCATATAATTAATTATTTTTTTATTTTTCAAAATCAAATAGCTTATTATTTTGTTTCATTTTATTGTGATGATATTACGGAGACTAAATACAACACATTTTAAAACCTTTATACAAATTTGGCCTAGAGTGCATAATACTGTTGCATTTTGAATATCTGATATTTTGACAAAGCACTAGCATATTTAATTTAACGATGAATTTTTATATTTAAAGGGAAAAAAATTGAAACTTTTCTTAGGTATTTTGTAAATTATATCCGGTTTTCACTTAAAATTAATATCAAAAAATGTACATACAAATTTAACTTACAGTGCAAAAGGCAGTTGAATTTTAAAAATCAGAAATTTAAAAAAACACACTAGTATATTTAATTTAGCATTGTGTTTTTATAGAATGAAATAGTTCAAAATTTACTTTGGTTGCTTTGTAGAAAATATTCGGTTTTGTTATGAAATGTTGGAAAGAATAATAGGAAGTTTCAAGGTTATGACAAAACAATCGAACTAGATTATCAGATCTGCCTTAATATTCTCACATTACCTTAATAAAATTAAAAACAATAATCATTTCTAAATCATTCAATCATTTGAAAATGTTAAACGACAACTTAATTAAAGTTCAAGCCTTATTATACAAATGTAAAACGCAATGTACTATGTAATATTAAAAATGAAGTACTCTCGTCAAATTCATTTTAGTCAATGCTCTTATTTGTTTACCGTAAAAAAAATTATTAATTGTTAAATTTAGATGAATTTAAATATCAGTGTTTTATTATTCTGGAAAACTATGTAATGCTCAGCAAAAATAACTAGAAATTATTTCAAGAATTACTACATGAGTTCGAAAACTGATAAAAATTAATTATCGAAAGAAAGAAAAATACTTGAAAATAAAAATAACAAAATTAACATTAACATAACGAATAATACACAATTTTATCGGTTTTGTAACTAGGAAACAGTATACGTTTTAATTTTTGAATACTAGAAATAAGAGACAGTAAAAATAAATTTTAAGAAGCATATTTTTAAAAAAAAATGTAGTGTACTTGAAATAACATCAAAATATAAAATTAGTTTTAAAAAAATTAACTCAAAAAAAATCAAGGAAATAATATTTTTTATAAAATAAATAAGTTAATTTAATTAATAATTGAACAATAAAGAGATAACTGCAAAAAAAAAATTCTGTAAACGGATCTAAATTTCATTTTTCTAATTATATTCAAGTATTCTTTCAAAATGTCTCAATCCCAGAAATATTAATGTAAAAATAGAGAATTGTCAGAAATAGTTCGGCATACTCATTTAAATTCTCTTAAATTTAGAATTCTCTTAGAAAAGATCATATAAATACAAATAATTCATTTATAATCTTAAAGGAAAATATAATGCTCAGATATGTAGTTTTTCATCTTTGAATAAATTCCAAACTTCAAAATTCGGTCTGATAGAAAAATACAGTACAAACATTTAAATAGTGTAGATTTTCTTAGCTCTTATTTTCTTTTTATATCGCTTTAACTATATGAAAAATAACTCTGCTCCTGTAAATAGAGTTATAAATCACGCGAAACACAAATCATTGGCAGAGATTGCAAAACTTTTTCCATTTTTTATCAGTTATTTTTGAATAACACTTTTAGGAAATATATGATGTGAAGAAAAATGTTTTTCAAAATCTGAAACAGTATTATTTGCGATATCAAAGGATGCATGTTGAGTTTCAGTAATAGAATGCTTTTTTTAGTACTTTGTCTTTTATTGACAAAAAAATTCTTTCGAAAATAAAAATTACAACAAAATTAGCAACTATAAAACAAACACAGAATGCTTGACATTTTTTGAAAAATAATAGGAAACACATTTGAGAAAAAGCAATCTAAAATAGAAAAAAAGACTATTTTGAATATCTTTTTTTTCTCTTATAATTCGCTTTATAAATATAGAGATTCATATTTAATGGTACGCCATTGAATATATATATCTTAGCCCAATTGTTCCGTTATTAACACTGAATGTAATTCAAATATGTTCAGAAACATTCTTAATAATCTTTGTCCACTTTATCCTTAATGATATGAGTTGATTGAATTTCAAGAACATAATTTTGAAAATATGAAACACATTTAGGAATGGAATGTTGGAATTTCTAAAGCTTTTATAGCATTGGAAATGTGAAACACCTAGAACACCACACATATTACATGGAATAAACGCATGTGAATGTTTATGTTGCACCTTAAGTGTCTTTTAGAATAAAATTACACTTAGAGACCAGCAAGCTCTGGAAATCACGGAGGCAAGAAGGAGGAAAATTACGCAGGAAATATTCAAAGAAAATGCTCATTTGTGTGATTTCTAGTGCCTGGTACTGTTAATAAAGTGGAAGATTGTTGTTGGTACTGATCATACACAACTTCTCCAGATGGCCATGAAACATGATCGATTTGAGGACTCAAACACGGAGTCCTTGCTTCTGGTGTAATGGCTTCTACATTAAGTCTGTCCATTCTCAGATGGTTCTTACCACCCCCAGTACTTGTTTCATCCGCACCAGCTCCATTGTGCTGCCTACAACATAACACAACTCGAAAAGCTTCTTTAAAGTCTCTATTCAAGAAAGCATAAATGCAGGGATTAAAGGAAGAGTTGAAATATCCAAGCCAAGTAATGGCACTACGAATTTCATAACTTAGGGAGCATTGTGTGCAATAAGCTAATATGACATACATGAGAAAGAATGGTAGCCAACACACACAGAAAACTCCCATAACAATACCCAATGTTCTGATGGCCTTGGTGTCCGTAACCACTTGTTTGGAGCGTCTTCTTAAACTTCTTCTCATACCATGAGTTCCAGCACCTTGGAGAGATATCTCCAGCTGCTTAATTTCCCGTGCTTGATGCTCAGCCACCATCAAAATTCGGAAGTAGACATAGAACATGATTGGTAAGGGTAAGTAGAACGAAGTCATGGATGATACTGTAGCATAAATATGGTTAACAGTGAGAGAACATTGAGAGCTTGGGTCGAATATACTCACTGGATGGTCGCTGTACCAACCAAGGAAGATGGGTATGAAAGAAATAGCTGCACTGCATAGCCACACAAAAGCAATAACAAATCCTATACGTTTCCTGGACACCAATGAACGATATCGAAACGGTTTGGTGATAGCCCAGAACCGGTCCAGTGCAATAGCACATAAATGAAGAATCGATGCTGTGCAACACATGACGTCACAAGAAATCCAGAGGTGACAGGCTATAGGTCCGAATCTCCATTGGCGGTCAAGATCGTAAATGATTGAAAAGGGCATTACAAGAGATGCTACAGTAATGTCAGCAGTGGCTAGACTGGCTAGAAGCAAGTTGGTAATGGATCGGAGTCGTCTGAATTTTGTAACGACAACGAGGACTAAAATGTTCCCAATCAGTGTTGTGCTTACAAGCATAGAACATATTATGGCTCCAAAAATACGCAATCCAAGCTCTCCACCAGAAACTTCACTCCATGTCAACCCTGAAACGAAACAAATAAATAAATATAAGAAAAGTTGAATGCACAGAAATTAAGTAGCTAACGTATCTAATCCATAACCTTAAAAGTTATAACCAGATCCTTATATTTTTCTAAAATTACCTCTCCAAAGTTGATTTTTCACAATAATGTGTGCTTCATACACACACACGAATCACATACAATTCAATAAATGATTTAGATTGAAGATATTCACATGATAAAGTATACATTATTGTAGAATGAACAAATTGCAACAAACACATTTTATCATTGAAAAAACTTAATGTTCAATTATTTTAAGAAAAGTGAGGAAAAAATTAGAGGCAAATATGTATTTGAGAGTATTGCAGCAATGTGTAAATGGCAAAAATACATTCCAATGTAATTATCTCAACATTTTTGTGGTATATACTGGTATTAATAGTAAATTAACCCAAGAATATTTATGCTAAATACCGAAAATTGTAGGTTATATAATAATGCAATCAAGTCATCTCAAACAACAATCTGGAAGGTACAGATTATAAAATCTTGGTTTTGAGAATACGTATGAACTCCATTGTTGATAGCAGTCCATGGTTTCAACGTTGTAACAGAAGTGGAACTATTTGACGAATATTTCCTTCAATTATATTCAAAATATGTCCTTCGAATCATATGTTTAATGATTTAAGTGATCAAATGATTCTTTGAGATTATTCCCTCTAATTTAGTGCTTCTCAAACTGTGGGGCGTGCCTCCCTAGGGGGGCGTGATAACCCTGGGAGGGGGGCGCGAGCATATTGAAAAGTAGAAAACAAAAGATTATTTAAAAAAATTATTAATTTATTGAAAATAAACAGACAAAATACATTTTGACATAATGAAATAATGTACACTGATATAATTACATTTATAAATGTATCAGTACTGAACAATGTACTTTATAATTAATTTAATAATACTAAGTTAAGAATAAGCTTAATAATCAGCAGTGACCTCACAGGCTTGTCATATATAAAATTATGTGCAAAAATTAAAACATATCTTGATAATTTTTACAGTTTATAATTAATCCCTTAAAAGTGTGGACTAAAAGTTACGCAATTCACTTCACAATGCCACCATTTTGCACGTATGCAAGCGTATTTGGGAGGGGGTGGGGAGAGAAAGGGAATAAACAAGAAATTATCTGGAATAAGTAAATCCTTCTCAAATATTGTTAAGGCCCTTTTATTGCATTCCAAAGCCTTCGGAATAATTTTATGGATAGCAGTGAAAAGAAAAGATCGTATTTCGGAAAGACGTATATATACGTCCGGGACAATTTACGGTCTAGCTAAGTGAGACGTTTATATCCGCCGGCGGTGGAGAGGTTAAAATCATATTGTAGCTTTAGCGTCAAAGAGAGAGTATAGTATTATTGAATTCAATACATGGTTATTGTACGGAAGGGGGGCTCGATGAAAATTGTGATTGAATATTGGGTCGCAAGTATTGAAAGTTTGAGAAGCACTGCTCTAATTAATTAGGAACAAATGGTACAAAGAATTGTTGTCCTAGAAAGTGTATCGTATTTATTGAAATGGATTAAACAAAATAGTTAACAATCATTGATCTATTTTGAGACATATATCAGTATTATTATACTTTTTGAGAACTAGTTTAATACCATTACTAAATAAAGTTGCCTTATATAATATGATGCTTTCTGGTTTGTACTGATGAACCAATAAGAATTATACTCGAATCTTTCTATTCAGTCAGATTAAGTGGATAATATAACTAATTAAGGAAAAACTTATTTTCTTATTCAACTAATGTTCAATGAATATATCCACAACATCAAGAAAGGCTTTTATGTACAGAAAATTTGCAGAGTTACTACCTAATTAATTTTGTTGGTTCTAGTTATTAACTTTCCTAAATATCAATGTCAAATTCTGATAGTGGTGGTACTATAGATAGGTTTTAAGTATGTTTTCAATGCAAATGAAAATGTCATTTTATACAGGAAGAAGATAGTTCTAATAAATCTGACAGAAGCAATAGTTTCTAACACTTAATAATGATTAACGGTAAGGATGGTTCTCAGACATTGTATATTATGCTAATTAACCACACTTGATTGTTATTAATCTTAATGAGAAATTAGGTCTGTAATAGTGTTTTCTTGATCTATATTTGGCACTGTAGGTCAAGAATTATTAAATGTTTAAATTCTTTCCGAAACTGAATGTTTATGCATTTGTTCAAAAATATAATTGTATTCAGATTCATAATTCTACAAGAATTACAATACTCATGGTAGAAAACATTTTCCAAAAATTGCAATAGAGCAATCAAAAGTAGTGGTTATAAGTTTACCTATTTATTTACTGTTAGTAATATTGAATTATTATAAACTTGCACGTTTTTACTGTTAATCTTTGATAATTTAATGCAAAAAATGCATTCAAATGAACTGAAATAAATTCAAGCAATAGAAAATCTAAGGGAGTGGAAAATCACATTCTACCAAAATATTTTTTAAGAATTTTATATTAGACTTTTTCTAAGTTTCAAATAATTTGTAGCATCATGTAATTACTCCACCAAAAAAGTTCTATGCATTCTCAAGAATTTTTCAATTGCTTGACATGTGCAGTATTTTTTTTATGAAAATCATTTCAACTGCAACGCAATTATGTTCTTTTCAAAAGTATCCTACTTGAATTTGTTTTAGCAAGAAACTTTTAACAATATCAAAAGTGGTCTACATATCATCGCAAAATGGAAACAAGTATTAGATAAATTAATGAAAAGAAACGCGATAAATCCATATATTAATTCAAAGGGAATCATCTTGAATAATATTGCATATTTCCAATACTGACATTACTGATGACTGAGACATTTTAGTTAAGGGTTACCGATAGATTTTTAAAGAGACTCGTGAAGAAACTGTTATTATGTTAGCGAATAACCGATATCATATTACAAACCGTCTTTATTGACCGTTTTACTGCGAAGTTTTGAAGGTATTGAAAAAATGTTACAAAAATAGAGTATCGATTTGCGTTTGGAGTAATTGTTACTATTAATAAAAGATTATACTAAATTATATTTTTATGAACCAGATCACAATACAATAAAATATCAAACAGATGTTAAAGTAACATTATATTAAGGATCTGTTATTTATTTCGCTTTGGATTTCTGTTTATATTTTGACTAAATCGGAAAAAGAAGGAATACTTATTAGTTTATTGGGCATCAGACATTTATGATAATAGCTTCAGTATTTATTTTATTTGTGGTTCATGTTTTATTCAATATAATACTCAAAAAACGTTTAAAAAGCAGAGTTTCATTTAACAAACGCGATGACTCATTTTTAACGAAAAAAAATCAGTTCTTACTGTTACTCATTTTTTTTTCAGTAAGAACAAACGATCTTTTTCGTTACTATCATACTTAGATTTTCCCAAACCTTAAAAACAGAAAACACAATACTAAAGTGATACTAAGAAAGGAAAAAGCGTTATAAGTATTAATTAAAAATAAAAAAACGATACACACATTAGCTGTTATCAGCTTCAACTGGCCCTCCAGAACATGATGTATCTTCAACATAAATATTGCCAGATCAAAATTTTGCAAACCAGTTTTTTTCATTGGCGTTCTGTTAGTACATCTTCTCCATGTACATGAGGTAATGTTTTTCTTGCTCAAACAACATTTTTACTTATTCAATAGTAAAAAAGTAATGCCAAAAATGTTACATTTAACTTTACAATTTTAATAGGGCGCCAAACAAAAGCTACTACATAGAATCAATCGAGCCTTTTCACAAGCAATCCTTGTTATATCAGTTGTGAAAATATGTAATGGCAATGTAACTAAAATGTAAAACTGTACATGAAAAATGCAATTATAAGATACCTATTAGAGAAAAACGAAATTACTTTCTGAAAAACCCCAACAGCATATATTAACCTATCTAATATCGTACGTACACTTATGTAGGCATACGTTTTTATTCAAACTTACAATTAGCAATACATGATTATGAATTAAACACAGAGCTGGTACATTTCAATAAAATATCTATATGTACAGTAACTCACAGTAATCTACTATAATCTATAAGTACAGTAATTTTTATGTTCAGTATTTTTTATGTTCAGTAATCTATATGTACAATAATATATATGTACAGTAATCTACATGTACAGTAATCTAAATTTACAGTAATCTATATGTACTGTAATCTACAGTAATCTATATGTACAGCAATCTACAGTAATCTAAATGTACAGTTATCTCTACATACAGTAATCTACAGTAATCTATATGTACAAAAATCTACAATAATCTATATGTAAAGAAATCTACAGAAATCTATGATAATCTAAATGTATAGTTATCTATACATACAGTAATCTACAGTGATTAATATGTACAGTAAATCTATTTGATACAAAATGCACACTCACAGGAAGAACTATTCGATGTTATTCGGAGTAGTAATTTTAAGGAATCGAAGTTAATTAATAATACAGTTTGAGTCACAAAAACAAGTTATAAACAAAAATGCAGTAATAAGTTTCAGAAATTATTGCTTTCATTAAGATATTTTCCAATAATATTAAAAGAGAGTCAGATAAAAATCAACAAAATATCGTCTGCATAAATATTTAAATTTAAGAAATATGCGAAATAAAAATAAAACTTCAAGATATGTCATTCTTCATAAAATTCTTGTATATACCATTTTAATAAAAGCAGCAATTTCAGTTATTAATTACTCCATATTAAATCACAAAGTAATTTATTCTCTTATCAAGAAAATGTTCTTAGTAAAAATATAATAAAATGAAGAAATTTTTTTTTCAATAATTTCACGTTTAATTATTAAAATAAAATATTGTAATGGAATTTAATCAATGCACTACGCACTCAACGTGTCTAAAAATGACTGGAGAATTCATTTACATTTTAGAAAGAATAATATCGCAAGAAGATTGATTGTGCTGACGTCATTTTTCAAATATTTTGATTAACCAATGAGCATCTTTGCTGATTTAATAGTTCAAATAAATAATGGAAGTTTGCATTTCGTCTTCGAAGGATGAATGCAGAATGAATAAAAAAAAAAGTGAATATATTTATAATCTCTCAGAAATTTAGCATTTCAATATTTTCCTCCTTTATTTCTCTTTTTTTCTTTTTCTTCTCTCCCTTCATTAATTCAGCAAACTCCACAGTTTCAAATTTTTAATATCGAATTTCAAAATAACTTCGATAAATCAATTTCAATGCTGAGGTTCTTTGAAAGTAACGAAAATGTAAATTTTCTAAGAGAGCATTGCACTCTAAGTTAAGACATTTAGTTTTTTCTCTCAACGCTTTCCACGCTTGAGAATTAATTTATCAAACCAGGCAAACAAATAATCCTTAATGAGATTAAATACAAATGGAAAAATTATTTAAAAAGGAAAGGACAATTTTTATTTTTATATTAATCACTCAGTTGAACTTTCAATACCTATTTGAGACGATAATTTAAACCCCAAATGTGAATAATAATTTAATAAATATTTCACTCGAGAAAAAATGTATAGATCGTATGCTTAGGAAAGCAAAATTCTTTAATATATTCGTTCGCGATATTACGGTAGTTCAAAGGTTCCACACCACGATTTTTTTTAAATAAATCTTATAACAGGAGGCAACAAAAAATGAATTAGTGTAAATTATGAATTATTTAATAGCGTATATATTATATACACTGATGAAAAGGCAAAGTAATACAACGAACTGTTACAAATCGTTTTTTTTTTTCAAGGACACATCTGAGTCAAATAAGTATCCGAGTATGTATGCCATTTTACAAACTCCAAACCATGCGGTTCGCAACTGTCAAGCCAAGGTTCACTGGAGGACGGAGTGGAGATCTTTTGTGTCAAGCATCACTATCAACTATGTCTAATTGTTGTCAGCATGGGTCAAAGGAAGGTACTGCCTCAAGAAGATAGGTTTCTGGAAGCTAACGCAGACTACTGAGAGGGAAAACCACCGTGTTCTGGCGTATGGCTGTGATCCATTATACTAACCAAAGAGCATCAATTTTAACTTCAATTGGCAGCACTGGAACACAAAGAACTGCAACAAATCGGTTACTTCAAGGACAGCTCCGGGCCCAATGCCATGTAGTGTGCTCCCCTAAACTCCAAACCATTGCGTTTCGTAACTTAAATGATGTCAAGATAAGGATCACTGGAGGAGTAGATCTGTTGTGTTTCCAGAGGGAAGTCAGTTCTCCCCTGATACCAGTGATGGTCATGTGTTGGTCAAAAGAAGACCAGAAGAAATTCTGCAACCATCCAGTCTTTGACCTGGACTCAAAGAGGTCTGCACCTGGAGTTATGGTCCAAGGAGCAATTTCCTGGGACAGGAGGAACCCACTCGTGGGTATTCCATGCACTTTGTATACAAAATTGTGCATCAGTCTGGTTATTCAACCTGTTGTGCTGCGATTTACGAACATTATTCAAGAAGGTGTTTTCTGACTAGATATTGAGCACCCTCATATCCCTGTTGTAATCCAATATACTCTACAAAGTGTTGCGTGTATGCGTATGCAAAAGGAATTCAGGTTCTCTATGAAGTTTTTATAATCACAAGTATATAAAGTTAATCCCAGTCAATAAAACTGAAATTTTTATTTATGCATAATTGAATTTTATTCTGCATAGCTTTTAAAAACTATTATTGTAATATCATAAAGCAAAATCAAAACATTTTTTTCTTTGATTATGGATATGCTATTAATTAAAATACCCGGATGCACAAAGTAACTTCATACTTAGTACAAAGTTTTGCAAAACTAAGTTTTTTTTCTAATGAAGAGCGCATTTTATTTTTCATTTTAGAAAAAAAAACACTTATTCTGAAAGAGAGTGAAAAACTTAGCGACAAATCAACAGATTCAAAGTTAAAATCTAAATTTAAGCAAGAACAGCTCCTAAATTTTTGTTAGCAAATTCATGCAAAATTCACAGAATTTCTCACACAGCTATAAGCATTTTAAGGCTAATTAGAGTAATGTATTTAACTAAAAAATATTTCTCAACGAAATGGACTACAAAAGCAAAATATCAAAACAAATTAAATGCATAATATGAAATGATTTGCATTTAATTTCAATAGACCTAGACTTCGACAGCGTGTGTAAGAAAAGGCAAGCATATATACTACTTACTAAGTACAATGCAAGGGTAGGTGATACTTGGATCGAACTAATGGTAATGAGAGTAAATTATATTGAAATTTTTTAATATGAAATGCAGAATATTTTTCTTCTCATTACCTTTACATAAAATACCAATAACTTGTAGCATTATAGATGTAATAGAGAATCATATTAATTGTATATTGATATTTATGCAATTATTATCATTAATATATTTTACGTTAGCTTATAATTATTACGTATCACAACTATTCTAGATTTAATTGCATTTAGATACATTCATAGTTATTATCCGCAATTAAATATAAGAACCAGATTTATTCCTCGAAGTTTAACGTAATATTGAGTTAAATCCAACAAATATTTCTCAAATATTTGAGAATTTAACACAAAATACTCAAAAATATTTCGTCATGAGTTCTTCAAAGACTAAAAATCCTCCCCTTTGTTCTTACAACTGTGGAATCTTTACTTCTTTGAAAAACGATTGCAGAAAAATCTGAAAGGCGGCATTGTACGACAATAAACAAAAATCCAAACAGAAGTCATGAAGTTTCAGAATTTCTGGAATTCTTTCGCTGAAGAGAACATCGGAATTTAAGGTTCTTTTGGAATTCGAACGCATTCATCTGGGTGTTTTCTCCTTCAAAAACACTGAAAATCAAATCAAAAAATGTATACTCCCTTATACTCGAAGATACAGATGTAACTAAATGTATTTAACCATTTTATAGTTGAAACTAAATAAGAGTTTAATTATTTTAGGTTTTTAGTAGTATTTTTTTATATGCATTATTTATCACATTTCCGGTATATTTATGTTATTTAAGCCTATTTTACACTATTTTTAACTAGCTTTCACTTGTATGTAATGGAATTTTTAGACTCGATTTTTACCCACTTTAAAAGGTCAGATTAATTCGAAATTTCGCACACTTGTCAAGGACTGATGACAATACAATAGTTTCAAATTTTTGTTCCATTGTCCTGATCAGGATTGTAAAAAATAACGATTTTAAGGGTTTCGCGAATTGGTGACTAATTCATTATATCGTTTCCAGATTTGGCAACAAATTGCATATACCATTTCCAAATTTGGCAACTAATTCCTTATATGGTGGCCAAAAGATCCTACCCCTTTAAAAGGTGCAGCCCTAAAAAGGGAAACGCTTGTTATTAATACAAATAAAACAAAAAAGTGTTCCGTATGTGAGAAAGGAAAAAAAAAGACTCGTGCATGTGAATAAAAATAATTTATGTTCTAACTGCTAAATGTTTTTTTATTTCTATAAACAAATACGTTTAGAAGTGATGATACAAATTCACATTATAGAAATACGTTTAAAAGGTGATAAATTTATGTTCTAACTGCTAAATATTTTTTTATTTTGATAAATCAACATGTTTAGAAGTGATGAAACGAAAATTAACATTATAGCCATACGTTTAAAAGGTGATAATATGATTGACATTTAATATTAATTCTTAACACACTTTTATTAGTTAGACCTGTATCTATAGAGACGGAATCTTTGAAATATAACGATATGGGACTCGTCCGAGCACCCGTAAATGGAGAATAAATACCCTTCAGACCCATTAATTAATATCATTGAAGAGCAAGACTAATTCTAGCAGCCACATAATTCTGGCTCCAAATATCAAACTCCAGGATAAATGCAGCAAAGAATAAATGATAGTTTTAAAAACTAAAAAAAACAGGCTTTTATTGTAGATTGAACTAAAAAATGAAATATAAATTAAAGTCTAAAAAAAATTAAAAAAACACGGTTTTATATTGAATCAAACTAAAAAGTGAAAAAACAATTCTTAATATACGAATTATATTTTTACTTTTTAGTTTGTTCACTGTAAAAGCGTGTTTTTTAGTTTTTTTTTAGACTACAATTTATTACTTAAGTAAAATACATATTCGAAAATATACATGTTAATATTATTTTAAAAAGTCTTATAATTAATGCGAGAATGACTACGTTTAGAACCCTGAAATGGAAAATGGTTATAAATTATTAATTTTTTGATATTTAGTGTCAGTTTTAAATTAGAATATACATATAAAATTGTTTTTAAAATATTATAACAAGAGAAAATTATTTAAATGCATTTTTTTTGCCAAAAACCGAAGAAAGAATTACATATTTCCAAGACATTCTCCTTTTATTAAAAATGCTTCTATGTTAATAATATTTTGGTTACATATATCTAGGACTACTCCTTTTTGACTCGTGTATATATATGTATCTAAACTAAGATTTTTGAAAAAGATCACATTATTTTCATAGCAACAATCTATTGAAATATATAACAACGAGTGTTTCTTGATAAAATTTCTCTACTCTAATGTAGTACAATATGTATAAATCAACTTATATGTTTCCAAAATCCTTGTTCAGGCTCTGCACAGAAGTATTGGCAAAATATGGCTAAATATTATTATTATAAAATTTTCCATAAAAGAAGACTATTTTGAAAAAATATCATTCTTTAATCATGTTTTGCGAAAAAATTGCCTTTAAAGGGATGGTGGATCTTCACGAAGCCAAATTTTGGTCAAAATTGCGATTTTGATTTTTTATGCTAATAATACTCCTTATCATTGACAGAATAATTATGTCAAAGAATTTTGTCATTTTTATTGATAATTACTGAATTATTTTTTTTATTTTAATGAAGTAAATGTTTTAATTGCACTTTTCTTAGTTTGTAAATTTTCCTTTTTCATTGTTATGTAAAATTCTCCTTGTGTTTCAAATTACGTCATATCTGTTTGAAAATTTCACAACTTATGAAACTTGATATAATTCACAGAGATTTGTGCATTAGTTTTCTAAAACACTTAACGGATCATATTATGTGTTGTTTTGAATACCTTGAATGTGTGATAATTGGTGAAATATTTCATATAATATAGAAAATGAATCTTTTTCTCATCAAATTTCATTCTGAATTTAAAAAAATCCATGCACAGATATAGTTCATTTTGGTTCATCTATGTGAATAAAACAAAAATTAAGTACATATCTTAAAAACTAATGCGCAAGGGGTATTTTTAAGAACAATTTAAATAAACTTAATATTTTTTTAAAAAAATCAGTTTATAATAGTTTTTTTTAAAAAATATATATTTAAATTGTGAAATATAATAATAATTTTTTACACTGATTCCATTTTCAGCTAATTATGCTAACAATTTAAGAGATTAGTTTAAATACTTTTTTCTTGTAACAATATTCTTAAAACAATTATATTTACGAATTCAACTGATTCTAAATGTCAAAAGAATTCTCTAATTATATGCTTTTTCAAAATCGTGGTTCCGAACACCTAGTCATATACCTTAATTAATTATTTATTTATTATTTATTTTGTCAAGAACTAAATAAGTTTTTTATATTATAATATTCTGCACATTTTCCCACAATTAATTAAATTCTGAATGAGGGGATTTCTGATACATAAAATGCCTGGCATTCTCTACTTTAAAGAAACTCTAGATCAATAAAATTGGAAACAGAAAGAGGAAAATATTACTATTTCGTTTCACTCAAAACGTGAAGAAGTACGTCAATAAATCAATTTCTGTCATGTGTAAATACTTAATGCATTATATATTTTAAGAACAAAAGAAGAAACTACAAGTCCTAAGTCAAGTAAATGTCATGCACTTTTTGAAGTTCCATTCAGGAGTTAATCTCAAAATAACACTCCCATCGTTTCGAAGTACTTCAAACCCAACCCAGCTTGCGTTGTAGAGTAGGTAATGAGATTTCATTTCACTTAGCATTTCTTCCGTTAAAAAGGATAACTTAATTATACTCTACGTAAGTAATTCGTTGTCTTGGGAACTGTTTCTTTCCAGCAATAAAGAACCACGTGTATTGATTGAAATAAGGTATGGTCTCACTTCTCAATGACTTTTGCTGCCATACAACAACGGTAGAAAAATTGAGATTTTTTTTTTAATTCAAAAGTATTACCTGAAAATTATTAATAATATTAATTTTTTTAAATAAAAAGTATTTAATTTAAGGAAACTATACATAAATTTTAAGCAAACAATATAGATAACATGGTCGAAAAGAATATTACTTTTTCTCAGAAATTGGTATAATATGAACACGTGAACATAATTACTACTTTACCTAAAAAATTATTTTGAATAACAAATTTGTATTGAGTTTTGCAACTGGCAAGAAAAGGTGTGTGAATAGTACAATTCTTTCACAATTTCAGACTTATTCAACATTAAAATATTTTAAAAGAATTCCTTACCATCTTATATTGGTTTTTTATCTATAACAAGAAATATTAAAAAAAATTAAGTCAATTCCTACATAGAGGTCAACTAATAAAAATTTTATTTTAGTTACTTTTTATCAAATAATTACGATTCATATAAATATGTTTATACATATGACAGAATCACAGTATTAAGTGGCAATTACTTTTTATTAATTATCATTGAAGTATAGCATTGTCATCTTAAACAACCATGTATATAAAATTTTCGGTTCAACTAAATGCTTCAAAACGTTTGAAAAGATAAAATCTTTTAAAATTTCGACCCAAGTCGCTATAAATGAAGCCAGAGTGACTGTAAATGTAATTCTTTAAATAATTATAGTTTTAGTCAATTAATTTTAATTAATTATAATTAAGTCATCGTATTGTCACACAAACAAATCGTGTAGAGAAATTTAAGCTCAAATGAGCTCTTTAAGGTAGCCGACTACTTGCGATAACTTTTTTTTTTAAAAAATGGAGTTATGGAGATTTTTTTGTGATTTTTATATTTATTTGGTATATTTTAAGGAAATTATTCTATAATTGATAAAAGAAAAAAAATTATTATTATTAAAATGGGAAAAAACTAGTAAAAATGTACAAAAAATTACGTAAACAGGGCCCGCTCTGTACAAAGATTTGATGAACAAATTCTCAACTTTTCAATTTTGATGTGTTACTTTGCTATTCCTGTTTGAAGTGACCTTCAGGATAAGAGATATTTTAATTTTTACAAAAACTAGAGCACTTTATCTTAGTGATTATACGAAATTGCTTAAAAAAAACATTGACTATATTCACATAAAGGACTGCAAATTTTGAAATAAAACAATGATTGATAAATCTGAATATCAAAACACTTCTACTGTTATGCAGAACATAAGCAAAAAATTTCAGCCAATTCTTTTCAAAACATTTTGAGCAATCGCTGTTCCCGTTTGAGTTTTTCGAAAAAAACACATTTCGAGTAAAACACATTTTAAAGTTTGACACCCTGTCTAAAGTTATGGCATCTGTTTTTACTAAAACGCTTGTAGTTCTTGTTCTAGTGGAGGGAAAATAAAATACTTGATATTGTGTTATTAAACTAATAAGATGACCTATAAAAAAAAGTCATAAAAAATTTACAAATTTTTGAAAAAAATCATGATTTTAGGGTAGTCGGATACCTTAAAATGTGAGAAAAAAAAACTTTTAAAGTTTTGACACAAGTCACAAAAAATGATGCCAACGTGACTGTGGCCGTAATTCTTTGAATAATTAATTTTAATCAATTAATTTTTATTAAATATAATTAAGTTACCGTATTCTCACACAAAATAATCGTGTATGTAAAATTTCATCTTAATTGAGCACTTGAAAATGTATTTTATTAGCGATTGAAAATTTTAACTAGATATATATACGGAGATTGTAAACTAATAGTAAAAATTGAAAAACAAACTTTATTTTTATTTTGAAAAATTCTGATATGAGCCTTATTATTACCAAGTCCATTTATGGTTTTAAATTGAAACAAAAATCATTTATTATTCTTTATTTTACAGTCTTATTATCATTTAGTCTTAATTGAATTTTTCTATTTGTATCAACATAAACAGAAAAAAAAGCCATCAAATCGTAGTGATTTCTTGTTTATAAAATTTAACAACTCTGTACAAAAATTATCTTAACACAATGTAGTTCAAATGAACTCAACAAAAATAATTAACAGGTTGTTTTGCATTAAGCAAAGAAAAACTTTTAAAAATAAATATGGAATTACTACATTATTTTAATTTTTCATCTAGTTTTTAATTAAAAATAGAGTTTTTAAGGTTATTTGAAACATTCCGTAATGCTATAAAAATTTCAGATGTATTTAGAATACAGTAATACCTCGACTTTCGCGAACTGGTTTTACGCGATTTTCAAGTGTCATCGGTTTCAATGACTCCCAATGGATCAATGAGTCATCAAAACATTCAAAGCTTACTATACGACATGATTATTTGCACATTTCCCCAAAGGGATGAGACAAAACAACAATCTTTCTATTAAAGACTTTTAAAAACAAGAATAATCGGACAATCTTAGCATGAAGTCTCACTAAATACTTCTAACGACGCCTTTAAGGTATCCGACTACGTTCTGAACCGTGATTTTGCAAAAGCACATAAATGGATAATTTTCATGATATTTAGTGTCACTCAGATTAGAATACATGCATAAAATTGTTTTCAGGATATTTTGACAAAAAAAAATATTTAAATACACTATTTTGGCAAAAATTTAGCTTAGAATAATCATTATTCAAAATGTTCTTCTTTTGTGAAAAAGGATTCTATTATAATAATATTTTGCCTGTATATAGCTCAGACCTCTTTACAGAGGCTCAACTACGATTTTTGAAAAATTCACATTATTTTCAGTTACAACCCATTGAAATAATTATCAGCGTTTTTTTCTTAAAATTTCTGCCCTCTGTTGACGTAAAACATGAATAAACCCACTTCTAAGTTATATATTTCAAAAATTCTAGTTGAGCCTCTGTAAAGAGGTCTGAGCTATATACAGCCAAAATATTATTTTAAAAGAAGCATTTTTCACAGAAGGAGAACATTTTGGAAAAAAAATCATTCTAAGTTAATTTTTTGCTAAGAAAATTGTATTTAAATCATTTTTTTTTTGTTGACAAAATGTCCTTAAAACAATTGTATACATGATTTCTAATCTAAGTGACACTAAATATCATGAAAATTATCCATTTATGCGCTTTTACAAAATCACGGTTCCGAACGTAGTCGGATACCTTAAAAAACTGAATCTTTTTTTCCATAACTTAAACTCAAATGGTATCAGTGCCAGAGCCTAATGAGATTGGTGTGATGAAGAGGACTGTTGTGATTGAAGAAGTTTTCGATTTTGCCCGGCAAATAAATTCAGAAGTGCATAGTGATGACGTTCAAGATCTGCTGGATCAGCAGCTGACAATTGATGAGCTCAGGGAAATGCATGAGCAACAGCTAGACATTTAAAAACTAATTCAGTCAGAAGATGGAATGATGGCAGGAAATTAGACAGAATGCCTCAGTTTAATTGAAAAAGGGTTACAAATTTTACAAAATGTAGACTAACAAAAAATGTAATTTTACAACGAAACAAGAAATAAATAAATAATTGGCATGTTTTAAAGGAATTTTGAGGGAAAAAAAAACTTTGAGCTGCAGACTTCTTAGTTAGATTTTGTAAAACCTCCTTCATCAAAATAGCTTCTGTTAGTGATTTTGAATTTGCGTTATCAAGGTTTTACATGTTTTTTTTCTAAATTTTATTAGTTTCTTTCGTCTCCGAAATACTAAAAATACTTTATATGTATTTACGGATGAAATTATACCCCGATTTACGCGAATACGACTTAAGCGGTTGTCACTCAGTTCTACCTATTGCGTAATTTCGGGGTATTACTACGTTTCAAAATTGTTGAGGCTAACATAGGAAAACGTATTCTAAAATCCTTGTACTAAAATTAAATACTTTAATTATTTGGTTTGCTTTTTAGTCAACTATAGTAATACTTTATTCCTGAATACATGCACACATTCTTAAACATGGGAGTGTAAGAAATGTGCAAGAAAACTTAAATGCATCAAAATTCTCTTTACCTTGCAAATTTTATTCGAAATATTTTTTCGTATAATTCTTTATTTCAATACAATTAAGAAACATTCTAATCTGTCTTAATTGAGAGTTTAGAATGTTCCTTTGATTTTAAAAGGTGAGTTTTGAGAATATGAATCATTTCTCATAGTAGCAACACCTTATTACCATTGCAATTAATATGTGTTGAAATTAAAAATACATTTTTCTTATATAGTAGAATAAAACATATATATAGTGTTAAAATACTTCAAATTATTCTACATTAGAAAATTCCAAGACTTTAAAAAATATTTACAGAGGTTACATAGAAATTATGTAATTTTCGTTCAAATTCTAGTAAATTCTGCCATTTTCACTACTAAAAAATTATCAGACTTCATAATACCTTTGTATCCTTTACAGTATTTTTAATTACTATCTCAGAAGCGCGATTTCACATTTCATTATAGAAAATGGTACTGAACTATAATTTAACTTGCTATAGTATTGTCATTGTTATATCAGAAAAAAAAAATTTAAAAATACCAAAAATAAATGAAATTGATACAGAATTCAATATTTAATTCTTTTAAATGGTTTAGAATATTTTTATAAATAAAAATTAAAAAAAAAAATGAACACATATTCTAATCTTTTAGAAAACAGCTTGCAGTGTTCCAAAGAAACTTCCGCATAATTTTAATATTTAGAAGACAAAAATAATTCGATATAAAACACTCCTCTAGTTAGACATACAGTATTGAATTGTCAAATTATGAATGTATGAAAAGGATTTAGACGGTTCGTTGATTTACAGGCTCTCATTTTTAACAATTCAGGAGGAACATAACTATGCTTTGATTCGTCTTTGACATTTGAGTTACTCGTTACCATGACAAAAGAGAACGAAATAGTTAAAAATAATGGTGTCATTGATATTTTTCCTTTTGTTCTTAAAACATGGAAATAATTTTATTTCTTGTGTAATGAAATTATTCGATGTAAAACTAATAAAATACTTGTATATATATATATATTTTAAATTTCAATTTCTGTTTGCGTTAACAAGGTCCTTTTGAAGTTTTTTGCGAAACTATTACTTAAAAATTTAGCATTTTGATTTTACTATCATTTTCTAGAGCATAAATTTATTTTACAAAGATGTTATTTTAAATGTGAATTTTTTTCTCATCTTTTAAGCAAGAATTTTCTTATTTTTAAAACGTGACATTTTTTTCTTCACATTTTATCATATTTTTTTTAGTATTGATTTTAGAAACAATAACTGGCATGGAATCGCATAAGATCCTTCTTCGTTTTCTGCTTTAGACTTGAAAGTCGTAACTCATTGCTTTAAAATACTTGTTTATGTATTTATTAAAAATTCCGTATAAAACATTTTATTTCCCTCTCTCCCTCTATTTATTGTAGATGGATTTAATACTTTTCGCTACATAGTTAAAAGCAAGGTCTATCTATGAGATTTTAACAAAAAAAAACATTTTTATGAGATGAATGAAAACATAATTAATGTATAGTTTTCTATATTTTGACATTATATTAATTTTGAGATTATTATTTTTTATATTCATTCATATAATTCATACATTCATATATTAATACATATACATATTCATACATTCATATAATTCCCTTTTATTATGAATGTGGTATAAGTTTAGTACTATATTCACTGATTTAGATTAATATATAAATGTAAAATAATTCTTTCAATAAAAATTATGAGATAATTTCAAATAAACTAATATTTTTAATTGGTGAGACATCTGATTTTCAAAAAATATAAAAGGAAAGCTACTCTCAAACTTTACAAAACTCCGTAAATGCTATATTACTATAGAGTGATTGAGTGAATATTAACGCGTCGCTCTGTTCAGCTACACGAGAGCTTTTGGCGACGGACTTCGTAATTTTGATCCATGGTTAAGAGACGAGGACGACACCTGATAGAACTATAGAAGAGTGCTGCGTAGTACATTTATAATACGTCTTACGTATACAAAGAAAACTATATAAATATAGAAATTTTCAGTTATCTTTAAGATTCAAAACGTTGCTTATTACAGGTTATAAAATTCCTATTTTGAAAAATATTATTCAACTGCATTTATAAATCGACATTACATTCTTTTCTCATGGTATTCAGTCCCTGTGCGGAGTACACACTTCTTTGAAATGCTTCAACAACCGCTATCAAAATAAATACCTTCATCATGTAAAAAAATATTTTATTATTACATTTTAGCCTTTCAAGATTAAGATTTAGTTATTTACAAAGAATTGTTTTATTAAAGGCTGGTATGTAGAATAAAACTGAAATTTGATTAGTTATTTTATAAAAGAATGCTTTATAAAAAATAGTCTTTCAACCTCTTAACTGTCTTGCTTGAACACAGCATTAGTGATCAAAAATATCACACCCGAGTATTATACGGGGTAATTTTTGGAGTAATTTACTACGAGTGGGATAGACCGCTGTGATCAGGAAATATTCTTTCATTCAACGATCTGAAAACGACAGAATGCATATTTTAAAAAGATATTTTTACATTTACGACAAGTTACTCTGAAACTCATTCTTGATCTATAAAAATATAGTTGAGAGAGAGAAACGTATTACATTTTTAGAATGCTGAATCCAAGTTGTAGAAGAAATTTTACATATAAATGATGATGTAGATTTTGGACAAAGGAATCCAGGCAGACCACCTATAGTAGATAAACCTGCCAGGCTTAATGAACGACATTTTATATCCCATTTTTCTCACACTCCTGCAAAACGTGAGCCTACAAAACAGTGTAAAGCTTGTGGATGCATATGGGAAAGATATAAGGAAGGAAGCACAATTCTGGTGCAATGTTTGCAGAGTTGGTCTGTACTTGGAAAAGTGTGTTTAAAACTGTACAACATTAAACTGAATTACTGAACTACTAATACGGGTTCTTTTTTTATTTAATTTTTTTCAGAAAATAATTCTCCGCTAGAAACGAACTTTATCACTGCCGTGCTTTGAGGTAGATACCTTTGGCGAATATGCATTTGCTACCAATCCTTAAAATTTTTTAGCGTATAATTCAGTCAAAATATCAGTTTTTAACTACTAAGTATATTTTACTTTTTACTAAACATTTGATTCTTGCAATAAAAATATTTGACAATTTATTAAACCTAAATTATCAAAATAACTCGACAGTTTAAGAGTTAAAAGTTTTTTGTGATTAAGATCTATAAAACATAATATATATATCATTTTTTTGCACTAATTAACATTCAAAATAAAGTAAATACCCTTCACGTTAAAAAGTAAGAGTCTTTTAAGAGAGTAAATCACCAGGAATGGGATCGGGTAACCTTTCATCCAATCTCTCAGAAACAATTTCATGATTGAAATTCCCGGGCTTTAATGACAACTAGTTGCAGGAGAATTTGAATTACAGAGCAGAATTTCCAACGTGAAATTAATCAGAAGAGTTTAGAATGATCAACTCATCGCTCGTGATTACGAATAGATAGAATTACCATAAGCATTTAGGTTCATTATTTGAGCCCGAAGGATTTAAGTAATGAGTTTTAAAGATATAACATCTTTTAATAATCTAACAATAGGATCACGAATGAATTTTATGTATTATAAGTATGCTAACATTTAAATATAATAGGCATCATTACATATATGTAAATTTAACAATGAATTTGAATATTAACTACATTTCTAAGACCGTGGATGGAAAAATATTTTTCTATGAATATGATGTATTTTACAAAGATAAAACTCTTCAAATAGTGTACCTTATTTTCAGTTTTAAAGTATAATTCATTTAATCCTTATGAAAAATTCATGATATTCAGAATCGATTTTTTGAAGAAATTTAGATAATAATTAGATTTTTGAGGATAATTAAATAATTAAGATGAGTTCCTTGAAGATTATCGAATACTAATGCTACATTAGAGAGATATGTAATTACTTACTGATAAAGGATTTTGTAACTCTAAACCACGCTAGAGGGAGGAAAATGCACCACAGTATGTCATATTCGTCATAAGCATTAGGTAATTAGTAAACAAGATTAATAATACATTTCCTTCTAAAATCGGATAACTATGTTGTATTCCATAGTATTCTAGTATTTTTTATCTCTCTTTTGAGAAGTAAAGGATGTGTATTAGTTTTATCACAATGATAAAAAAAATTAATAATGAAATCTGGAATCTTTGTATGTACCTGGATTAAAGTATTAATTTTATCGTTCGTATTCAGAATCAGAGTTATTGAATAAATATAATAGAATTATTATATATGAGAGCTTGGATAGTTCATCTCAATACGGTATTTTTCGAAAACAATAGCAGTATTGCAGTACTAATGCACAAGTATTGTCATAAAAGATAATTGTATTTCACTGAAGTACGAAATATAAAAAACAGTGTATTTTTCAAATGTTATGACCTGTATTAGTTATGATGTGTATTAGTTTTATCGCAATGATAAAAAAAAATTAATAATGAAATCTGGTATCTTTGTATGTACCTGGATTAAAGTATTAATTTTATCGTTCGTATTCAGAATCAGAATTATTGAATTAATATAATAGAATTATTATATATGAGAGCTTGGATAGTTCATCTCAGTACGGCATTTTTCGAAAACAATAGCAGTATTGCAGTACTAATGCACAAGTATTGTCATAAAAGATAATTGTATTTCACTGAAGTAGGAAATATAAAAGACAGTGTATTTTTCAAATGTTATGACGTAGATTAGCTATACTCAACCTGCTGCCCACCGAGCCTTTTTAAGTGGCCTGGTCATGGTCCATTGCTTTGAGAAATTTACTTATTTTTGTACATTATATTAAAAATTTGGTGGGAAATTCTTTGTCAAGAATCAGATATATCAATTTTGCCTTTTTCTGTCGGTGTTGTATGGGCACGAATTGATATTCTTTTTCTATTTGGAACGGTTACGGTTAGTGATAACAGACAACAGTGGAGTAAACACAATTTTATGGGAGGAACTAAATTTTATCCATCTTTGATATCTTATAAGCGAAAATTATTCGAAAAAAATAAATCGTTTCAAGACGATTGGGAGGTTGACTATTTTGTAGTGAAAAACAGACATTGATGAGTAATTATTTGATTTGTGGCGAAAGTGCTGTATTTAAAAAATACTAATAAACAGGAATCATTTAATAACACTTTTCCTCAAAGATCTCTTTTAATAGGTAATAAATAGGTTTCTTGAATAATCTTTGCAACAGAAACAAAGAATTTTGTCAGTGGTAATATCACATCCTATGAAGTTTTTTATATTATTGGTAATCATATGAAATTGTGAAGGAATGTTACTTAAATGTTTCTAATTTAGTGTTAGTGATAAAAATAAAAAAAAATATAAAAAAGTAATTAAAAAAAGCAAAGCAGGAGTTATAATATTTTGATCAATTTTCCTCATTTTAAATTTCAAATGTGATCTTGGTTTTAAAGCATTTCTCCCCCATTTATCCTCATGTTTCGGCCCGCGTTAAATAACTAAAATATGCATGTGGTCCGCGTGAAATAGCTGAGTCATACATGCGGCCCAGCAGAAAAAAAAAGTTGAGTATCCCTGATCTAGATAATATGAATATCTGTAAACTTAGAAAAACAAACATATTTAAGGGCACACAGGACTCTTAACAAATATCCGTGCACTGGAAAAACACATCCTTCTTCAAACCAATGTAACTTAGCAATAAAACGAAACAATAGTTTGAACTTTTTACGTCATTATAATCATATATATATACATTAATCCTCAAAATTTCAGAGAATGTGAGAAAAAATTAAAAAAGTTATAAATAAATAAAAATTAGGCAATTTTTCAAAAATATGAAAATTAATATTTTACACCGCGCAGGATTCTTAAGTACAAAATTGATCAAAATTTACAAAATTAATTTTTCTTGGTATAAAATGTTCACTTTTGAAGTTATACTAACTTTTAAGAAATTTAGAGAAAGAAAAATATTTTTTAAATACAATAATAACGCAAATTTTAAAATTTTAAGAAAAAAATTAATTAAAATTCGAATAAAAAATTCTATTAATTTTTCCCCTGAAAATTGATGTATAAGTTATGAAGATCCTTATTTTGAACACGTGTATTAAATTTCAAATTGATACCCCAAATAGTTTCTGAGAAATCCTGCGCGGAAGCTCAATTTTTTTGTCTCACGAAAAATGAAGTTAAAAATAAGAAAGAGATAGGGTTTTCGTTTAAGTTTCACTACTTATTTCTCAATAACTTCGGAAGTTTTCACAATATCCACACAATTTTGGTAGCAAAATGCTCATAAATATTAAAGCTGTAACATATATTTTTTTTTTCAAAAAATTGAAAATTTGCAATTGAAGTGTTCTGTGAGCTCTTAAAGATATTTAGTTAATCAAGAAATTACAGGTAACTACATAGTCAGAGTACAGTTAAAAATATGTTTCACAAGAATAATTTTATTTATAATAGGCATTTTCTATCGTCAAAATTGTTTGCAACAAATGTTTTAAATATATTCTTCAGTTATGCTAAATAAAAAAAAAGAAAGTAAAGCACATTGAAATACGTTTAACGTGAAAACGCTTAAGACGAAATATCGGTTAACAGGATATATTACAACGGTCGCGACAAACTGCTATGTATTTTTTCCTCTTAACACGAAAAGATCTCCTTTCTGGAGAAGGAGGATATTGGAACTGAAGTGACACTTATTGAAATATTTGAGAAAGTTTCCACATTATTGGACTGTCCTGTTGTATTATCGGAAGAATTCGTTGCAGTAGATTATGATAATGTGTATACAGCCTCAATTATGGCAGGTAAAGACATTTTGGAGTTTGTTCAAAGCTTCAAAAAGATCACATTGATGCAGATTACGATGACGAAAATGAAATGAATAATGCAGTTCCTGTTCCAGCGTCATCCGAAATGTGGAACCTTATGGAAAGTATGCCCAATTATTTAGACTCACATTCCCATGGTGAATTAAAAATAAAATGGACGCCTTCGAAAAATTTGTTGACAACAAATTGATGCCAAAATAGACAATGCAAAGAAAAATACCAAATTATTTTCCAAAAGCACAATAAATGTTTCTTTCCAAAAAAATTTGAGAAAATTTGTGTTAAACTTCATTAAGTTTCTGTGACTGTTGTTGTTTCATTGATTTTTATTAATTAAGGGTACCAGAACATGCTCGAAAGAGTAAAATACCAAAATTAAGACTCTTTGTTTATGGGACATATATCTGTAAAAATTTCCAATAGAGTTTAGATTTTTTTTTTCTTGAGATCTTAATAAAGATATTTGAATCATTCTGTAGAAATACAAAACTAATTTTTAGTTAAATTTTTTTTTCTGTTTAATTTAAGTTCAACATAATTTTTGAGATATCATAATACATTCTTATGTTTAGGTACCATCTTTTAAAATGGTATCTCTTTAAATAGGTAAAATTTTTTGCACATATATAAAACAATACACAAAATATTGTATACCTATTTTTTTACTAAAATGTTTTCTATAAAAAAATTATAAAACTTTGTAATTATGAAAAATTTTATTTTTCCCCTTTTCATAAATAAAACTATTTTTTAAAAAGTTATGCACAATTTTGACTAAAAATACAGAATCCCTATATACATCGGTATCCTATACAGAAGTAAAAAAGTTTGCAACCAAATAGTGCAATGGTTCTTTTTTAATAGTGTACCTAATGGCAAAAAATTATACTTTGAAGAAAAAGTGAAAAAAACTCGACGTTTGCTTACACTTTTGTCAATTACTTTTTTCATATTCTAAGGTTAATTTATCAAATAACGTAAAAGTGTCATACATTTTTAGATTCAGAAAAATATGCTCTAATACTAAAATTGAAAAATTGATTTCTTGAATGTGTATGATGTCCTTGTTTCCTTAAATGCTTATATACATATCTATGTAAATAAAATGTACTCTAATAAACTTAATTTTGTGGAATATACATTTCTTTTTGCAATATTCTTCAACAAGAAATTCTTTTAACTTTAAAAATATTTCAGTTTACTGTTAAACGATTTTCATTGTACATTCAAATTAAATAATTTACTAAGGTTACATTACTTATTATCCTTTTTAGAAATAATTCCCTTGTCTTCAGCCAATTGCGATAAATGCTGAGAATTTAAGCAGATAATCAGAAATCTTTCTCAGTCTGCAAACTTCTTAACATTTTAAGAAGTTCACTAATTGCAGAGAACCCAATTACTTAAAACAAATAGGTAACAATCGCTTCTTAATGCCCTCCGGACATTTATTGGAAAGTACATTTGTCGCAACTTGACACTGATTGGTGTCGATATTTCTCTCACCAAAGGACTGCGTCTTTTCAGTTGCTATTCACTAAATGTTTCACGATCTCCGATATTTCTTTGAGCTTCTTCACAATCTACGACTTGGAGTTAAACTGCGAAATAGTAAGGTTTTGAGAAAAAGGCTTTTCAAAGGAGAGTTTATTCTTTAATGCATTAAAAAGAAATTGATAAATCTTTATTATTCGAATTTATAAAAAGAAAAGTGGCATTAATTAAATAACCTGAACATTTATTTGTTGTTTGCTACCAACTTTTTCTCTGAAGTTTGAAAAGGAAGTAACTTAAGGTGATATTTATAGTACATGAAAAGTCTTAATGGCTTAGTAGATATATTTTAAACATGAATTATAGTTTCTTAATAAACATATTTAATATTTGTTAGGCTGACATAGAACAGTCTTTTTTTCCAATATAATTTTCCCAAAATAATCAACATATAAGAAACATTGAAGTAATCTGGGTAGTACTCCGCCTGAAAAAAGTAGAAAGCTATTGTTTTACGTTATATCTTAATATAGTTGATTAGACAAAAATGGTCTCCATAGATCTTTTTTTAATAAATTTTTTCCTCTGACATTTTTTATTCTTGAAAATTGAGGGAGGGGGGATTTAATCTCACTTTATAAGTACCAATCACTATAAAATTACATAGAATAACCATTTTTACGAATACTCTGACGATACTTTGCAGGAATATTCTTTTAATTCCACTCTTCCGAGATATATGGCAGCACGGGTTCTATGATGAGTATTTTAGCGGGGAAGGCGAATAGTTTTAGAGCAGAAGTTTCGTTTTCAGCGCATTGCGAAGATTGTTAGTTTTGCTCCGAAAAAATAGTTAATGCTAAAATGGATCTTATTTTTTTTTGTATGTAAATGAAGATCTTAGAGAACGATTTACTATTTATTTTAAGTGAACAGTGTATATAATGTATTTTACAGTTGATTATCTTTAATTAATTAATAACTCTAACGGATTAAATTTCCCAAAGTTGAGTTTTTTTTATGTATATTCTTTAATTTCCAATGTAGTGATTCAAAAAAAATATTGCATGAAAATACTGCAGTAAATCATAATGCGGTAAATAAAGGGTTAACTTTGGAACTATTTTTTTTACATAAAATACAAGTATTGTGTATGCGGTTGTACTAATTTACTAGATTCAAACTGACTTTGTGTGTTAAACCTTTTAGAGAAATTTATTAATAGCAGTTATAACTCTTAAATTTCTTATACATACGAATACTCATATTCTTTCTGTGTTTTGTCCTAAATGCCATAACTTTATCAATAAATATACATCGGTACTTATGTATTATCACAAACGTATTTGCGACATTTTATGAAATGACACTATATGCCAATTAATCGCGTACGACAAATGCCAAATCGGAGTTACGAACTTGCCAAGTTACCGTGAACGTTAACATTTTACATAGCATAAGTACCTACATCGGTACATAAGTACCATACATTTTACTTCTTTCCATAAAAAGAAGTTATGCAGTTATTGTTGACCATGAAAGAACATTTTTGTGTAACTGATCTTTGAACTTTTGAGGATATATTATTACAGATGCCGAAATAAAAAAAATAAAAAAATGGTACGTAATAAGTCGTTCTGCAAATGATAATACTATCTTATTATCATTTAATATATATTTCATAATAATATCTTATTCCATTCCCATTCTTCCACACCAAAGCTAACGGTTAGGGCAGGCGCAATCCGGGAATTTAATTGTCACTCCTTGTATGTATTGCGTCTATAAACATAATGTGTTTATCCTCTTATTGTAGTCTTAAGCAGTTACTCGTATCCTACAGTAGAGTAAATTCATAAGACTCTAAAGCAGAACAATTTCTCAGTATAAACCACTGATTCCCAAAGTGGTCTATATCGACTCCCAATATTTATGACAACCTGCAAGGGGTCCAAGTCAGCGAAAAATAATTTAGGGGTTCATGAAGTGTAAATGGGGGCCTACGCGTGACAGCGTCATTAAACTGAATCGTGAGTTTAATTTTAAAAGAAGATTGAATCAAATGGAAACCAGATGTTAACTTTTAAACAGATTTATTTACTAAATTCAATGAGTTAGTTACAAGGTGGAAGCAACAAGAACCTTAACTTGCAGTTACAAAGGGACAGCATACATTTTATTTAAAAAAAGGAACATCGTTACAGCGTTTCTTACCAGAATTAAGCTAAAGGACTATAATATTGGATGTCATGAATTTTCAATGTTTCACAACTGGCCACAGACAATCTACGAGGAAAATGACGTTTTAACCTACGTTCAACATTTAAATGCCCTTTTTTTCAGATTTTGAAACTAGGTTTCAGAATGCTTTGAATATGGTAATAATCACCATAGGCGATGAATTCATATGGTCACATTCAAAAAAAGTCATATTACAATCGGAACTGATCAGAATAGGTAGTAATGGAGGTCTTAATGTAAAGTTTAGAAACAGATGTCAGCAATTTTGGCTTTCAAAAGTACCTGGTATTTATTCCGAGTCATGCTGTATTGTGAGAAAGTGTTAAGTTCTTCTCCAAGTAAGGAATTTTAATGCGATTTCCAAAGTCCAAAATAAAAAAAATAAGAAAGAAAATACAGGATATTACTAACTGAGGAGAGATTTAGGACTAGACCGGACAAGATTGATGCTAAATCTTAAAAATTTGTAATTGTAGCACCAGATTTATACCTTCCATTGTAAACATTTTTTTGTTGATCAGTTATTTTATGTATTAATTAAATTTTATTTTAAATAACATGTGTTTTCTAATCTTTAAACACTATACTTCAATACAGTTAGAAATTTAAATGTTTTAAAGTAAGTAGCTCTATACTACTAGCTGTAATAAAGACGTTTCAGTTGATAAATTTGCAAAAATTCAATATTAGGTAAGCAGAGGTCTACCAAAAACCAAAAAACTTGGCAAGTGGTCCATGAGACAAAACGTTTGAAAACCTCAGGGGCATTGGAACCCTCCTCTTTGGAAAAAGAAAGAATGTGAAAAAAGGGCAAATCTACACTTGGAACGACGTAACAAATAAAAATAATGAAACATTCGTGCTTGGCAGTGAACATCGCTTAACACTAAACTGAGGAGACTGGAATATTTTTTTATGTTGAAAGAGAATTTCATGCTAAAAGATATTGAAAAGAAATCCCATATATTCAAAAAAATTAAGTTTATTAGAGTACGTTTTATTTACATGCATATGCACATATTCATGTATTTAATAAAAATCTATTAAACAAAAACATTCACAAGAATTTAACGAAATTAAATACCAAATTTTCAAGGTTTTTTTGGGAAAAACAAAACATTTATTAGTGTTTAGAAAAATCGGTGAGCTTTATTTTTTTAACTATTAAAAACTCCGAAATGTCTTTGTCTGCCATAATTGGTGCGATATACACATCATCATCATCTACTGCAACGAATTCTTCCAATGATACAGTAGGACAATACAATGACACAGAAAAATAATGTGAAATCACCTCTCTTTAATTTTACACGCCTCTTGAATCTTGACTGCTTGGCTGGTTTTTCCATATCTTGTTCATTTCCAGAAGGGAAAATAAGTGAAGGTGATTTCATGTAAGGTGATTTTCAGTTCATATTAAGAAAAAAAAATTATGAAAATACGTGGTAGTTTGTCGGGACCGTTGTATTATTTTGTTTTGACTCATATTTCGTGTTAAGCGTTTTCGCGTTAAGCTTACTTCACTGTACATGTAACTTTTTCCTACCAAATTTTTTTGAGCTGTATTTTTTTAAAAATATCTATTACGTTACAAGGAATTCTAATATTGTAAGGTTAAACAAGAAACAGTTCAAATACTTTTTTTTTTAATTTAAAAAAAGAAATTTATTTCTTTTATAATCCGTTTTCACTGCATCCTAGAAACTAACCGGCAACGAGTAATGAGAGTTTGTGATTATTTTGACTCGTTATTTTTAACGGTCACCTGCCGACAGCCATTCATTTTTTCAACAGACTACTCAAGAGAGCTGTAATCGCATACTTTCAAAAATAATTGACTCTAAGACGTTTTGTCTCAGCGATTTAAAATGCTCATTACGTTTAACCGCATTCATGGTTGAAAAAAGGCTATATTAGTAGCCTCGGTTGATAAAAAAAAAGGAAAGTTTTTATACCAAGTAATGAAAAGAAAATTGCCTGAAATAAATTATATCTCGTGAATGAAATTTTCATCGAACGAAAAAAAAATGGCCCTAAGAAAAACCATTAATGAATGTTTTATTCAATACGTTGTGTTTATTCACGATCCGTTCTATATTTATCTTAACTATATTCGTAATTTGTGTATATGTATAGTTAAATTAACTATCTGTAACAAATTGTTATGATTGTATTACCATACCCATAATTTGTGATTTATATTATTAAGAATTTTATTATGGTTTATAAAAATTTTATTTCACAAATAGCTTATTTTTGCTTCTTAAGAGTTGCAATAGGTTGTACTTATCTATATTCTTTTTTTTCTTTATTCATACTTTGAATTAAGTCAAATATTCCAAGCTTTTTAACAGTCCAGAATTAAATATTTGTAATAAAATAATTATATTTCTAAATATTTAACTAGATAAAATTTGATTAATATTTATAGTAGTGAATTTGGTTGGATTATAGTATCGGCCAATTATCCCGCCAAGCTTTTTCTCGCCAAATTGATAAAGGGTTAAAATCGCCAAGGTTGCTACTCCAAAGCACAACATGCAAAACCGCGCCAAATTGGCTTTTTTTTCCAAAACTTGGTGGACCAGTGGCTGATTCGACAATTTCACCAATTCGGTTAAAGTGTAGATTAGGGCTTTGGATTTGGCGATTTTTCTTTGGATATAGCGATTTTTATCTAGATGTCACCTTGGCTATTGAATCCGGTCTCCAAAAACACCCATCGCTAAATGAATTATTTTGGCGAACAATTTCAGGCGCCAAAAGAAATTTACATCGCCGTGGGCCCCTCTGTATATAATCTACACTTTAACCCTCAATTCTAATGATTACTATTATAGTATAGTAACGAAGTAAAATTCATAAAAACTAATCAAAGCTTATTTCTAAGCATGTATGTTACACCGAGTTATATTCTAAATATTTATAAGATCCATTTAATTTAATTTTTATTCTCGCATACAGTATTTAACATCAATTATATCTTAAGTCATTCATCTACATATAATAACATTTATTATCTTTAGAATATCCATTTTAAAACTTCATTTAACATTTTTGGGTGCTTACGTACTATTGTAACAATGCTAACGTTCAGGATAACTAACCAAATTGGCAACCCCGATTTCGCGTATGTCGTGCCCGCTGAATTGGCAATGAAGTGCTTCGTTTCATATAATGTAGCCAATTTGGTTGAGATAATACATAATACCGAATTTTGATATTTTTGCTTAGGTATAATTTTACATTGCATACTTCATTCACTGATATTGATAATTATTAACAATGTAAAGGTAATTGTTTGAAATCGTACTGCATTTGATAATTTATTCATATGTTTTGAATAATTATTCAAATGAATTTCAACGAAATGTAATTCGGATGTGGTATAATCACTTTTTTTCATGCATTAAGCATAGCTCAGTTTAAAAAATAGTTTCTGAAATACAAAGAAAGCTGTTGTTAATAGTACTTCATTTGTAAAATTAAAATACATTCATCGAAATAGTTTTCTATTCTTCTTTGCAATATGTATATATATATTCTCTTTAAAATAATTTTTTCAAAATTGTGAAATTTTTAAGGTGTATTTTCCTTTGACTAATAACTTTGAAGTTTCGAAACTATCGGGTGTGTGTATCCACATTACATTATTTTAGTTTTTTTGCTTTTGACTATTATCATCATCTAGTTATGATGATAATAGTCAATAACTGTAACTATGAGCTTAACAAAATTTGTTAAGGGATAAAAAGTTATTCTGTAATTTTTAAATGCTTCATTTGTTTTACTTTTACTGCGATTTGTATATTTTGTAAATTTCATTTAGAAGCTCGATATTTTGATTTATCATGCCTAGGAATTCCCGTTTGAATTCCATTCTATAAGAGTATATCATTAAAAATATTGTTTTGATTTTAAAACGTATTTAAAAAATAACAAATCTATTGCATTGTTAACTCAAAATGTAAGCAGCTAAGTTAATTATGTATGATAATAGGAAATTTTTACGAGTATGAAGTAATACAGAGTTCAAGGAAACATTTTTTTAAAAAAAATATGTTCTTTATTTCTGAAGCTAATAAAAACACAGAGGGATAATAATTTTTTCGAAGCAAAAATTATTTTTCTCCTTTATTCATTCAATAGTTTATGCTATCAATTAAAATGGATGCACCAAGAAGGATTTATCTGAAAGGGGACTATCTAGCGTATTCATATATCTTAGTTTTGAATATGGAATTATTAACTACCCACAGTCAGTAAGTGTGATTAGATCAGTGCTTCTGAAACTTTCAATATTTGCGACCCCTTTTTTAATCATGATTCCTTGATGTAAATGTATACCTAAGCAAAACTATTCAAAATCGGATCCACCCCCCCCCCCCCCCCCCCCAAACAATAACAATGTATTTAATGCAATAATAATATACTTTAACGCTAAAGCAGTAATACGACCTTAATTTAATTTGAAATTTTGTATATGTTACTTTTAAGTAATAGATACTTAAAGAAAGTGTTATATATATATATATATATATTTTAGGAAAGTTACTTTTAAGTAATAGATATTTTAAGAAAGTTACTTTTAAGTAATAGATGTTTTAAGAAAGTTACTTTTAAGTAATAGATGTTTTAAGAAAGTTATACTTTTAAGTAATAAGATAAGAGTGTTTTGCTAGTATAGTAGTTAATACTATAAGTATTATGCTGTTAGTATTGATAAATTATCGAATACATTGTACAGAACTGTGATAAATTAATAAATGTATAATGTATCAGAGTAGATGTGTATTTTACTTTTTATTATGTCAGAATATATATTTAGTTTTGATTCCTTTAAACTCATAATTTTTCAAAAAATCTTTTATTTTCGATAAGCCTGTGCACCCAGCCCCCCGTGTAGAAATATCACGCCTCCCCTAGAGAGGCACACCTCACAGTTTGAGAAACGCTGGACTAGATGAAGCTCCAGCACATTGCAACAGAAATTCCGGATGGTGTATAGAATAAAGGACAGTCCGATGCTAAATCATTTTTTCGGCAGTAATGTGCTTTCCTTCACCCAACAGGAATTAATATTGCTTCACACACAGAATCACGAATAGTATGAGCTGAAATCACAATTTGAAAAAAAAAGAATACGGTTTGAAGAAAATAAACAAGTCTGCCAAAACGTAGCATTACATTTAGGGTGGAACGTGTTTTTCGACAGTGTTGGTAGGGATGGTTGAACAACTGCACTCTAGAAGAACTAAAATTAGGGCAACACGTACCGAATCGGTGCTCGACGAAACGACTTATAACTGAGACGTTATTAACTGCAATGGTCCTCGATAGGTGACTGAATGAATGGGAGATAAGGTCATGATGGCTATTGTTAATTACCGTTACCCTCTTATAAGTGTATTTGCAGTAGTACAGGGCACATTAGACCTAGAATCTCACAGGCTGAAATATAATTGCTTGCAGCATTGAGTCCTACTTCGAAGTGAACGCTGATGATCGATGAAGACGAGTCAGAGAACATCCTCGAAAGCGGTAATTGCTCACCACTCTAGAAGTCCGCAACATATACCAATAACCAGGAGTAATGGTATAAGGTGTCATATCTTTTGATTGACGAACTTTTGTGTTCCTCCGTAACACCTTCAAACGGGAGTATGTTATAAAGTTTCTACGTTGGGTAATATTTACCTTCCATTCACGTACCTCTGGGATTAAAATACTACATGCTGTAAGCATCATGCATTTCTGCTGCTTGTTTTCAAGATTCTCACACTTCACCTGATTGTACCGTCTCTAGATCTCTTCCCCAGCAAAGCACGTTTGGCCTTTAATAAGTTGGCCTCTCCGACCGCCTTGGATCTCACTAATCAAACGCGTCAAATGGAGCATTTATGACAAACAATCCCATATGAGAACACCTGCCTGCGCTATGAGCCAATGCTCCACCGGATAACAGCTGTGAACATGGCAAAAATTGGGTTGACTCATTTTTTGTAACTTATTTCTTGAATAAAACATCCAATTACCATGAAGAGTGCATTTTCCATCCATGTATGTCGCATTTTCTTGTTCGCATCCTATTCAGGTAACTCCTTACAGATACATCACTTTTCATGTTACAAAGTATATTTTTATATGAGGAATTCCAATGTTGAGTAAAAAATACAGTCAGGTCCTGATAGATTGGTACTTCTATTCAAAGGCAGTTTTTTTTTTAATGTAATGCACAGTCGTTTTCCTAGCAGAATTCAGAACGTTACTAACTCTTACAAAATAAAAGGGTATGTTCTTCAAAAGAATAAGAAAACTTTTGAAATCCTAGGATTTTTTTCCCTAAGCTTGATATGAAAGAACATTTAATCTTCTACTGCATCCGTTTTAACTTTTTGTAACAGTAGGCGCGTGTCAATTTTCTTACACTACAGTTTTCCTTCGCTCTGCTTTTAAAGACGAAAGATATCTCATTGCATTAACTAGAGATAAGTTATAAGTATAAATTATTAAACTTTGCTTTAATTTTATTAGAAAATAGCAAATATCTGATTTATGTGTTGATTTAAGTATTCCAAAGCATCATCAATCCCTTCATCATCTATTCATTACTCATTTTCAAAAGTGAACCAATTTCATCACATATAGCTTTTGCAAATATTTTATTACCGGGAAGATAATTAACAGAAATTTGAAAATTGAAATTTTAAGCAGACATTTTTGCAGACACTAAATTCAATTTCAAAAATTAAGTATAACAAATTTTTAACTTAAGCTATAAATAAGGAAGTGATACAGTTTAAGAAAAGAGAAAGAGATAAATTAGTAATTAATTGTAAAATTACTTTAAAATTAGATAATTGAAAATGTTGACACAAGCGACATTTTGAAGGGGTATATGGATTACTTTAATAAATACTTGATAATTTTCTTAATACTAATACACACTCTCCATCAAATTTGTAAATTTTGTCTTACAGAGTGTATAATTATTGTGCACTAGTTAAAGGCAGCAAAACTCCACTGTTTTATTTGTGTATAAACACGTCTCAAAAATATTTCCTTACTAAATTTCTCTGCATTTCTTTAAAAATTCAAACTTTGCACCGCAGTTGCTTTACAATACTTTTCGAATAATAACTTATCTATCTATATATAAATGTATGTGTTTGTATATATGAAATCGTATCACTCCAACACCTTTCAACCGATCACTATTAAAACTGGCATGTACATGTATTTTTTCTGGAAAAGGTTTTTGTGCTATCTTCTTTGTTGCAGCTCTCCACCAGGTGGCACTACAGCACATCAACTTCTAATCCATTCAATCCATCGCCAAGTTGCCAACGTGGTTGCCAAAAAGGATGCCAACTTGACTCTATCACCAACAATTCGCTATGTTTCCATTGAATCGCCATTTTAAGGTAATGAACAACGTTACTTGCGAATATTACAAATTTAACGTAAATAAAATACAACAGAGAGTAATATTAACGTATTACACATCCAGATTTAAATTTTTTACACTATTATAAGCACTCATTCTCCAAAATTTGTTACAGTGTGTTACTTATGCTAAGCAGAGATCAGCTTAGGAAGGTGTTTTCGAAAATCGATCCACAAGAGAGTTACGGGGAATTATAAACAAAAAAAAAATCCTTTTTATCAGCTATTATATCTACCGACTTAAAATTAAAAAATACGATTTTTTTGTTTAGCTGAGATGTGCAAATAGCTTTTTTTTGTTTGATTTGCATTAATTAACTTTTTAAAAACACTTCTTTATTCTTCAACCTGTTTTGTTTAATTTTTCAATTCACCCGTGCGAAGAACGTGTATACCACCAAGTAACTTCTTATTTCTGTAATATCCATTCATTCCTTACTTTGCCTGTGCAAAATTTCAAAAAAAAAAAAAAAAAAAGGTAAATGTAAACCCAAGGCGTGAGAGAGATTTTAGCCTCAAAAAACACAAAAACGTATCACTTTTATTCAAAAATTCAACCAAAATACATTCTTTTTTAGCTGAGCAAGTAAAAGGTGGGAAGAACTATAACTCATTTCTTCACTTTCGGGTGCTGAAATTTAGGAAATATAATGTGACGCGGGCCTATTAGAATTTGATGGATGGTAGCTGCGAACCACTACTACGAAGATCGATCAGCTGTTAAAGCCAAAAATCACTTTCCAGCCCTTTGAAGAATATCGCCACGGCAGGATGCTTTGGGATTTTAGCGGATAACCTCGAAACACCACGCTCTTGTACTTGTCACATGAGAGCTAAAGATGATCATAAATTCAAGCCGTGATTACGTGCAACTTAGTTGATGTTTAAGTATTAATATATTGTATTTAAACTGTTCATTATATAAAATAAACTAGGAAATCAGTCAAACTGTTTTCAGTGAAAAAGTTGAAAGTGTTGATTAAAAGATAATATGTAATTCTTATTTATATAAAGTATACTTTTTATAGTAAAAATCAAATGTATCACAATCTTTTCTTTTCTG
>BMAV01027614.1:132967-151190 GCA_019973955.1 Trichonephila inaurata madagascariensis
TGGCCACCCTGACTCCTCTTGTATTGTACGGCCTGAATTGGCAACTATGATGTGTTTCGTTTCATATAATGCCGCCAATACGTTGCGATAATACATAAGTACCAAAACTTCTTATGTTCATTTTTTGGAGGTATTACTTGTGCATTAAATATGTTTTATGAAAATTCTTTTTATTACTTGAAATAATATTTGGTTTAATTATTTAGTTTTTAAAGCACAAATCAGTTATCTCAAAAAGTTAATTTTTTTCCATGAAATCAAACAAGAAACAATCAAAAACAAAAATATTTTTTAATCAAACAGAAAACCTCCTTTATATATATATATATATATATATCGGTTGCTCATGTGTCCTTCATTGTGTGACTTTCCTGTCTATGTGTTTTTCGAATGTGATTGTGTTGGATGTTTATTTCTCGTTTGTAGAAAATTAGACTATATATATATTAAGAAGAATCATGAATATTTCTATTTAAAATAAAAAAATCTTGTTCAATTCCTCCTTGTGATAAAACATGAGAGAATAAACTAAAGTACAAAGTTTATTTATAATGATAAGTTTAATAATAAAAGCACATGAGCTCCTTTTTTCAATTATAGTGCAAAATTGACATTTTCAACCGATGTCGACTGAACGATGTGTTAGCTTAAGATGAGTTGAATCTATATAAAAATAATTCTTAATGACGGTATATATAATTTGAGTTTAAGGTAGATTCAATTCTCTGATGCATTTAACAGAAAAAAATAATTTTTTGAGAATACCCGAAAAAAAATTTTTTTTCTACATAGAATGGCAACTGTTAAATTCACAGAAAAGGTAGGAAATCATTATAATAAATATTTAAATAGTCCCCATTGTGAACTAAAAATAATTTTAACTAGTGCAATCTTTTAAACATCCATTTACATTTAGTTCTTTTGTTTTGAAGAAAAGTAAATTTCTTCATTTTCCATATTATGATAAAACTAGATGCAAAACAGATGCCATTGAATGCCATCAAAGATGCATCACGGCAATTGAAAATTCGCCATTCAAGAATAAACAAACAGGCATTCATTGGCAAAAAGATGAAACGATTTTAACTGGAACAAAAAGAAAATTCCATAAGAACGTTCTTTAAAATAATAAAAAACAAAAATGAACATCCGAAGCTTAGATGGTTTTTGAAAAGTTTCTACTGATGCAGAATCCTTTTGCAGGAAGAAATACGCGGTCGTTTTTCAAATGGCAGAAAAAACAGCGGATGGGATTTGAAAGTTTTTCTACCCTTGCTTTTGTTTAGCGAACGAGCAACTTCGTTTACGAATTTTCTTTTATACATAGGGACTTTAAAGTCGGCGTATAGAGCAAGCAATATCTAAACATGCTCCCGCGTTCATTATACTAATGATGCAGAACTCACTTTCAGATTTCTCTGCAATTTGTTGGAATAAATGGAAGTATTTTATGTGTGCAGTCTGCTTACTCCTGCTAAATTCCTCCTCACTTTTATTGCAAAATTTATTTGTTGGAAAAGCACGTAGAGTTTAAAATGTTCTTGTTCTTTAAAGTGTAATAACTTCTCACATTAAATGAAAAACAGTAACGTGTATCAAGTAAGGGATCATCCTTATAAGAATTGGAAAATTTGAAATGTATATAAATGATAAAATTGAATCCTTTGCTTAATGTTTAGCACTTAGAAAATCTTTTAATAAAAAGTTGGTTAAAATAATACAAAATCTTAATAGTTCCTCTTTCGGAACAAAATATTACAATAAACCACCTAATAAGGTTAAAGTATAAGCATAATGGGATTAATTACCTTATAAATATTTAAGAGGGAAAATAATCTCTAAAATAATACTTTTATTTTTTTTTTTAAAAATAAATCCATTTAGTGTAAAATATTACTTTTGTAATAGTTTTATGTTTATAGTAATTTGCATTAAAAATCTTCTGATCTTATTATTTTTTTAATTAATTTAGTAAGCTCCGCGTCTGAATAGGATAAACGTTTGGGAAATTTATATTTTCAATTACCCAAAGTGATTTTGTTTTTGAAGATTGGATAATACCAATTTCGTTGAATGCTTCACATTAATACTAAGAAAAGTTTTATATATTATATTACTCCAGTTTCACTTTGTTTTCTAATTTTGATAATTAAGTTTTTGAACTGTATAACTTTATATTTATTTTAATAAGTAAATTTCAAGTTCTATTTACATAATTTAATTAAATCTTATATATTATATATTAAGGGTTTTTGAAAATTAAGAGTAATTGTGTAGTTCTTTAGGTTTTTAAGTGGATTCAAGTGAGAACTTTGATTCTATTTCTTTCTATTGCGTATCAAAATCTTAAGCAAAACTTCTTTCTTTTTTACAAATATTTTCTTAAATGCAAAAAGAATGAAATTAATGTATTTACTAATCTTGTTAAGTTTACTAAAAATCTAAAACACTCAGTGGTGCTACAGCCCATGAAGACCAAGGCCTTCTGTGCCCAAATCAATTTTCGTGATCCTGGGTACTAAGGTGCATGAGCAGATGTTGCGGTCAAGTGGTCAGTCTGACATGAAAACTTCCAGTGTTTAGTTCTCATGCAAGCTTGGTTCTGAGTCGACCTTGTCCAGCCCTGGGTTTGAGCCCCAGATCTGTGATGTGGAAGAGTTTGTAAAGAAAAAGTAAATTATCAACTAAAAATATGCATTTTCCTACTCGAAAGTATTATAAGCAATCATTATCTGAAATTAAACAACGAATTAGTGTGTATGTCTGTATATATATTGTCTCCCTCTCTATCTGTCTCTTGAGTTCTTTTCACGTATGATGTCTATTAATTGATTATAAAGGAAACATTTAGGTAAGCTATTGTATTCAAGAAAAAAACTTTCTTACACACAGTGCATAAAAGAAACAAAAGCTTTATATTTATTTATCAAAAATAAAAATGACTAATCCTTGAATAGATATTGGATCAATTGTTTTTACGATGTATGAGTTTCTTTGCTTTACAACTTATCAATTCAAAAATTATATATGATAATTCATATGCATTGAATGATAATTTGCAATTTGTATTGTATAATTTTATTTGTCTTGATCTTTTGGCTGTGTTTGATGTTTAGGCAATTCCTGTTTTTTAATGCTTTTATTTGTCTTTTTTCTATGTTGCTTAATGGTTCATCTTATTATGAATGAGTTTACTATTATTATAAAAAAAAGGAACTAGAAGAATCGATGAAAGCTTAGTTAGAAAAGTGACACACTGCGCTATTCAAATGGGTTCGATTCATGACGATCACAAGATAAAGGTAAACATGTGTTCTCCATTGAATTTAACAGACATCGAACTAAATGTACTTGTTCAACTTTTGTAAGCCTTCATAAAATTTCATACTTTCATTAAATTTCATCTCTCAAGACTTCATTTCATCAAATGTTATGAAAAAAAAAATCTTATTGTATGCATGCACCTTTAAATAAAATGCATGTTGTCTACCTTGTGTATTATTATTGTTGAAAAATTTGTACTTTTTAAGAGAAAGTTTCCGAAATGATAAAAAATTGGCCACAACGAAGCGCATGAACTGATTAGCTAGAAACGCGTGATTGCTTTTATTGCATGACTATGACATCACATGGGTTTTTGAAGTAATTAGCTAAAAATACATGGTTATCATTATCATGTGACTATGATGTCATATGCATTGAACCCATTACCTTAGGCCAATGAAGTAATGTTAATTTGGACTGAAGATTGTTCGGATACAGTTTCTCAAATAAAGCTGTCGAATTTTCCATCATTTTTATGAAGCAAAGTATATTTATTCAGTTAGCTATGCTAATTAATTATGTTTAGACAGTATGCTGATATATAATATTTTTAGCATGTTTCATATTCTTCAGTGAAGCTTATTTCGATTTTAAATAAAATTGAATACATGAAAGAAACGATTAAAAATATGCTGCAAAGATATTAATTTATTATGATTTAAACAAGCATTATGATTTATTAAGGTTAAAATTTGACACCTCATCTTATCATTAATTGAAAAAAGTATCAACGTTGTTAAAATTAAAGCGGGATTCATCCTCTGCAACAGTTTATAAAATGAATAATTTTTTTACGTATATAAAAATTAAAACAACGTGTTAGATGCATTTCACTTATAGCACTGCTTCTCAAACTTTCAATATTTGCATCCCAATTTTCAATCATAATTTTCATCCCCCTCCTCACTTTGACGCTAAAGCTACAATACGACTTTTATAATCTCCTGGCAGGGTCACCCAAGGCGTGAAGGCCGTTCCACTATGCTCAGCTAAGGTCTGCAGGTGAAGGAGCGAAGTCAGTCTTCTAACTCTGATGCTAACATCTTGTCAAGGTGCTCCAGGTTTTTGGACTAACAGAAGCTGTCAAATTATCCCCTTTACCAAGACCACATGGTCCTTACATCGACTGAGATCTACTCCAGGGCTAAAGAATTAATATGTAGAATCTGGGTAGTCCTTCCTGTACACCTATGGTACTTTCAAAGACACCCCAGATCCGCCATATCATCCAAGGGTTCCAGATAATATCAAACGGTATTCTCACGATTTTTGACTGGTCACCTGATGTGCATGAATTTTGAGGGTGGCAAAAGAAACTTCCCAATTTTCCCCAAATGTAACATCAGTCCTTTTTCTCCTCAGCACATTCTGCAATGTCTGGGGTTTTCCTGTGAGGAGGCTGTTGCATCCCCCCTGCTGTTCTTAGACTTTGTACAGATTTATGGACTCATGGATCTGGTCTAGTTTCACTAGACCAGATGGGGATTAGTCCCACCACCACCACCACGACTTTTATTATATACTGTTCAAATTACCAAGATAAGTATTAAATTTTGTATATAATTTTACATATGACAGGCCCATGAATCACTGGTAATTATTAAACTTGTTCTTACCATAAAATTGTTACATTAATAATTAAATACATTGTGAAAAATGATACATTTATACGTATAATACAACAGTGTAAATGCGTATTTTATTTTGTATTTTATTTTGTTTTGTTGCCTTACAGTAAACTAATAATATTGTAAAATAATCTTTTTTCTTCGACTAGCTCGCAACCCCACGTAGGGCTATCACTCCCCTTTAAGGGAGCGTACCCCACAGTTTGAGAAACGCTGACATACAGAGTAAACTAAATCTTAAGCAGCATAACAAAGGTCTAAGAAATTTAATATATACGGCTAAGAAAATCTACGCAGGTAAAGTGAAACTAAATTTCTCTCGAGAGCTTAAGTCTACAATACATGACACAGAATCACAAATAGATACAGTCAAAATCAAAACATAGCATAAAAAAGAACACCAAAAGATCAACTGACAACCATTCGATAAATTCAAACTACGGAGAATAAAACGCAAAGGGAACATCACATATATTTCACCTTTTGCTCAAGTTCGTATATTTTGAACAAAAAAGTCATCGATCTTGTACACAGAAGAAAGACTTCAGAAATAGAAAAAGAAGCATTGCTATCTCTAGGGACGAAACTTCCATATCGCCTATTCCCATCTTCACAACACGTTTGTTTTGAGATCTCTTTTCAGTTTTAGTAAGTGTTTTATTGTTCCTTCACTGTAAAGTTAGACCGTAAAAAAAAGAATACATAGTGTGTTGTTTCTTTAATAAAAACTGATGTTTTTATAACGCCCAGTCTTGCAATAATATTGGGATAACTTGTGTTTACGAAATGTAACAGAATAAATTTTTTAAATGTATATATAAAGTATATTATTTATTAGTTTCATTGTATATTAACTCGGAGTTTTAAAGATGTCGTTACTGTAAATAAGACACTAAGCCATTGAAATTAATTCTTCGAATTATTTTCATTCTTTAACAAATTAAAACATTCTAAATCATTAGCATAGATGGATGAATTTTTCTAGTTATCCAATTGAGATTAAAGCTGTAATTAATATTCGTTCTTATAATATCGTTTATATTCAATGAAAATCAATGTAAGTAAAATAAATAAAACTCTTACTTAAATTATGATTCTAAGAATAAAACATTTGTTTTAAAATTATACTGCAAGAAATTATTAACTTTAAGCTATAGTTAAATATTACAAGTGTGGTATATTAATTACAGATTATTAACATCAGAAATCAACCCTTTGAATTTATATTTATGATCTCCAATTAATGTAAATTCTAAGGAAAAATATCGGAAAGAACGTTAGAATTCTAGAAGATAATGAAAAGAATGTTTGAATTTTAAGAAAAGGTAGAGAAAAGAACGTCAGCATTCCAAGAAAAGGTAATGGAAAGAACATTAGCATTCAAACAAAAGATAATGAAAAAAAATGTTCGCACTTTTAAAAAAGGTAGTGAAAAGTACGTCTACATTCCAAGAAAGATAATGAAAAGAGCATTAGCATTCAAATGAAAGATAATGAAAAGAATATTCGTACTTTAAGAAAAGGTAGAGAAAGAACGTTTGTATTCTAATAAAAAGTAAAAAACCAGTGAGATTGACCGTCATAAAATAAAAGTTTAAAAGTCTAATTAATACATTTTGAAATTAATTTTTCTAACCGAAAATGTAACAGAAATTAATTAATTACATTGCATGAATGCCCGTTTCAGATTACAAATTTCATTTCAATTACTATAAACGAAATAAAAATGGAAGTTTCAAGTAATATCCAATTAACTATGATCTTTTGTTTTCATTTGTCATTTATATGCATGTAATAGAATTTTGTACGAATAAAAAAAATGCCTACCTTGATAATCTATACTTACAAACTCTCACTCTTATACTGTGTACAAAACTGTTCTTTTCATAAGTTGATGTTCTTTTTCAAAACTGTTAACAAAATTATCAACTAATTAACTAACTATAATTAAGACTGTTTCAAATCCAAGGGTTCATTTGCACATTGTTTTAAACCCAAAAGTGACACTAAGGGCGAATACATAAGTCGACATTGTGCATTTTAACAAATGTATTTTCAACCATGCAGTAATATCTTAAAACACAATAGATTTAACTGTGATAGCTGGTTTCTATCAGTGGTGGTTCTCAATGGCATAGTCTCCTAAGTTCTCCTTAGCTATCAATACCAAAATCGTATCATACAAAGATGTCGTTACTTAGGATTCAGCGGTCTTTTGTGCATATATGTAGCATAGTTAACTCAATCCCTTTCACGCCAGATGTCAATTCAAAGTTTATTGGTATATTCTGGCTAAATTGCAACTCGATTTTCCAAGAGAATTGAAAGTCATTCCTCTTAATTCCATTCACAATCCATTCCATTGTGTTCCGCATTTAACTGCCCCTGATTGTCTCCATACCCATTGCCCTCATTGAAGTTAATACAGCGATTCTCAAATTGTGGAGCAAACCCTCTTGAGAAGCATAACTCTACGTAGGGGCGCAGCACATCAAAAAAAGAAAAGATTATTTATAAAAATATGCTATTTTACTGAAAGAAATCAAAACAAAACACTTTATGACATAATAAAAAACAAAATATACATTTAGACTGATATTTATAAATGTATCAGTACTTCCCAATGCATTTACTAATTAACTTATTGATACTGATTTAAGAACGTTTAATAATTACTAGTGACTCCCATTAGCTTGTCTTGCAGAGCAAAGGTTTTCAAAGGAAAGATTTCAATAGTAGAAATTGACACTTTAATTTCTTTTGTTATACTTAGCTGAGATCTATATGAATGTTTGAGAAAAGTAAATGTTTAGATTGATTAAAAATTATCTTGCAATCTGTTCCAATTTAAAAGTTAGAAATGAAAAGTTCATAACAGTTATTCTATAACTTAAAGTAACTTAATTAAAATATTCATTACTCAAAAGTAACATATACTAAATTTAATAAGTGCCATGATAATTTGTATAGTTTATAATTAATGTCGTATTGTAGCTTTAGCTTAAAGTACATTATTATTGCATTTAATACATTTGTATTGCATGGAGGCGATGAAAATAATGATTGAAAATTGGATCGCAATATAAATAGTTTGAGAACTGCGTTAATGCAAAGATTGCACACAATACCAGAACAATCTATAACAATAATTTCAAAAACAAATTAGCTTGTATGATGAATAATGAAACTATTTTTTTTTTAAAGAACAGTAAGTTTATTTTTAGTGGTAACACTTTTTTTGTTATCTTCAATCTAGATATTTCGTTTATTCCATCGCATAAATGTGTAACCAAAATTTAAAACTTGTAAACATCATAAAACGTTTCTTTGTCATCGAAGCGGGATTAACTCGTGTGATTATTTACATAATTACATCAAATATTGTTTCTGTTCCATAATAATAGTAGTAGTTACTGAATTTAATTAGTTCCATAATGAGGTAGCAGAAAGAAAGAAATATTTCTTTTTATTTATAATGGGGTTGCAAATTGGTGTTTTACCCTTGAAGACCTAGTACATTTCCCGGGAGCTGGTATCTCTTTTTAGTGCGGCACCATATAGACAAATAATCAATAACCTTAATATAATTTTGAAGCCCAGTTTTCTCGCCAGAGGAGGCACCCGAGATCTGGTGATGAGAACCTGTACTTAAGATTGAGGATTTTATTCTTGTCGAGAGCCCACAAATCAAACAGACACTCAAGGGATTTTCTACATTCCGCATAATCCTGCGACATGGCTTCTGTCGATTTTTTGCATCATGAAAATCCTCCGACCTGGGCCTTCTCGAAACCGCAACCTTAGCATACAAGGACAGCTACAAACCAAATACGCCGCCCAGTCGGCTAAGGAAACAAATACAGAGTGCACCATTTATTATTAAAAAAAACCCCTGATTAAATTAATATAAGTAAAAATATTATCCTTAATTTTTACTTTGAAGTGTTTGATAGTTTCTGCATTTTCCAATAACTTGATTAAAGAACTTTAAACTTGTAGATATTTGTACCATTGACTGTTTATTCTTTACTGTACGAAAGGCTTTGCTGGTGCTTAAACACTATTTTATAAATTTTCCTTTTTTAAAATTTGGAACAATGTATACTTGGCAACTGTAATGGAGTGAGCTGCTGATCTTATGGTACCTCATCTGCTAAAAGGAATATGACCAAGTATTTTTCTTACAATTTTTGCGTTTATGTCCGCAGTTTTTTTTTTTTTTCCTTCCAAAAATCAACATTAGTAAAAGATTCATCTTTTGAATTGTTTTCAGGAACTTGTTTCAAACTCTTGATATGGTCATTGTGCTGCTCTTAATTGCTTTTGCAGTAACGTAATTGCGCCTTTCTGTAATTTTCCTTTTTTTGTGTGTGTGTGTGTCAAAAACTGAAAATCACAACTAGATTTTTGCTTGAAAACTCTGTTTTTAACATGCTTTTATAAGTTTCACTTATATGTAATGGAATCTTTGGACTCGATTTTTACCCAATTTAAAAGGTCAGATTAATTCGAAATTTTGCACACTTGTCAAGAACCGATGACAATACAATAATTTCAAAATTTTGTTCCATTGTCCTGATCGAAAATCGTCAAAAATAATGATTTTGAGATTTGACGAGTAATTCATTATATCGTTTCCAGATTTTGAGGCTGATTGCATATACCATTTCCAAATTTGGCGACTAAAAGACCCTACCTCTTATACAGGTGCAACCCTAAAAATGAAAACGCTTGTTATAAAAAAAGAAAAAAAAAGGATTCTTTATGTGAGAAATGGGAAAAAAAGACTAGCGCATGTGAATAAAAATAATTTATATGTTCTAACTGTTAAATATTTTTTTATTTTTATAAAGCAATACGTTTAGAAGTGATGATACGAATTAACATTATAGTAATCCATTTAAAAGGCGATTGACATTTATTATTTCTTCTTAACACACTTTTATTAGTTAAGACCTGTACCTATTGAGACGGAATCTTTGATATATAACGGTACGAGAGAGACCCATCCGAGACCCCGTAAGCGGAGAGAATACACTTCAAACCCGTTAATTAATATCCATGGAAGATCTTGACTAATTCTAGCAGCCACGTAATTCTGGCTCCAAATATCAAACTCAAGGATAAATTCAACAAAGAATAAATGATAGTTTTAAAAACTAAAAAACTGGCTTTTATGGTAGATCGAACTAAAAAATGAAAAATAAATTATAGTGATAAAAAAAAACTAAGAAACATGCTTTTATAATGAATCGAACTAAAAAGTAAAAAAAAAAAATTCTTAATATAAAATAAAATGATTAACGAGAAAATTAATGTCATTGTGGTAAAAGCGTATACTACATTTTAACACTAACTCAGCGTTTCGGAAAGAACTAGTAAGAAATTATAACAATTAATATAGAGCACCCCACGCTTTTATCCTAATGACATTAATTTTCTCGTGAATCATTTTATTCCTATATTATTTTTTTTACTTTTTAGTTCGATTCAATATAAAGCGTGTTTTTTAGTTATTTTTAAAAAATTATAATTTATATATCCTACTTTTACAACTGACAGATATTCAAATGGAATTGATTTCTATCAACAAAAGAGATTGGAAAAATAACTGCAAAGCATAATATTTAAAATAACCTGAAAGATGTATGAATTCGATTGGCAGATATTTTGAATCATGACATTCTGTCTTACTTGATGATTTCGCCATTTTGAGCTACAGCAACATTTAAGGCTGCATTTATCAATAATTCCAGTTTAAATATTCACTTTGTTACTATTATTACGGGGAGCAGGTAATACTTATTAACAATTTTATGGGTATAGAGCTATTGTTTAAAAACTTAACGAAAATGAATATTCAGGGTAGAATGTTTTTTTTTAAGAAATGATAAATATTCTTTTTTAACTTATGGTATTTTTCTATATTGTTTACATATTCAATTCTGATTCTTCCTAAATAATGAAATAGTTCCCAACTTCCAAGTCCTGCTTATAATGCAAAACATTACGTAATGTTTGAAATCTTTGAAAAAACATTCTCGAGACAAACCTCAAAACCAAACAAACCATCCCGGTTCTATAGAAATAAGAATAAGTTGTGTCTAAGGTCTCCATTTTTTTTATAAATGCTTAAAAATGGTTGAGCTGTGGAATCATGGCTGTGTGATCATTTTTATTATTTTAAAGTAACAGTGAAGCTAACTCTTACATTTCAGTTTAGAAAAAACTCAAAATTAAAATTATGTGTGAGCTGTAATGAAATAAACAGTATTATAGTACACTCTAGAATGTTAATTTCACCATCATATCTGGTAAGACAATCCCTCGTGGACCAGTGCCTTTCTTTGGAGATTCCTCCATAATAACCTCTTGTTTACTTCTGTGTTCTCCAAGTTTCCTCGTTTATAATCCCAAAGTTAGATTTCAGAGAGTCTGCCTATATCAGCTTTTGTCTTCCACGCTTCCATAATCCAGTGACTTTGAACTGCAGTACTTTTTAGACAACATTATAATCTGGTATCCGGATTTCCGAATTATATGAGCCATCCAATTCATTCTATTTATTTTTATGTATTTAACGATATTAGAGCTTGTTTATAAATTCTGTATAATTCAAAATTGTATCTTCTTCTCCAGTTTTAGTTTTCGCTTACACCTCAATGTATACTTGGAAGTATTTTTCTCTCAAAAGATGTCATTCGTATTTCTTCCAGTTTTGTTATTGTCCAAGTCATATGTCCAAGTTATATATGTCAAAAGTGGTCTAATAAGGGTTTTGCAAATTAAAAATTTTGTGATACTATTAACAGGTAATAATTAACAGGCTACTATTTAACAGGTATAATTGATTCTGAATTTCATGAGATATTCTGTTAATTGAGGTAATAATTGATCCTATATAGTTAAAATTTTTAACTGTTTCAAATTTATATTAATCTGTTTCAAGATAAGGATTTGGGATTCTGTCTTTAGAATGCTAATTTACAATGATTTTATATTTACTATGATTCAGTTATCAAAAATGAGTAAAATGACTGCAGCATCTTATTTTAAACAGTCACAAATATATTTCTTTAGCAATCGCAGGGGCATAGTTAATATGTTACAAAAATGCTTACAAAACCTAACAATAATTAGAATGTTAAAAGTAAGCAATAAACCATGACGAATTTAAATTTTCAAGGCTCTAGAGACTAAACAAACAAACATGAGACAGAACATATCACAATTACGTATGACATTTATGGGCACTGGCACAATTAGTAAGTTAAGTTTTATCGACGGCAAAAGGCAATTACATCGTGTAATGGCCGGTTAAATGGAGCATATATTTACGATTTCTCACCTTGGAGCACGTACTTCGCGAGCTCGAAACGTAGAATCCTATTCTGCAATGAATTCGTGCGTAACTCATGATAGCAAGATGACTTATTTCTGATAAGTGTCACCAATCTACCTCGCTAGGGAATGCAATCCATCCAATGTTTCCATCAAACTGTTATTTCCTGATCTTGATGGTTGATTTATCTTTAATAATCTTTCGTAATAATGAAAGAACGGCATTTGTCTACGCTATTAACGGTTTCGAAAAGTCAGCTTTGCCAAATTGTATGAGTAATTTGTCACTAAGTTTTTAAAAGGATCTACAGAAGAACATTATTTTTAAAATATGTTTTAATATGGTACAATGTTTTAAAGCCCTGAAATAACCCAAAAATAAGTTATGAAATTAAGTAGGACTTACGATCAGTTTAGTTTGAACGTTTGGGATTCAAAAAATTTTTTTGCAAACCTTATTTGTGGGGAAAAAAAAATAAAAAAAAGAAAGGCGAAAAATTGAACTATTTGTTTAATTTTTCCACGCCCCTTTTAACCCCGCCTTTTTGGACTAAAGGGGTTTAAAACCATATGTTAAAAAGGGGCCACGTAGTTGTTTTTGGAATAAAAAATAAAAACATGAAATTTTGAAATAGGTTTTTTCAAATTTTTTTAAATATTTTTTATATATTTGGGACATTATTCTATTTTCCCTTACTATTATCGTTTTTTTGGGTTTTTAATAATCTAAAAAACCCCTTTTTTTTGGAAAAACTTTTTTGGTTTTTTAAAAATTTCATGAATCTCGATGTAAAAATTTTTTTGATTTTGACTGTTAAATTTTGAACTAATTTTGTGTTTTTAACATGTTATAGTAGAATTATATATATAGCTGCTTTTACTAATTGATTTAATTAGACTTTAGATTGTAAAGTGTTTTTTTTTAATTCTTACGTGTGAATATGTGTTTCTGTTTTCTATGTCCTTGGTGGAATTTTCAATCGTTAAAAAAATACATTTTAAAGGGCTCAATTGAGCTGAATTTTATAAAACATGATTTTTTTGGGATGCCCTACAAAAAAAATTTAATTATAAGTAATAAAAATCTCAATTGTTTAAAAACTAATTATTTAAAGAATTACAAATACAGCGTCATGTATTTTTTTGGTGACTTGTGTCAAAACCTTTAAAAAATTTTTTTTCTCACTTTTTAAAGCATTCAGTTAAACCCTGAAAATTTTATATACACGATTTTTTTGGGATGACAATACGATATTTTTAAATTGCCAATTTATAAAATGAACTCCCAAATTTAATCCCGTGATTCTGTCATAAAAGATATTTATATTAATTGTAACTATTTAAAAAAAAGAAGCTAAAAATAAAATTTTCTTTGTTGATCTAAGTAAAAATTGACTTTTTTTTTTTAAAATTACTTGTTTTTTTTAAAAGTTTTTAAAGTATATTTATTACATCTTTAATCCAGTGAACAAATTAAAATATTAAACCCCATGATAGTCCTTAATTTTTCCATGGTGTTATTTAAATCTAAATTCACATTGGTATAATTCTGAATAATTCTCCGTTTTTAAAATATAGCTCAATCAGGAGCACTTTGAATAAAAATATGAAATTCAAATTTCGTTAAAAATTGAAACCTTCCCGATCAATAAGGAAAAGGAAACCTCTCGTAGGTGTATTGAAGGGAAAATTTTTTGCGGTGAGGATGGCGATGAAAGAGCTTTTTTTTACAAAAAAAAACGTTCAAAACAATTTCTAGGGTTTTGGGTGGAAATAAAATGGCCCAAATTTATTAAACTTCTAAAAGATACACCTGAAATGTTTTGATTTTTTAAGAAAATAAGTTTTAATTAATTGTTTCAGACATTACTAAATAAATACTTGAACTGAAACATACAGTTATTACAGTTAAATTATTAGAAAAATATCATTGAATAGAGCAATATATTTGAGATATTAGAGTTCCACAAAAACAGCTATTGAATTTCAACATAAACCTTTTCCCCTTTTCAAAATACGAATAACAACTACTAAACAGGCAAAAAAACTGTTGTCATATACTTGAATATATACCCAATACGAATAAATTTTTTGCTGAATTTTAAAATATAAATCAACCGGGTTGATAAATTGTTGTTAGATATCTGAATGCATTCTGCTCCAGTAAACAGATAAAATGAAAGCTAATAAATTAAGCTCGCAGATACAATAAATGCAAAGTAAGCCACGTGACAATTAAATATGCTTATATTCATAAATAACAAAAAAAGTATACTGAAATACATTGATTTGAATTTTAAATTCAGTTAACAATTAAACACACTTTTTAACAATTTATCAAGGGGCAAAATGTCATTGCATATGAACAAGTATATATATATATAATAGAACAACCCTTCAGTGATGTTTTAAGCCTATTATATGCACCTAATAAGAAGCCCAGTGGCTGATTGTTTTACCGCGTTTCCACGCCACGGGTGGGGGGTTCAAATCTTACTCAATTTCATTTTTTAATGGGTCGATAAATGAGTACCGGCGGGAACTAAACCAAGGGTTTCCCATCGATTCCTTGACCGAAAATTTCCCTGGCCCCAGCGCCCATGGTCATGCAAACTGAGATAAGCACAGTAGGCCTTGGCCCTCATGGGATGTTGGTCCCCTGAGTTTAATATGGGCCAAGGAAAAAAATACTTACCCTAAGATATTGTGTTAAATTGATTTTTTATATAATTATTATGTTTTTATATCAATAAACATGTGTAAACCATTTTTAAAAAAAAAAAATAAAATTTTCTAGTTTTTTTTTGCTTATAAAAGATTAAAAAAAGGAGAATTTTATTTTTTTTTTTTAAGGTATCCAACTACGTTTGGAACCCGTACTTAAAAGCGTAAAACAATTTTTTTTTTTAAATTTAGTGTCATTAAATTAGTTTTTAAAATTTTTCAGAATATTATTAAAAAAGTTATTTAAATGTAATATTTTGGCAAAAAAAGACCATAAATTCCCATTTTCAAAACACCCCCATGAAAATTGCTTTTTCGATAATAATAATAGTTTTTTTTCGATGTATGTCAGACCTCTGTACAGAGCCTGAACTAGGATTTTTGAAATATATAACGTAGAAGACGATTTATCCATATTTTAATGCATCAGAGTTAAAAACTTTTAGCAGAAACACACCGATTGTTATTTCAATTAGTAGTAACTGAATATAATGCTAATTTTTCAAAAATCCTAGTTCTGGCTATTTGGAGAAGTCTTAGCTATGTATAGGCAAAATATTATTATTATAGAAGCAATTTTCATAAGGAAAGAATGTTTTGTGAAAATAAACAATTTTACATTCATTTTTTGCCAAAATATTGCATTTAAATACTTTTTTATTGTAATATATAGCATTCTGAAAAACAATTTTATACATGAATTCTAATCCAAGTGACACTAAATATTAAAAAAAAAAAATTTCGTTTATACTCTTTTGTAAAATCACGGTTCCGAACGCAGTCGGATATCTTAATTTTGTGCGCTTATTGTTTTTCAAATGTTTAAAGAAAAAACGATCTAGTTGTGCTGAAACGAATTTGTGGATTTCTTATTCTTGAGCTCTTTTATTGTTTCATAACGATATTTTTGAAAAATCATTTATTGATATTAAATATAAAAAAACTACGAAACAATTTTTGAGGTTAAAAAGGTTTATATTTTTTGGGCTGCCATAAAATTAAAGTGCCATTATAAAGCTATACCCCCTTAATAAATTTTCCCTATATTTATGAACATAAAATTAAATCCTTGAAGATCAATTTCGGAAGATAGTCTGGAGGTGTTTGGGGTCAAAAGTTGAAAATCTCAGTTATGATATATAAAGCCATATTTCGAATCAATAACCATCAAACACGCGCTTCGGGGTTTTTGTAGTTAATGATTGCCACGTACAAAAATTTTCTCCTCCAATTTATTTTACTCCTGAATGTACTAAAAGATTCCCCCTTTAAAACTCATATGGTAATCTGGCTCCCGCCCATTTCCGTAACAAGTTTTCGACCAATGCTGCTTCAAATAAAAATGGCCATAAATTTTTTTTTGCAATCCGAATTCCTTTCTTTCTATAATTTTTCCAATATCTTTCCGGCAATCACTTTAATCGGTGGTTTATCATTTTCTGTATAAAATTTGAAATAAACGAATTAAAGTCTCCGGGTCTATTTCATTTTCCATTAATTTAATTTCATTCCATTGTAGGGTAGAAAAGGGAAGTGAAGGAAAATTAAATGTAAATATTCGGGTATTAAAACACGTTGTAAATGATTGTGTTTTTTTTTAATATTTCACCCAATTACATTAAATTTTTTTTACCCAATAGACATATAAAGATTTTTTTTTTTAAGACTATACATTTTAAGAGGATTTCTGAAGAAATTAATATTATGGAGGATTTGAATTTGCGAATCGAAAATTCATTTCTCTCATTCAAAAAAAAGTTATCGATTTTTCATTAATTATCGTTGCATATAAACGTAAATTTATTTTAGAAATAAACAGTGCAAAATCCTCAGTTTTTTAAAACCCAAATTTAAGGGGATAACCATCATAAGATGACAAAAGTGCATTATAAAAGTATAAAGTGATTAAATGGATTATTTTTTAAATTTTTGAATGAAAAAACCCCCCCCTTTTTATTATATTTTTAAAATTTTTCTAAAAAACTTTTTTTTAAAAGAGGCCTAATTTTATCTTTCTATCATTTCTTACTAAAAAATTGCATTTGAAATACATTCATTGGGTTTTATGCACATACATATTATAACATATTTTATTTAGAAAGTGCAAAACATTTATGACTTTTTTACTTAAATTTTAAAATAAACAGATAAAATAATTTGTATCAAAATCTTAAGAAAATGTATTACAAAAATTTCAGACTTTCAAAACAGAAATTCTAAAAATAGCCTGTGATTTATTTATGCATGAAAAAAAAGAAAGTATTGGCTAGGGTGGGAAAAAATGTCATATTTTAAACCAATAACCATCAAAAACGTCTCATTATTATTTTAAATATGTCGTTTAAAATTTAAATTATTAAATTTAAATGGATTATTTAAAATTAAAATTATAACATTTAAATAGATTTTTAAATTTTAAATTATTAAATTTAAATGGATTGTTTAAAATTTAAACTATTTAATTTAAATAGATTGTTTAAATAATTAGAATAAAGAAATGTATAAAATGTTAAGGTATCTGACAACCCTAAATTTCTGAATTTTGCAAAAAATTGACAAACTTTTTCTTATGATTATATGTTATAGGCATTAACTTTATAAAAATACCAAGTTTGCTATATTTTTCATTCACTAAAACAAAAACTACAAATGTTTTAGTAAAAGCAGATGCCAATATTTTAAGCAATATGTCATTCTTTAAAAAGGGTTTTACCCGAAATGTGTTTTTTCTTTTTTAAAAACAGTGTGTGTGGTTACTCAAAATATTTTGAAAATAATTAACTGAAAAGTTTTTTGTGCATGTTCTGTATAATAGTAGAATTGTGTTTTAACCTTTAAATTTATCAATCACTGTTTTATTACAAAATTTACTGTCCCTTATGTGAACATAATTACTCTTTTTTTTTCAGCAAGTTCATATAATAATTAAGAAAAAGTGCTCTAGTTTTTATTAAAATTAAAATATCTCTTATCCTGAAGGTCATACCAAAATGAATAAAAAAACACACATCAAAATTAAAAAAAAATTAAAAAATTTTTTCTTAAACTTTTTTTACCAGAACAGCCCTTTTTTGTAATTTTTAGTTAATTTTTCCAGTTTTTCCATTTTAGTAAAAATAATTTTTTTCTCTTCTTAATTTTAGCATATTTTTCTTAAAATGTACTTATATAAATTAATCTAAAATCCCCCCTTATTCCATTTTTCT
>BMAV01027615.1:0-36886 GCA_019973955.1 Trichonephila inaurata madagascariensis
AAAAAACTTTCCAATTGAAAATTTTGGTTTTTTTCTAAAAAAAAAATTTTCTTGGCTTTCTTTCTTTTTTTTCTCCAGATCTACCGCCAAAAGTACACATTAGTGTGTTATATAATTTCTAAAATTTTATTATTAAAATAATTACAATCGTACACTTTTTTAAGAACTTAAATTTTTTATAAAAAATAATTTATTTCAGCAATAGTTTATTTTTTATCAATATTTAATTATTCGAAATGTTATTTAAATAAATTTTTTTAGAGGGAAGACCAGATAACGATGATAGTATAACTTTCTTCTATAACTGCCTCACCTCATTCATTATGGGGAGAAAAGAGTGAAATTCAAATGTTATAATCCTTTGAGTTCCGTTTTCAAAATTTATTTTCACAAATATAAACACAGTTTTAATGTTATTCTTAAAAATACAAAAACTTTCCAATTGAAATTTTGGTAATATTTCTAAAAATTTCTCTCTATGGCTTTTTTTCTTTTTTTTTGTCAAAATCTAACGCCAAAAGTACAAATTAGTGTGTTATATAATTTCTAAAATTTTATTATTAAAATAAATACAATCGTACACTTTTTTAATGATTTAAATATGTTTAAAAAATAATTTATCTCAACAATAGTTTATTTTAAATCAATATTTAAGGATTCGAAATATAATTTCAGTAAATTTTTTTAGAGGGAAGACGAGATAACGATGATAGTATATCATTCTTCTAACTAACTCACCACATTCATTATGGGGAGAAAAGAGTCAAATTGAAATGTTATAATCCTTTTCTTTCCGTTTTCAAATTTTTTTTTCACAAATAAAAATACAGTTTTAAGGTTATTCGTAAAAATACAAATATCTTTCCAATTGAAATTTTAGGAATATTTCTAAAAATTTTTCTCTATGGCTTTCTTTTTTTTCTCCTCAAAAAACTACCACCAAAATAAAACATTAGTGTGCTACATAATTTCTAAAATTTTATTAATAAAATTAATGCAATCGCACTTTTTTTTAATAATTTGAATATATTTAAAAAATAATTTATTTCAACAATAGTTTATTTTTAAAAAATATTTAAGGATTCGCGAAATGTTATTTCAGTAAATTTTTTCAGAGGGACAACGAGATAACGAACATAGTATATCATTCTTCTAACTAACTCACCACATTCATTATGCGGAGAAAAGAGTCAATTTCAAATGTTATAATCCTTTGCTTTCCGTTTTCAAAATTTATTTTCACAAATATAAACACAGTTTTAATGTTATTCTTGAAATTAGAAAAAACTTTCCAATTGAAATTTTGGTTATATTTCTAAAAATTTCTCTCTATGGCTTTCTTTCTTTTTTTTCTCAAAATCTACCGCCAAAAGTACACATTTATGTGTTATTTTAATTTCTAAAATTTTATTATTAAAATTAACCCAAACTTTTTTTAATAATTTAAATATACTTAAAAAATAACTTATTTGAACAATAGTTTATTTTTATTCAATATTAAATGATTCGAAATGATATATCAGTAAATTTTTTGAGGGAAGACGAGATAAAGAAGATATTATATCTTTCTTCTAACCGCCTCACCACTTCATGATGGGGAGAAAAGAGTGGGAAAATTTAAATGTGATAATCCTTTGCTTTCCGTTTTTAAAATTTATTTCATAAATAAACAAGTTTTAATGTTATTCTTAAAAATACAAAAAAATTTCCAATTGAAATTTTAGTAATATTTCTAAAAATTTCTCTCTATGTCTTTCTTTCTTTTTTTTTCTCAAAAACTGCCGCCAAAAGTACACATTAGTGTGTTATATAATTTCTAAAATTTTATTATGAAAAGTAATACAATCGTACTTTTTTTTAATAATTTAAATATACTTAAAAAATAATTTTTTTGAACAATAGTTTATTTTTAATCAATATTATATAATCGAAATATTATGTCATTAAATTTTTTTAGAGGGAAGACGAGATAACGATGACAGTATATCTTTCTTCTAACTGCCTCACCACATTCATGATGAGGAGAAAAGAGTCAAATTCAAATGTTATAATCCTTTGCTTTCCGTTTTCTAAATTTATTTTCACAAATATAAACACAGTTTTATTGTTATTCTTAAAAATACAAATATCTTTCCAATTGAAATTTTAAGGAATATTTCTAAAAATTTTTCTCTATGGCTTTCTTTTTTTTTCCTGAAAAAACTATCACCAAAAGTAAACATTAGTGTGCTACATAATTTCTAAATATTTATTATGAAAATTAATACAATCGTACTCTCTTTTAATAATTTAAATATATTTAAAAAATAATTTATGTCAACAATAGTTTATTTTTAATCAATATTTAATTATTCGAAATGTTATTTAAATAAATTTTTTTAGAGGGAAGACGAGATAACGATGATAGTATATCTTTCTTCTAACTGCCTCACCACATTCATTATGGGGAGAAAAAAGTGAAATTCAAATGTTATAATCCTTTGGTTTCCGTTTTTAAATATATTTTCACAAATATAAACACAGTTAAAATGTTATTCTTAAAAATACAAATATCTTTAAAATTGAAATTTTGGGAATATTTCTAAAAATTTATCTCTATGGCTTTCTTTATTTTTTCTCAAAAACCACCTCCAAAAGTATACATTAGTGTGTTACATAATTTCTAAAATTTTATTATTAAAATTAATACAATCGTACTCTTTTTTAATAATTTAAATATACTTAAAAAATAACTTATTTGAACAATGTTTAATTTTATTCAATATTAAATGATTCGAAATGATATATCAGTAAATTTTTAGAGGAAGACGAGGATAAAAAAATTTTATATCTTTCTTCTAACTGCCTCACCACATTCATGATGGGGAGAAAGAGTGAAATTCAAATGTGATAATCCTTTGCTTTCCGTTTTCAAAATTTATTTTCATAAATATAAACACAGTTTTAATGTTATTCTTAAAATACAAAAAATTTTCCAATTGAAATTTTAGTAATATTTGTAAAAATTTCTCTCTATGGCTTTCTTTCTTTTTTTTTCTCAAAAACTGCCGCCAAAGTACAAAATTAGTGTGTTATATTTTCTAAAATTTTATTATGAAAAGTAATGCAATCGTACTTTTTTTTAATAATTTAAATATACTTAAAAAATAATTTTTTTGAACAATAGTTTATTTTTAATCAATATTAAATAATCGAAATATTATGTCATTAAATTTTTTTAGAGGGAAGACGAGATAACGATGACAGTATATCTTTCTTCTATAACTGCCTCACCTTATTCATTATGGGGAGAAAAGAGTAAAATTCAAATGTTATAATCCTTTTCTTTCCGTTTTCTAAAATTATTTTCACAAATATAAACAGAGTTTTTATGTTATTCTTAAAAAATCAAAAAACTTTCCAATTGCAATTTTTCAAATATTTCTAAAAATTTCTCTCTATGGCTTTCTTTCTTCTTTTATTTCTCAAAAACTACCTCTAAAAGTACACATTAGTGTGTTGCATAATTTCTAAAATTTTATTATTAAAATTATTACAAGTTTCTTTAATATTTTAAAAAATTTTAAAAATTTATTTGAACAATAGTTTATTTTTAATCAATATTAAATGATTCGAAATATTATTCAGGGAAATTTTTTAGAGGAAGCAGTAAAAGAAGATAGTATATCATTTTCCCTAAATCCCCTCACCCCATTCACCCATGGGAAAAAGAGGGAAATTCAAATTTATAACTTGCTTTCCGTTTTTAATTTATTTTCCACAAATATAAAACATTAAATTTTATTCTTAAAAATACAAAAAACTTTCAATTAAATTTTGGTAAAAATTTTAAAATTTTTCTTATTTTCTTTTTTTTTCCAAAAACTGCCGCCAAAAGTACACATTAAGTGTTTATATAATTCTAAAATTTTAGTAATAAAATTTAAAATCCTATTTTTTTAATAATTTAAATATATTTAAAAATAATTCATCTCAACAGTAGTTTATATTTAATCAATATTAAATGATTCGAAATGTTATGTCAGTAAATTTTTTTAGAGGAAAGACGAGATAAAAAAGATAGTATATTATTCTTCTAACTGCCTCACAACATTCATGATGGGGAGAAAAGAGTGAAATTCAAATGTGAAAATCCTTTGCTTTCCGTTTTCAAAATTTATTTTCATAAATAAAAACTAAGTTTTAATGTTATCTTAAAAATACAAAAAATTTTCCAATTGAAATTTTGGTAATATTTCAAAAAAATTTCTGTCGATGGTTTTCTTTTTTTTCTCAAAAACTGCCGCCAAAAGTACACATTAGTGTGTTATATAATTTTTAAAATTTTAATTTTAAAATTAATACAATCTTACTCTTTTTAAGTAATTTAAATATCTTTAAAAAATAATTTATCTCAACTGTAGTTTTTTTTTAATCAATATAAAATGATTCGAAGTGTCATGTCAGTAAATATTTTATAGGGAAGACGAGATAAAGAAGATAGTATATCATTCTTCTAACTACCTCACCACATTCATGTTTTGGAGAAAAGCGTGAAATTCAAATGTTATAATCCTTTGCTTTCCGTTTTTAAATTTATTTTCAAAATATAAACACAGTTTTAATGTTATTCTTAAAAATACAAAAAACTTTCCTATTGAAATTTTGGTAATATCTCTAAAAAATTTCTGTCTATGGCTTTCTTTCTTTTTTTTCTCAAAAACTGCCGCCAAATGTACGCATTATTGAGTTATATAATTTCTAAAATTTTATTATGAAAAGTAATACAATCGTACTCTTATTTAATAATTTAAATATATTTAAAAAACAATTTATTTCAACAATAATTTATTTTAATCAATATTTAAGGATTCGAAAAGTTATTTCAGTAAATTTTTTTAGAGGGAAGATGAGATAACAATGATAGTATATCTTTCTTCTAACTGCCTCACCTAATTCATTATGGTGAGGAAAGAGTTAAATTCAAATGTTATAATGCTTTGCTTTCCGTTTTCAAATTTATTTTCACAAATATAAACACAGTTTTAATGTTACTCTTAAAAATACAAATATCTTTCCAATTGAAATTTTGGTAAAATTTCTAAGAAATTTCTCTCTATGGCTTTTTTTCTTTTTTACTCAAAATCTACGGCCAAATGTACACATTAGTGTGTTATATAATTTCTAAAATTTTATTATTAAAATAAATACAATCGTACACTCTTTTAAGAATTTAAATATACTTAAAAATAATTTATTTCAACAATAGTCTTTTTTTAATCAATGTTTAATGATTCGAAATTTTATTTCAGTAAATTTTTTTAGAATGAAGACGAGATAACGGAGATAGTATATCATTCTTCTATAACTGCCACACCTCATTCATTATGGGGAAAATAGAGTCAAATACAAATGTTATAATCCTTTTCTTTCCGTTTTCTAAATTTATTTTCACAAATATAAACACAGTTTTAATGTGTTATTCTTAAAAATACAAATATCTTTCCAATTGAAATTTTAGGAATATTTCTAAAAATTTCTCTCTATGGCATTCTTCCTTCTTTTTTTTCTCAAAAACCACCTCCAAAAGTACACATTAGTGTGTTACATTATTTCTAAAATTTTATTATTAAAATTAATACAATCGTACTTTTTTTTAATAATTTAAATATACTTAAAAAATAACTTATTTGAACAATAGTTTATTTTTAATCAATATTAAATGATTTTAAATGTTACTTCAGTAAATTTTTTTAGAGGGAAGACAAGATAACGAAGACAGTATATTATTCTTCTAATTAACTCACCATAATCATTATCGGGATTAAATAGTCAATTTCAAATGTTATAATCCTTTCTTTCCGTTTTCTAAATTAATTTTCACAAATATAAACACAATTTCAATGTTATTCTTAAAAATACAAATATCTTTCCAATTGCAATTTTATGAATATTTCTGAAAATTTCTCTCTATGGCTTTCTTCCTTCTTTTTTTTTTCAAAAACCACCTAAAAAGTACACATTAGAGTGTTACATAATTTCTAAAATTTTATTATGAAAAGTAATACAATCGTACTCTTTTTTAATAATTTAAATATATTTAAAAGATATTTTATCTCAACAACAGTTTATTTTTAATCCATATTTAATTATTCGAAATGTTATTTCAGTAAATTTTTTTAGAGGGAAGACGAGATAACGATGATAGTATATCTTTCTTCTAACTACCTCACCTAATTCATTATGGGGAGAAAAGAGTGAAATTCTAATGTTATAATCCTTTGCTTTCCCTTTTCTAAACTTATTTTCACAAATATAAACACAGTTTTAATGTTATTCTTAAAAATACAAAAAACATTCCAATTGAAATTTTGGGATTATTTCTAAAAATTTCTTTCTATGGTTTTCTTTTTTTTTCTCTCAAAAACTACCGACAAAAGCACACATTAGTGTTTTATATAATTTCTAAAATTTTATTATTAAAATTAATACAGTCGTACTTTTTTTTTAATAATTTAAATATACTTAAAAAATAATTTTTTTGAACAATAGTTTATTTTTAATCAATATTAAATGATCAAAATGTTATGTCATTAAATTTTTTTAGAGGGAAGACGAGATAACGATGACAGTATATCTTTCTTCTAACTGCCTCAACACATTCATGATGGGGAGAAAAGAGTCAAATTCAAATGTTATAATCCTTTATTTTGCGTTTTCTAAATTTATTTTCACAAATATAAACATAGTTTTATTGTTATTCTTAAAAATACAAATATCTAACCAATTGAAATTTTGGGTATATTTCTAAAAATTTCTCTCTATGGCTTTCTTCCTTCTTTTTTTCTCAAAAACCACCTCCAAAAGTACACATTAGTGTGTTACATAATTTCTAAAATTTTATTATTAAAATTAATACAATCGTACTTTTTTTTAATAATTTAAATATACTTAAAAAATAACTTATTTGAGCAATAGTTTATTTTTAATCAATATTAAATGATTCGAAATGTTACTTCAGTAAATTTTTTTAGAGGGAAGACAAGATAACGAAGACAGTATATTATTCTTCTAATTAACTCACCATAATCATTATGGGGATTAAATAGTCAATTTCAAATGTTATAATCCTTTCTTTCCGTTTTCTAAATTAATTTTCACAAATATAAACACAATTTAAATGTTATTCTTAAAAATACAAATATCTTTCCCATTGCAATTTTAGGAATATTTCTGAAAATTTCTCTCTATGGCTTTCTTTCTTTTTTTTCTCAAAAACCACCTAAAAAGTACACATTAGAGTGTTACATAATTTCTAAAATTTTATTATGAAAATTAATAATATCGTACTCTTTTTTAATTATTTAAATATATTTAAAAAATAATTTATCTCAACAATAGCTTATTTTAAATCAATATTTAAGGATTCAAAATGTTATTTCAGTAAATTTTTTTAGAGGAACGACGAGATAACGAAGATAGTATATCATTCTTCTAACTAACTCACCACATTCATTATGGGGAGAAAAGAGACCATTTCAAATGTTATAATCCTTTTCTTTCCGTTTTCTATATTTTTTTTTACAAATATAAACTCAGTTTTAATGTTATTCTTAAAAATACAAATTTCTTTAAAATTGAAATTTTATGAATATTTCTAAAAATTTCTCTCTATGGCTTTCTTTCTTTCTTTTTTTTTCTCAAAAACTGCTGCCAAAAGTACACATTATTGTGTTATATAATTTCTAAAATTTTATCATGAAAATTAACACAATAGTACTCTTTTTTAATAATTTAAATATATTTAAAAAATAATTTATTTCAACAATAGTGTATTTTTAATCAATATTTAATGATTCAAAATGTTATTTCAGTAAATTTTTTATAGGAAGACGCAATAACGAAGATAGCCTATCATTCTTCTAACAGCCTCACTTCATTCTTTATGGGGAGAAAAGAGTCAAATTTAAGTGTTATAATCCTTTGCTTTCCGTTTTAAAAATTTTTTTTCACAAATATCAAAACAGTTTTAATGTTAGTCTTAAAAATACAAATATCTTTCCAATTTAAATTTTGGGAATATTTCTAAAAATTTCTCTATGACTTTGTTTCTTTTTATTTTCTCAAAAAGTACCGCCAAAAAAACATAAGTGTGTTATATAATTTCTAAAATATTATTATTAAAATAAATACAACCATACCCTTTTTTAATAATTTAAATATATTTAAAAAATAATTTATTTCAACAATAGTTTATTTTTAATCAATGTTTAATGATTCGAAATGTTATTTCAGTAAATTTTTTAGGGGAAGACGAAATAAAGAAGATAGCATATCATTCTTCTAACTGCCTCACCTCATTCTTTATGGGGAGAAAAGAGTCAAATTCAAATGTTATAATCCTTTTCTTTCCGCTTTCTAAATTTATTTTCACAAATATAAACACAGTTTTAATGTTATTCTTAAAAATACAAATATCTTTCCAATTGAAATTTTGGGATTATTTCTAAAAATTTCTCTCTATGGCTTTCTTTCTTTTTTTTTCTGAAAAACTGCCGCCAAAAGTACACATTAGTGTGTTATATAATTTCTAAAATTTTATTATGAAAATTAATACAATCGTACTCTTTTTTAATAATTTAAATATATTTAAAAAATAAATTATTTCAACAATAGTTTATTTTTAATCAATATTTAATGATTCGAAAAGTTATTTCAGTAAATTTTTTTAGAGGGAAGACGAAATAACGAAGATATTATATCATTCTTCTAACTGCCTCACCTCATTCTTTATGGAGAGAAAAGAGTCAAATTCAAATGTTATAATCCTTTGCTTTCCGTTTTCAATTTTTTTTTCACAAATATAAATACAGTTTTAATGTTATTCTTAAATATACAAATATCTTTAAATTTGAAATTTTGGGTATATTTCTAAAAATTTCTCTCTATGGCTTTGCTTCTTTTTTTTTCTCAAAAACTACCGCCAAAAGTACGCATTAGTATGTAATATAATATCTAAAATTTTATTATTAAAATTAATACAATCGTACTGTTTTTTAATAATTTAAATATGTTTAAAAAGTAAATTATTTCAACAATGGTTTAATTTTAATCAATATTTAATGATTCGAAATATTATTTCAGTAAATTTTTTAGAGGGAAGACGAGATAACGAAGATGGTATATCACTCTTCTAACTGCCTCACCACATTCATTATGGAGAGAAAAGAGTCAAATTCAAATGTTATAATCCTTTGCTTTCCGTTTTCAATATTTATTTTCACAAATATCAACACATTTTTAATGTTATTCTTGAAAATACAAATATCTTTCCAATTGAAATTTTTGGGAATATTTCTAAAAATTTCTCTCTATGGCTTTCTTTCTTTTTTTCCCCTCAAATACTACCACCAAAAGTACACATTAGTGTGTTATATAATTTCTAAAATGTATTATTAAAATAATACAATCGTATTTTTTTTAATTATTTAAATACATTTAAAATAGTTTATTTAATTTTTTGTTAATAAATTATGTATAATTTGAGAATAATTCAGTTTCTTTAAATGTATTGCTTGTTGTGAAAGCTGCATAAAAATTTAAATCTGGAATAATTTTAGGGGATTTTCATATAAATTAAAACTGTGAAATTTATTTCATTCTTAAATTTTTTATGTGTGATTAATTCGAGCTTCACAATGAGGAAAATTCGCTGTCAGAGATTGCTGGAAAAAAAAAGGAAAATTTTTACCATCACTTTTTTTGGAACACTATATAATTAATGCACACACAAGAAAATGGGAAATAAATTTATTGAATTCCATTGTTTCAATATTTACCAATTAAATCCAAATTAAGTAATATAAAAAAAGAATTAAGTCGATTCCTAGTTAGATCAAAAGAGAAAAATTTTATTTTAGCTACTTTTTATTAAATAGTAACATTTAATATAAATATGTATATATATGACAGGATCACAACATTCAGTGGTAATTACTTTTTATTAATTATCATTAAAGTATCGTATTGTCATGCAAAACAATCGTGTAAATAAAATTTCAGTTCAACTGAAGGCTTTAAAACGTGAGAAAAAAAACCCTTTTCAAGTTTTGACACAAATCGCCAAAATGGTCGCGTAGTCTCCAAAAATGTTGCCAAAGTGGCTGTGTGTTTGTAATTCTTTAAATAATTAGTTTTAATTAATTAAATTTATTAATTATAATTAAATTATTGAATTGCCATCCTAAATAATCATGTGTATAAAATTTTAGCGCAATTGAGCGCTTTAAATGTATTTTATTAAAGATTGAAAATTCCACCAAGATGCATAAATAAATATATAGAGAGTATGAGCTAATGGTAGGAATTGAATAAAAACAAAATATATTAATTAAGATAGACATCTTAATTTTATGATTTCGACAAGACTTTTATTTTTATCTAGATAGTAAAGAATATTTTAGTGAAATTGCAATAAAATTCATTCAATAGTTTGTTTTTCTATAGAGATCAAATACAAATCCATCATTTCTGTTAAATAAATTTACAATATATCTACACTTGTAACAACTATATTTAAACTCTACCTCCCTTGACGATTAGTGACAGCCAGGGGGCCCCATTTGTTCTTTTGAGAATCGGGAACTCGATTTTATGTGAAGAAAATAATCCAAAGTGAAATTGTATTGATTTATGTGTTAAAAATACCATCGTGATCAAGAAAGTGGTGTGCTTAAGAAATATGTAACATATGTTACGTTAAATAGAAATATATATTCAATATCCTTTTTGAAGTGCGTGTGTGGTGTTTACGAGATATCTGCTATTTTGAAGAAAAAACAATCTCATCCGAGATTATGTGTTACTGAAATCTTCATTTGTACTTGAAGAAGAAAACGGAAATTAAATCTGTGAGTAGATGCAACAAGTTTTTTGTACAATAATATTGAGGAATATGATCATTTATATTCCTATCATATTTTGTTTCAATAATGCAATTTTTTTAATTATAATTATTCCAATCTGCTGTTGAAAATAACTTTGAAATTTAAGTAGTGAAAGATCATTTCTGCTTTCAAGAAGAAGCAGCTGGTATAACATTATTGATAAATATGTATTGGTGCATTTTAAAATAATTGCTATATAATAATTTGCTGTAAATAATTGTGCTATATTGAGTAAATGATGAAATTCTTGGTTATTTTTATTATAAGGAGCTGTTGAATATATTTTTTTATAAAGCTAAATATTGAAATAAAAAGTAATTTTTGCTATCAAGCAGAAGGGGAGAAACCTAATTTAATTATCAAAGTTTGATATAGGTAACGTTTTCAGATTTAGCTATTTTTACTCTTTATTTCATGAATTGATATATTTATAGCTTTCAAAAAGTTCTATTTGGTGATTTTAAAGTTTACGTTTCTTGAGGATAGATATTTTTTTTAATTGCATGAGTCACATCCTGTGATAGCGGAGAAATTGTTTAGTTAAATATATATATTTTTCTTTCTTTTTGTGAATAGCATGATTATGTAATGCTGTGTATTCATTGCATTTCCGCGGTGTGTTTTTTAGAATTGCGTAAGTTACTTGTAGAAAGGTTTCATAAAATTCTGTAAGTATTTCACAAAAAATAATTCTTTTCCAAAAAAAAAATGAATATCAAATATTTATTTTAGGCTATTTTGTAAGAAAAATAGAAAGTTTTGTTTTAAACTTGGCTTTTGATACTTTGCAATTTATTGTTTTTATGAAAATTAGTTTGTTTTCATTGCGAAAATCTTCGTATTATATTTTGATAAAAGTATTTTTATATCTATAAATAGTGTGAGCGTATGTTATAAATATTATCAGTTTAACAAATACGTATTGAAGTTTTGCTATTGTGACTCATGATTAATTTTATATTTTATATACAGTTGAATTTATGGCATTTTTTAGATTTTCTGAAGAACAACTTTGTAAATATTTTTGTTTATTCCCTTTATTATGAATTTTTCTCTTTTTATGTTTTCTCTACAGGGAAGGTAGTTGTTTAATGATTAGTTAATACGTATCCATTGCTGTTAGGAAAACTTAGAGCTTCCTGTATACTTTAAAACCTTAATCTAGTTTTATTTTAAAAGACAAATATGGCTTTTCTCTCAAAAGGCAAGAAAATAGACCTCTATAATTTAGCAAGTGAGCTACGAGTCTCTGTGACTTTAGAGGATAAAATAATTGACTTACGCGAAAAAATCAATTCGTGTACATTCTTTCAGGACAATGAGCAGTTTATGAAAGAGATGCTCGATAACATTGTTGATGAACGTAAATCGCTTGAGGTCGAAGACATAAAGAAAATAGAACGGGAGGATAAGTGCCTAGCTGATCAAAGAGCATTTGAGCTTGAAAAGCTTAAATTACAAGCACAAAATCCTCCAGCTTCGATACTTCACTCAAATGGTTCTAGCCCATGAGGCTGGATTTAAAACAATCTTGCCCACGGTCATCCTGATAAAGATGACATATCATTGTTTTTTAACAATATTCGAAAATGAAAGCGCCTAAATGTACCTGTCGATTTTTGGGGTACATCACACTTGGTGGAATTCTTCCAAGTGATATTGGCAGGTTAATCGCAAAGAAAGAAGAACCGGAAGAGATGTTTAAAATTATGCTCACATTAGCAATATTTTTGTAACAAAGGTTTAAGCTGACAGCTGACCGTTTCAGAGTCCACATCAGAAACTCGACATCAGAAACAGGATCATTCCCACTTGGAAGATTTCTTTTTTCGAGCTAAGAACTTAACTTTTTCGAAGGTTGGCTAAGCGAATTAGAAGTGAATCATTTGAAGCAGCAAAGAGGTCTCATCAAGCAGATCAAATAAAAAAGGTGTCACCCGATTGCAAGAATCATTTCTAGACACGTGGGAAAAACTGAATGATCCTGTTCTGTTAGCAGAAAAGCTGGACTCATACGAAAATGTTAAACCCTCTTCGTTAAAATCAACAAAACTCCCGAAACCGCAAGAACTAAATACTCGGTTTTCTAGGAACACAGGCAATCCGCGGTTTAGAAAGTCTCACTCATTGAGAGTTGAAAAGGATGTTTCGGGTAACCACAACAGTACTTTTGCTAATCCTAGCTACATGCCAGCACGAAATACCAACACTGGTTGCCACCCACCTATTTCTTTGCTTGCTATGGTTGTGGCAACCCTGGATTTATAAAAGCTAAATGTCCAAAATGCTCACAAAAAAAAAGAGAGTGCATCTGTCAACGCCATACAGATGTTTACTTGTCTTACCTCCCCAGTAGCTCTACTTGACATCGAAGTCTATGAGGCTACAGGCACAGTTTGTTCTGATACAGGGAGCCAGCCAGTCAGTCGGGGAATGTTTAGAATTCTTGAAATCGTGGACAAAATTCTCAAAATTTCATCTTGCTATGTGCCTAGCTGATGGTCAATAATCCACATCCTTGTTCAAAGCTGTAGTACCAATCACCGTTGGTTTTACGGGCTTTCCACATTGATTTAATTTTTGGCCCACATGCAAAAGGTAACCGCACTCTTCTAGGTGTTGACTTTTTAAAAGATATGCAGAATCATGGCCAGACATGCGCCAACAATTTTGAGTATTTTGTGTCCAAACCAAGCTTCAGGATACCTTTTCTTTGCCTGTAGACGACAGTCCTGTCGAAATAAATAGTAGTGTTTGTGTGTGTCCCACAAATTCGATTCCCAGTGAGGTTCCATTACATAGTAACACTGTTGATGAAACTGAGACAAATGATCTCCATTTACGAGAAGAAGGACAGGCCCTAAATGTAGAAGAAAGAAATGATGTTGATGCTACTCCAGAAACAGACTCGTCTACTAAACCAGAAGCAAATGCTTCTGTGATGCCAAATGATAGAGCATCAGGAAGTAAAGATATACGTATTGGCTCTGGTAATGAACCTAGAAGTAAAGATGTGAGGTGTGTTGGAAGGACAAAAAATGATAGATATGGTTACAATAAGCAGTCAAGAGGTAATTCTAATCGCAATAATTCTTATAGAGGAAACCAAAGATTTAACAGATATCCAAAACCCAATGAACAGCGCTTTAATCGATTTAAAAATAGGGGTGGCTATTATCCAGAAAGTTTGTGATGTGGAGGAACATTATACGGGAAGGAAGTTATTTACACACCTCAAAATACGGTAATTCAGAGGATTATTTTTTTGAAGCCCGCCATGATACCTCTACAGTTACAGATTTATCTCCTAGACCAAGATCATACAGTCCTTCAAATAAATGGAATTAAAGAACTAATTATTACCATTCAAACAGAAAATATGATGGGGAAAAGAAAGGGAATTTTTTATCACCGTTCCAATTCAGATACTAGAGGAGAATGCAGACACAATTCTCATGAAAGAGATACAATAATAAAATCAAAATTATCAAAGATGCTAGAAGACAGGGGTTATGACAGTGAAGTAAATAACAAAAGTGACTGTGTGCACAAATTTCGAAGGAATCTTTAAATGAATCATTTGATAGTATTTCACCAAGTGATAAAGAATGTTTCCAAAATAATCAGCCTGAATGTGATGATAAAGATGAATCAAAAGCAAGATATCTGTGCTGAAATTCTTCAAGGGTGCCTTTTGATCGCCAGAGAATGCATAACTCTGATACTCATTTTCAAGATGGGAGGAGATACTCTTTTAGAAGAGGCAAAATGGAGGATTTATCATGATAAAATAATGAGACAGCTTCCATCGTCTTAAAGAAGCAGTATCACTATCAGGGAGGTAAATTTGCTCCAGGAAGCCATTTCAGGAAGGAACTGTAACAAGAAGATCACGCGAAATTCTTATTGACTATTCAAGTGAAGAAAAATTTGCATTATTCTAATGATAAAAAGAGTTTATAATAGGAGAGACGAATTATACATTGTTATCCCAGAAATCTCCACTACCTTTGTAGTAGACAGTTGTGACAAAACCTGATGAACCTTTGGGTATACCACACATCAGCTTCAACACCGCTTTCTGAATGGCACAGGACCCAGTCTCCTGTAGTACCTCTCAAAAGAAAGAGGAAGGCCACGGAAACATGTGATTCCTAGAGGTTGATTAATTGTTGAAGTTGAACACGAAGGGTTCGTTACAGCTACACAGCGAGGAGCTTTGGCGACGGACCCATGGTACTGAACCATGGTCAAGTGACGTGGACGACACTGGGCAGGCACCCCCTCTCTAACTACCACCACCACAACAACGGGAGGACGTTTCAACTCTCGACAGATTTAATGTGCATCCTTTGCCCTACGGCGGGTCTTTAGTGGTACTGGGCTCGAACTCGTGAAAAACAGAAGCCACGGTCCGGCTCTATACCACTCGGCTACCGTGGCCACGATTCCTATAGGAACTGCCGGAGGGAAATATGCCATAATGTCTGCTAGTACACACCCCTCGCCAAGAGACGGTCTTCCGGCGGTGTAAGGAGAATGTAACAACTACATTTAAACTCTAACTCTCTTGACGATTAGCGACAGCCGGGGCACCACTTGTTCTTTTTGAGAAGCGGGAACTCTTCCCTCGCTCTTCTGCCTGGATCGCCCCCGATGGAAGATGTGTACAGGTGGAGTCAGGGAAGTACCTGTTTTCCCTTCATTAGTCTTTAAGATTATTTTCTATAACTACTTTAATAGATGTGTGCTGTTTTTATTAAGTGCCCCCTTGTGTTGTGGAACGTAAGAAAATTAAAAAAAAAAAATAAGAATTGTTCCTGTAATGAAATGCCTTCTTTATTTCAATACAACAAAGACACGACTAGAGGGATTGTCATACACTATTAAAATTCGCAGATAAACAAACGTATCTATGTATGATGCCCAATTTTCTCATGAACCACGCGACGCAGAAACTCGCCATAAGTACCAAAATTTTGGGAATGATCCGAGGAATCCGTTTTGACCATTTATATTTCAATATTCCAATTAGTTAAAAAGATATTAATTAAAAACCTTAAAACGCATAATTAGTACCATTTCTCACCGTTAGGGGAAATTTTGGAACTACTTTTTTTCAGACGTTTTTAAAACGCGATCTAATTTTTTTCATGAAACTCACACAAAAAATAATTACAGATTCGTAAAGATCATTTATTTCGCCACGATATGCTATAATTTATTTTACAAAATAATTATATTTTGTATTTTTACGGGGCCCGTTTAAAATGAGTCAGAAATCGGTTCCTTTTTCAATACGAATTCTAAAGTTGTTCGCTTGCACTTTCTTTCGCGTTAATGAAAAAAAATATTTTACACTAAAAAAGTTCATGCTTTTTTTCTTTTAGAATCAGTCATTTAAAAAATTTAATTTAAAAAACTTTTTTTTTTTTTTTTTTACGATTTTACAAAAAATACTCAAAATTTTATTTAAATACTTAATAACTCTATTTATAAAAATAATCTCTCCCACGAGAAACTTTTTCTACGTTGAGTGTAGAACAATATTATACGTAATCTGTACAAAGATTCATAAAATATGTTAAAAATTACGGTTTTTTTAAAAATGTGTTTTTCGTTTTTTCGATAAATATAAAAGCATTACTTTTTTTAAGTTTTTTGTTTAAAAATTACCGTTGTTTGCAATCGATCTATGAAGGCATTAACTTAGAAATGAAGCCCGAAAAATTTTTTTAACAAATAACACAATGCGAAATGGAACATCTGCTTATCTTTTTATTTTAAAGGTCTTTTCACTGCTACTCCCCGAAAGACGCCTTAGTACTTACACTCTATATATATATATATATATATATATGTATATATATGTGTATGTGTGGCCAGCAGCCAACAACAACTGCACATGTAGCCAATAGCAGCAACAGCAGCAGCCTGTAGCCAGCAGCAGCCCTTTAACAACAGCAGCAGCAGCATATATATGTAACAACAGCAGCAGCCTTATGCCTTGTAATAGCAACAATAACATAGCAGCAGCCAGCAGCCTTATATATAACGCCTTGCCTTAACCCAGCAACGCGCTTAACGCCGCCGCGCGCCTTCCGCCGCTGCTATAACAACATATATATATATATATATATATAGAAAAATACGCCTATAAATATAAAAGTGAATATCAAAAAACTTTTTTTTTTTTTTACAATTTTTAAAAAATATAAAAATTTAAATACTTGTAGCTTTAATACTGGCACTAAAAATAATCTGCGAGCTTGTGTGTAGAACGATATTATCAGAGAAATCTGTACAAAATATTGAAAAATTACTTAAAATTACGTGGTTTTAAAAAAAATTGTGTTTTTCGTTTTTTCCCTTTTGCTAGAAATATTTAAAAAATTATTTTTGTTTAAAATTACCGTTGTTTGTTTAAGTTTGAAGGCATTAACTTAAAATGGAAGCCCGAAAGAAAAATAACGCTTTTTTCTATTGTGTAGAACGATATTATCCGTAATCTGTGTACAAAAATTGATAAAATATCTTAAAAATTATGGGTTTTTTTTAAAAAAAATTATGTTTTTCGTTTATTTTCTTTTTGCGAGAAATATTTAAGCATTATTTTTTTTAAGTTTTTTGTTTCCCGAGCAACGCCGGGCTAAGCGGAGGAGCTGGGGGAAGGGTCATTTTGAAAAAAGAGAATTAGAAGTGCTGATTTTTGTGAAGGAAAGGAAAATTTATAAAAGTAAGAAAAGCCCGTGCAACATCGTATGCAGCTAGTTTATAACAATTTTTGTGCACATAAATCTAACATACTTCAGGATTCTCCATTGACTTCATATACCTTTATTTAATTCTTAAGCAGACTGAAATTTAAAATAGTTTTAAAAAGTATTGTTTTTTCTTTTTTCCAGCCCCATATATAAGTTCTGAAGACTTATAATTCCTAAACTCCTTTCATTAGAAAAGATATTAATTTTCACGCAAAGGGAAATCAAATAAGTTTCTTTTTGTAATTTTAGAGTATTTTTAAAAGTGCCAGTTATGTGTATCAATAGCTGCATTATGCTTACAACTTTCTATTTTTGACGTGTTTCCTATAATTGGTACTTCGGAACCCACTCCCGTACTGTTTTGGCTTTTCCATGTTTTTCTTTTTCTTTTTTCTAGACTTCTCATGAGGATATCATATCCTTATTCAAAATTATAAACCCAACTACACACATTATCTAAGATAAAAGATTTGATTGTCGTCGATGCAAAATAATAAAGGTAATGAGGACTTAAACATTTAACTCATTCTGCTTATATTTTCTTCGCATTCCAAAAAGGAAATCGTCTCCCTTTCTGATTTATGGTCATACCAGCAAACGTTTTACGACCTTTTTCTAGATGTGATTCCTGCATAGGGTGTGTGCCCAATCCATATTGTGTGACGGGGCTTTACCGCGTTTTTCCTATTAATCATCTTGGGGAATCTTTGGAGGCAGCATTGAGTTAATTCACAGCCAAGCCTCTCAAGAAGAAACCGTGATATTCATATTAGTGAAATGGAGAAATATATAGTGGGCTTTAGTATTTGCGAGGTATATATAGGAGGAGAAGAGAAGAGAGAGAAAAAAGGAAGATGAGATGCTGAACGCCGTGTGAGCTGATGGTAAGACATTAAATTTAGAAGCGTAATTAGAGGCAGACTTTAGCGTGTTAAGGGAATTAGGAAGATAAAGATTCATACGATAACTTTGCTTAAGATAAGTCAGTGTTTCTCAAACGCTGTGGGGCAGCGCGCACCCTGGGGGCGCGATAACGAGGGGCGCGAGCATATCGAAAATAAAAGATTTAAAAATAATTAATTTACTCTGGAATGAATTAAAACAAAAAATACTTTCAGACATCAGAGTCAGGGAAGAAGAGCTAAAAGATTGGTTCGAAATATTTGGTTATGCTTTGGTGGGGACGACACACTGACTTCGCACAATTAAAGGAGGCGTTCACTGAAAAGAAATTTCCCGCAGTTTCGAATAGACGGAATTAGAAGTGAGGTTCTACTCCCTCATATACGCCAAAAATAGAGGTCAGGCGCCATCCGACTTATTTATGATTTAATCAAGGTCATAAATTGAAGTTAAATATGTCTGAAGAAGGTTGATCCGAGCATATATTGGCTCGACACGAACCTCAGGTTCAGGACTATGTGGAGGTTAGAAACCCCACCATTAGAGCTCAGTTGTTACAGGTAATCTCAAAATTTGAAGAACGGTATTCATCTAGGGAAACTCATGGTTCGAGTACAAATTATAATAAGGAAAGACGAGTTTGAGAAGTGCGTCGGAAGTCTACCGATGATCGCAGAAATAGAAATTGGAGGGATGTAGAAGTTTTGGATCCACAAAGAGGGATAATTATAGAAGTACCTACGGCAATGGATCTCAGAGGAACCATGGATTCGAGAACAGGAATCGGTTTCACAGGGATGATCATGGATTCGAGAGTCGTAGCGGACGGTATGAGTTCAGAAATAGGGATCCGAGTGAGAATTTTAATCGAGGGGACCGAAGACAGGGGGAGAGTTGTCTAAATTCTTTAAGGGTTCGAGTTGATCAGGATGATCAATCGCAAAATGCAAGAAATCCTCCTATTAGACTATGCTATATGCATGTCTCCAGTAGAACTTCCTTATGTACCTATTCTTTTGAATGAAACATTTACAAAAGCATTGTGGGATACAGGGGCAGAAAAATCCTTTATATCGGAGGAGGTTTATAAAAAATATTTATTTTTAGTCACCAGTTAGAAAGTCACAAGCCGAAGTGGTGACGGCACAAGATGCCATATGTAGAAATACAGTCACTCAAAAAAGTATTGGGACACTTGGCATGCATAACTGTAAAGCCATTTATAAAAAATATTTATCAAATTAAAACAAAAACAAAATGATTTAAGAAATATTTTAACATTTGGTGTACAGTATGTAAGGAAAATTTTATTAGTATTATAGAATTATAATTTGATTTAGCTTTTCAAATATAATTCAAAGGCACACTGGAGTAATAAAAAGTATTGGGACACTTTTGAAATGAGAAATTGAACAAATATATACAAAGTATTAATAGAACTTAATTTCACACCACTGTTTTAGACTAGAAGTTTAAATATAAACGTTTCACAACAGATAAGATTATTTATAGAAAAAATGGCGAGAAACAAAGATATATTATTGGTTTGCGAAATCTTGTAATAAGTCATTGGAAAGAGGGGAAATCAGTTCTCTGTATAGGAAATTTCTTGAAATTGAGTATGTCTACTATTTTTAACATCATTGACAGGTTCAAGAAAACAAATAGTGTTGAAAACTAATAATGATCAGGGCATCCAAGGATATTTAGTGAACGTGAAGAGAGGTGGATTGTGAGACAAATACACATTAATCCAAGAAGTAGAGCAGTAAAAATGACTTTGCAATGTAAAAGTAGGTTCGGGAAATCAGTAAATCCTGAAACTGTCAGAAATGTTTTAAGAAAACATAAGTATCATGTGACAGAGTACCTCAAAGAAAGCCCCACATTAGCAAAGCAAATAGAGAAGCTAGGTTGGAATTTGCTAAAATGTATGTAAGGCAGCCAATAGAATATTGGGAAAATGTAATTTTTGTTGATGAAAGCAAATATAACATTTTCGGATCGGATGGCAAGCAAAAAGTTTGGCCGAAATCAAATACAGCAATGGATGTCAAAAATTTACGGCCTATTGTCAAATATGGAAGGAGTAATCAAATTGTCTGGAGCTGCATGGCAAGCTCTGGAGTCGGGAACTTACATTTTATTGATGGTATAATGAATGAATATGTCTATCTTGACATTCTCAAGCGAAATTTAAAGCAAAGTGTGAGCAAGCTGGGATATTTTAAATAATCAGGATATTTTTTAAATTGTACCAAGATAATGACCCGAAATATACTGCAGATATTTTCAAATTATGGGTCCTCTACCACTGTCCTAGTGTTATTAATACTCCTGCTCAAAGTCCAGACCTTTATCCCATTGAACATGTGTGGGATTATTTGTAGCAAAAACTATATGAGCATCAAATTTCTAACAAGCTGGATTTAAGAAACTATTTGGTCGAAAAGTGGACCAAAATTGATAGATCTTTTTGCAAAAAAATGATCCTATCCACATGCCAAATAGACTTCGAGAGGTCATAAAAAGCAATTGAGATCCAACAAGATGTTAACTTCTAAGTTTGAATTGTTTTTCTTAAATTATTGGGAAGTGTCCCAATACTTTTTGAGCCCGTTTTTTAACTCGATTTCTTTTATTTTCAATTTAAACCATAATTGCATTAATACATGGATTTTTTTTTCAAATTATTATTATTTGTATTTACCAAAATAACATTTACTTCTTTTTTTTGTTTCATTTGTATGTTTAAGTAAAATATTGCGATAAAAATCTATGAACTGATAGTGTGTCCCAACACTTTTTTGAGTGACTGTATATGAAAAGTTGAATTGCAAATCAGAATACGGGAATTTATTAAAAACTGGCAGTTTCACATATTGGCGGATTTGGAATATCCCTGTATTTTAGGAGTTGATTTTATTAAGGGATCGAAAATTGTTCTGGATTTTGATAAAAAAATCATTAGCTATTCAGGATTCGCAGATTGAAGATACTACAGTAGATGAGGGGAATTTAGGTATTGATATCTCAAAAACGAAGTTAAATGTAGTGGCAGATGTATCATCTGGATACCCGGTTGAAAGTAAAGTAGGGGAAATGTTGCGTGTGCAATGATTAGAGATTTGGTACTTTCGTCCCGGGAGCAATAAATCGAGGAGCAACGAAGGGACTCTGAGTCAGGTCATATATATGGATACCTTGAGAATCCTGAGGACAGGTTAATGCGACTATCTGTGAGAACTGGTCTCGCGATTTTAAAATTGTCGAAGGCTTTTATTTTATGCGAAATACGCATCCACTCTTGGAGAACTGAGAGTATATTCCGCAATTATTGCGAGGTGAAATAATGTGCGAATTTCATGAAAAGCCCATAGCTTGGCATTTAGGAAAGAAAAAAACGCATTTAGAGCTTTGAGACGTTTGTTATTTTCCTTATATGAGAAAAACCGCTTATAAACACGTGTTGACATGCGACGTATGCCAGAAGAATAATTATAAAAACGCGTTACCAACTGGTCGTTTAATACCGATTGTAAATAGTTATCCGAATGAGATAGTGACTTTAGATTTGTTAGGCCCCTACCCAGCATCGCGAATTAAAAGATATCGCTATATTTTAGTAATCACCGATCACTTTTCGAAGTGGCTCGAAGTGATACCCCTCAAAAAGGCTTCAGACAAAATAATTGCGGATACCCTATTTGAGAATTATGTATCGCGTTGTGCAGCTCCTGTAAAAATGATAAGTGCAACGGTCCCCAATTCATATCCGAAGTTCTGGAACATTTAAGTAATCGATTAGGCATAAAGCATGTCAAAACAGTTGTGTATAGACCTCAATCGAATAGAACGGAAAGAGTGAATCGGGATCTTCTGCAAATGATTGCAAGTTTTATAAATGATAATCATGAGACTTGGGACCAGTTCTTAAGACAGTTCGCATATGCCTTGCGAACGGCAGTTCATGAGACCACAGGGAAGACCTCAGCAGAGCTATTTTTGGGTAGAAAACTTATTACCCCGTTTCAAAAATTGGTGATGGTGTCCGATGGAGCAGAATTGGCGGTGGCAATATTGAAAAATTATTTGAGGTTGCTAGACAAAATACTAAAGTTAAACACGAGAAATGGGCGAAGTATTACAGTAGAAGGAGGCGAGAGGTTAATATTAAGGTAAATGATTGGGTGCTGTTATAGAAACGCATCCCATAAGCTCAGCAACGAAGAAAGTGGTCGCGAAATCCAAACCAAAGTTTGAGGATCCCTACAGAGTCTTGAGAGTACAGAATAATAATTTGGTCATTTGGAAGGCAGGAAGAACAACAGTTTATATAGATCAAGTGCGAATTTACCATCAGAGAAAAAGTGATGAGAGAGTGATACAGGCTGGAAGTTCAGTTAGCAGTGATCGGATTATCAATCGAGTAGTTTCGAGGAGGATAGACCTAGATTAGATCAGTCACAAAGTTTCAGGAGTAGTGAGTCTGGTGAATGACGGGTGAACAAGGGAAAAAGACAAGTTTTACTGGGAATCAGGGTGGTAAACGTGAGCCAAAACTAAATAAGCGCAAAAGAAGCAGATTTTCCAAGGAATCATTTGTAGGACTTTATAATAAAAATAAAAGATCTAAGCATGAGGTAACGTGATGCAAAAGGAGGAATCCTTCATCACGGTCCGAGGGACAGCAAAGGAAGAAGAACAGAGGTCCAGAAGGACAAATGAACAAGAGAGGGTTAGCGTCATCATCTAATTCAAACTGTCCTTTGAACAAGAAACGCCAAGAATCCAAAGAGTCACTTCAGAAAAGGGAAACAGACCCTTACCACCTACGTCCAAGAAATAGAGTTACCAAAGAAGCTGGTTCCAGATCCTCAGGAGGAGAGATGCACGTCTGGTCTAGAGTAGAACGATTTAAGAAGCCCAGCCCGTACAACCAGAGTCGACACTACAGGCAACAGTTTAAACACCAGGGTCGTCAAAAGCCTGAGCAGAATCCAAGGAACGGACGATCCAGCCGTCATAGTCCAGGACAAAGTCGAAGCTTCAGACAACAAGATCGCCAGGAGACGAACGGAAGGCCAGCGAGTAGGAGGACCGCATCACTTGAAGTCCTTATTGGGGATGTCAAGGACATGGGAAAGCATTAGCCAGGTTGTATTGTTTCATTTTTTTTTTACTGACAGGCAGTCAGGTGAATTTATGCAAGAAGCAAGTCTGGTTTTGTTAAAGTTATTATTGTACAAAAGTTTTACACAACGTTGCGGTGCATTTTTCTGGCTGGTTGAAAGAAAAACTTTTCTATGCGTAAATTTATTCCAAAGTGTGGGAAGCAATTGTATGATTACATTTGTTTTTTTCTACTAATTAAAACTTCGCTGGGATGCGAGAATTCCTTGTATTGTTTGTTTAAGATGAATGTTATAAAATTGTTTGTAATTGTATATGTTTATGTATTGATAGATATTTGTATACATCTAGTTTTTTGGGAACGCGGCGTGTGGATAGGATATTAACCATAACACTAACAGCGCTACGCGATTGGAAGGGATTTCTTTTTAGAAAAACCACATGATGTGTGTTATATGTTTAAAAATAACTGTCATTTGAAATATGTACACAAAGTTAATGTGATATGTATAAATAATGTGTTGAAAATAATTTTGTACGTCCATTGATCCAGTTCTCATTTCAGTGTAGCTGACCCTGATATTTAGAAGAGTGTTTCATGACAGATTTTTATTGTATCTCGTCCTGAGGGGGTGAAGGAAGTAAAGCGGTGAAAGAAGAAGATGCATTATGTTAAAATATCTAAGTATCGGGTTGTGTACGCGGCCAGGTTTATTCCCTTCAAGTATGGAAGGTTTTCCCTATGTCCTTGCCCAAATGGGGTACACCTTTATGAATTTTGTAAAGGAAGAAGGTCGGAGTGATGAGTAATTATTTTAGTGTAGCGAAGTAATTAATGCTAATTTCGAGTTATAAATTTTTGTGAAAATTACGTGCAATTTTTTCAACGTAGTTTCTATCGGGTCATTAAGACCCTCAAATAAATCATATTTTCTTCTTGGAAGGGATTGTGGTGGGGCTTTACCGCGTTTTTCCTATTAATCCTCTTGTGGAATCTTTGGGGGCAGCATTGAATTAATTCACAGCCAAGCCTCTCAAGAAGAAACCGTGATATTCAGATTAAGTAGTAGATATATAGTAGAGCTTTAGTATTCGCGAGGAATAGAGAGAAGGAGAGAAAGGAAGATGAGATGCTGAACGCCGTGAGCTGATGGTAAGACATTAAACTTAGAAGAGTAATTAGAGAACAGGATTTAGAGTGTTAAAGGAATTAAGGAAGATGAAGATTCATAGCATAACTTTGCTCAAAGTTAAGTGGTTAGGATTCCAGACGCCTATTTACTTAGAATTTAGAGATTCGTTATATCACTGCTGATTGCCTTCCTATAGTAAGACTTGTTTTGATCAATATATTGGTATAATAATAAATTGGATTTATTATGGCTAACTTGGGTGATGAATCATTTCCTCCCACAAATCTAGGTCGCGTAGATGAAGAGATGGTACCCCCAGGCAAGAGAGTAGCATTATTGTTCAAACACTCAAAACTTGCTACTTGTGTTCGTTATAAAATGACCTCTCTCCTTTTGTCGTAATTCAAAAACTATAACAGGTAACAATCTTTTGTAGATCGTTTCATTTCATGCATTCATTATTTGTGTTGTTTACCATGTTGTTGCTATCGTATTAGGAACGTGAGAAAACTTCTGAAAACGATGGAATGTGTCAGTTTCTCTTTTCTTTCCCACCCAAAGGGATTGTTGAACGATTAATCTCTGGTAATCTTACGATCTGGTAATTTTAGTACTGGTACTTCTGTAATTGCCCGCTTGATTGCCTCGAATGCCACGTGCGTCTCCTCAGACCAACTAAATTTTCTTTTTAACAGATAAAGAGGCTCGCAGATATCTGCTTAATTTTTAATTAACTATTGATACCACTGGGTCATGCCAAGAAATTTCGACACTTCTCTGGAATTTTTGGGAGGTTTCATCTCTATCATTGCCTTAACCTTAGACTCATCTGTGGTAATCCCATCCTTGCTAATTACCAGACCCAAATATTTCAATTTCTCGCAACCAAACTTGCACTTATCTTTGTTTAAAGTCAGCCGTGCTTTCTGCAACAACCTAAATACCTTCCGTAAATGTTCAACGTGGTGCGCAAATGATGGAGACGAAATTATCTCAACGTCCATGTATACACTCACAAAACGCCTCAGCACCGGTTTAAGAATAATATCTATCTCCTTTTGAAAATTCGGAGCCGCACCAGAGAGACCGAACGGTATGCGCTTAAACGCAAAAGTACCATTCTTAGTCACAAACGCGGTTTTGACCACATCACTGGGTTTTACAGCCAGCTGAAAGTATCCGGAGCACAAATCCAACGAACTTAATATGTTCATATGTAGAATGTTAGTCATCTAATCCCCCCACTCCTAAATAAGTGGTAAGGGATATCTGGGATACTTCACTATCGCATTAAGCTTGCGATAATCTACCGCAAATCTATAAGCTTCCAGATTATCCGGAGGTAATCCATTATTCTTGCAACATAATACTACAGGTGACGCATAAGGCGACTGAATCGGTATTATTGTACCTTCCCTTAACATCTTTTCAACATGATAGTCAATGATACTTTGTTTTACTCTATCGTACTGATGTCTTGAAGCAACTGGCGTTTTATCACCTATGTCAATTTCATGATATAGTACATGAGTGAGCCCCGGTTTATCTGAAAACAGCCCCTTAAAACTATTAAATAACATTTGTAACTCCTTTTTGGCCCTCACCCAATATCGTTTTTGAGAGATCAATTTCTAAATTTTCCTCGTCTATTGGAATTTCTTCAATCTGCAAATCCGGAATCGCTAATGATTTTTTATCAAAATTCAGAATAATTTTTGACCCCCTTATAAAATCGACCCCTAAAATACAAGGGTATTCCAAATCCACCAATATATGAAATTGCCAGTTCTTAAATTCCCTTATTCTGATTTGTGTATAATTCTACCATCCCTATATTCTTACAACTGGCACCTTGTTCCATCACCACCTCGGCTCGTAACTTCTTAACTGGTTTATATAAAAAAATATACTTTTTATAAACCTCTTCAGAAATAAGTGATTTTTCTGCCTCAGTATTTTATAAGGCTTTTGTAAATGTTTCATTCAAAAGAATAGGTACATTAAGAAGTTCTACGGGAGACATGCATAGAGCAGAAAGCCTAATAGAGGAGGATTCCTTTCAATTTGCGATTGATCATTTTGATCAACTCGAACCCTCAAACAGTTTAGACGATCACCATGTCTTCGGTCCCCTCGATTAAAATTCTCACTCGGACCTCTATTTCGGAACTGAAACCATCCGCCACGACTCTCGAATCCATGATAATCCCTGTCAATGCGGTTCCTGTTCTCGAATCATTGGTTCCTCTGGGGTCTATTCCGTATGTATTTCTGTAATTATCTCTCCTACCATTTTGTCTATCGAAAACTTCTGCATCCCTCCACTTTCTATTCCTACGATCGTCGAAAGATTTCCGACGCGCATCCCAAACTCGTCTTTCATTATAATTTATACTCGAACCCTGAGTTTCTCTGGCCAAATATCTTTCTTCAAATTTTGAGATCACCTGAACAACTGAGCTCTAGTGGTGGGGTTTCTAACCTCACCATAATCTTGAATCCGAGGTTTGAGACAACTAAAAATGAGTTGAATCAAACTCAGTTCCATCATTTCTAATTTAAGGGCCTTCTGTAATTTTAATAATTCGTAAACAAAATTCGTCGGAGCTTGCCTTCTAGTTTGATATGACGCAAAAAAACCTGGCCTCCAATTCTGCCTTATTTCGCACAATCGGAAAACTTTCTTTCAACGTTGCTTTAACTGATCAAAATCAGTTTCCTCACCCTGCCCAAGGGCATAACCTCATACCAATCCCTAGTGCGTCCCGTGAGATGACTTTTCAGATATGCACAGGCTAAATTCGCCGGTATTTGATAAAATATCAGATTGCTTTCAATATCATCTAAGAACTGATCTACGTTTTCTGATCCCGAAAAAAATATTCAGGCAAAACCCTCAATCCAGATCCATCTCCTATCTCGGGGTTAGAGAAATGGAGATGCCCTAGGGACAAACTTGTTGGGTGCCAATGTAATGGCCTCCCCCTCATCTAATCGACCTAAATCTGTGGAAGGTAAATATTGATGACCCAGACTATAACCATGACAAATCCAATTTATTATGACCAAAGATAATATTCCAAGATAAACAAATTATAAAGGGAAATTCTAGAGTGATATAACGAGAACTCAAACCCTATGTGAATAAGCGCACGAAATCCTAATAGCTTAACTTAACTCAACGTTATCTTAAGAATCCTAACTTCCTTAATTTGTTTTAATAGTTATAACCTGACCTTAAGTCGCGTGGCTGATCCTTACCATAACAGCACTGCTTTCAGCGACTCAGCTCCTTTTCCTTCTACTATAACTAACGTTTATTAAACTTAAACTATATATATCCTAGAGCTATTCTGAATATCAAGGTTTCTTCTTGAGAGGGATGTCTGTGAAATAACGCGATTTGCTGGCCCAAAGATTCCCCGAGAGGATTAGTAGAAATTCTCGTAAGGCCCCGTCACAGCATGGGTGGCAACACATGAGGTTGCAGGATATCACGGAAAAACCGCTGGGCTGTCATGGTGTCACGGATCAATACTAGGGGTGACCGTGTATTGTAGGCAATGACACCCCATACCATTACACCAGCTGTGGGAGAGGTGTGTCGCTGTAAAGCAAAGGAAAGATTGAGGCGTTCACCACGGGGTCTCCACACACTAACACGATTGACATCACTGCTGAGACTGAATCTGGATTCGTCGCTAAAGATGACCTGGTTCCATTCCGCTGCAGTCCAGTTTCCTCGTGCGCGGCACCACTCCAAACGGAGGCGTTAATGGTGGGGTCGGGGCAGCACCGTAATGAGTGCCACGATCCCAAATGTCCTGCAACCAGACGCCTTCGTATGAGTCTCTGAGAAGGCACAGGCCCTAGTGAAGGTTCTACCTGTGCTTGGATGGCGGCTGATGAAACAGTTGGTTGTACATGTGCATTTCTTAAGATGTGGTGGTCTTTTCGACGACTGGTCCGTCGAGGGCGTTCCTAAGCCTGGTTTTCGTGTAAAGGGCGATCTGGATCCACTGGACCCAACACCCCCCTCACAATACAATCATAGCGGCCTAATTGACGATTTCTGCCAGCTGACCACCCAGCTTCCATCATGCCGATGATTCTCCCCTCAAACTGCAAGCTGCTCATATTGTCTTCGAAAACGGTGTATGGCATATCTTCCTCATCTCTTTGTAAACGATTCAGCACACTCAAACAAGCTTTTGTACCTGTTTTATACTCCAAGGGGGCGACGTTAAACCCCCCTTTTACCGGCTATACGTAATGTTCAATCATAAACATTTCTAATCATTTGCATATCTCCCCGACATGTACTTTCATGCCCAAATTTGTTAGCGATCCCCCAATTATTTCTTGGTGCGCTAATTTTTTTTCAATGGGGCTGCTTAGAGATTGCCGAGTCACTAAGGATATATTAATTTTTTCCATGCACGGTTTGACTCTGAGGACCTTTTTTAAATTCTATCGATATTGATGATATGATTAGGGTTCTACAGTTAATTTATGATAAATATGAATTATATAATTCAATGAAAAAAGAAAAATTTGATATTCTTGTTAGCCTTGTAATACAAGAAATTTCAGTGCATTTGATCAGAATCTTTATAAACAGATCAGAGGATTACCTCAGGGTGGTCCTGCTAGTAATTGTTTAGCTAACCTACAGTTACATTTTTTTTTGAAATTTATCATTGTTAATTAATCTTGTTTGCTTTATCGTTATATAGATGATTTAATTGTTTTTGGTAAAAATAGTGAATACAAGCCAAATATTACATTCTACCCTAACTATCTCAACCTCCATAAAACTAACTTTAACTCTAATATGGTTGAATTCTTGGATTTAGACTTGCATCTTATAAACAATAATGTAATCAGTAACATTTTTGACAAAAGATTCTTTTAAATTCCATGTAATTAAAAGTCCTGTATGGAATAGTAATTTGCATTTTTCAATTTACAGAAATATTTTGAATTTTTTATTTAGAAATGATAACTTAACTACCCACAAAATAGATAAATTCAATAATATCAAAAAAAAATTTCAATGCTGTTTAGATCATGACTACCCTTTTAACTTCTTAAGAACTTATATTCATCACAAATACATTAATCATCTTGCTACTTCTGATTCCAAAACCACCACACAACAATAGGATTTCAAAGTCAGTATGTTAGTGGTATTGCTGTGAAGATTATATCATAGCACTCTTCTCACAGTTTACATTTTTTCCACACACATTTTGAACATCTTACACATTTAAAAAATTTTGACAAACAACCAATTCATAGCCTACCAAATTTGATTGTCATCTCTCTTGGCATGGAGTAAATTGAATGGAAGAGTTGGTCTTGCCTGCGTTATTTACAAGGAAGGTGTTGAAAATTTTACTTTCCAGCATCGATTAAGAGATGAATGCTCTGTTTTTCAAATCGAACTACTCTGTATTAATCTTGTCGTAAAATTGATCCCGGACTCTTTCCGTCAGGGTGGAATGCTCAACTTTTTTATTTGCACTGACTCACTTTCTTCACTCCATTTTTTCTCAGCGAAACTCACAGAAAAGCTTTTGTAGAGGTTCAGTCTATTTTTGGTACTATCTAGACTGTGACATCCACTTTTCTTATGTTCGGGGCCACAGCGGAAATCTCGGCAATGAAGGCGGATCAGTTGGCCAAAGAGGCATTGCCAAGATGCGAACCTTTGAATGTCGTGCCATTGTCCCACTGGAAGCATGTAGTTTGGGGAAGAACTGTTTCCTCCTGGAACACCAAATTCTTGGCCTCGCCTAAAGCTTTGTGGACTAAAAGGTTTTCCGACCAGTCATCAACGATTTAAAAATGTAAAAATTTGCTACTGATTTCAAGTTATCCCAGATTCTAACAGGACATGGAAATTTTTTATATAAGAGCTATTTGTCTAGATTTAATTTAATTAGGGTGATATTTGTTCTTGTAGTCAGGATGCTGAAACTGTGGAACATGTATTGTTGTATTGAAAACTATATTTCTGTAAAAAGAGAATTTTAAAAGGGGTTGAAACGTTTATGTATTTCCTGGCCACCTGTTTTGTCTTTGTTGGTCAATTGTACTGAAGCTTAAATGTCTTAAGAAAATTTGTTTTACTGTATAGTTTTTTTAAAGTTTGATATTGGGGTACCTCCCTTGTTTATATTTGTGTATTTCCACTCTTCCTTTTATTTTATTTTTTTTGTCTTAAAATGTTTTTTTCCAAATTTGTTTTAAATGATATAATTGTGTTACCACTTACGTCTGTAAGCCTCATGTTATGCAATGTGGAGCATGAAAAAATTTTGCAAAAAAAATTAAATAAAAAAAAATTTAAAAATGCGTTTATGTATAATGTGGATTTTTAACTAGTGAATAGTAGCTTTCCATTAATTTCAAAAATCTTGGCTCTCTTGGAAAAGCTCTGTGGTAGAAGTTTTATAAAATTCTTTTTTGAAATTCCTTTTCTAATGTAATTCTTCAGTAATTTTTGCTTTAAAATTTAGGAGAATTTGTTACAGATTAGTAGTGGGGGGTTTTCTCATACTTTCTGTGAGGTTTTTATATACTTTGAAATTTTATTTTTTTCCTTTTGTTCAATCAAAATTTCCTTCAAATTTTAAACTTTTTTAAAAATTCTTTTTGCATAGGTTTTTTGTATTTTTAAACTCATCTTCAGTTTTTTTTTTAACGATTTTTTGATGAAATTTTTTTTTTGGGGTTTTTAATAAATTTCGGGGGTAGTTGAATAAATTCTCCTAAACGCAATTTGTTAAAAATTTTTAAAAATTCAGAATATTAAATCACAAATTTTCCCTTTTCATTGTTGTAACCCAAAATTTATTTTTTTTATAAAAAATAAGTAAGTTGGCGTCGAAAATCGATTTTCAGCCAAACCGGGTCTTTATTGTTACAAAAAAGCAGTTGAATAATGCTTTTTAGAATTTTTAATTAATATCTTTTCAAATAATCTTTATATATAAAAATCTTCTGTCGTGTGTATGTGACTAAACTCCTCCCAAGTGACTGGACGATTTTTATGAAATTTTTGTGTGGTTCAAGTGGATTGAGAATGGCTTAGATTCACAATTGGTCCAATATCACATTAGCTAAAAAGATATTAATTAAAACCAGTTTTGGGCGCAAACTTTTGATTTGTCTGCATTGTTGTAACAAATTTTTTTTGTTACAACAATGACAAAAAAGGTTTAAAATCAGTTTTGAGCCAAAATGGAATTTCATGGCCTGCTCTACTGACTGTATTAATTTTTGTTTAAAAAAAAAATGCTTTTTAAAATGTGATTAACTTAAAATATATTATTAAAATCTCAAATTCTACAATGTTTTAAATTTTTTTTAATTTTAAAATTTCCCTAAAAATGAAAAAAACTATTTTTCAAGTGATTGGTACATTTTGTAACCTTTTTTTCCAACGCCGTTAATTTGGAAACAAATTATTGAAAAACTTCAAAAAATTTGGAATTTTATATATTTTTTTATTAATAATTTACAGTGATGTAAACAACTTTATTCACGCTTGAATGCATGAGTTCTTTGGTTCTTAGTGTAATACCTGATATATAATGTCATGTTTTTTTCAGAAGTTGAGGGAAGGAGGTTCATACGTGTCTTTGTAGTTCCCTCACCCCTCTGAAGAACCGAACTTTTTTTTTTATTTAGCTATATACAAAAGCGAGGCGGCAGATGTACATTCTTTTGGCTCTTTACAAGTATTTCGTGCATCTTGGCATGGAATAATGTCATTTTTCAAAATCAATCATAATCTTAATCATTTTTACAAGAAAAGGCGTTCGATTAGCTTTTGGCGTGACCAGATCAAACGAGAGTGTTGTGCGGTGAATTTCCTATTTTACAATCATTTCTCATTTTGTGGGAGGTCATTATATATGTTTTTACAATAAAGCCGTTATTTTCTTACTTAATGGACCAATTTCCCAGGTGTGAGATTCTCTTTTTGAACCTATTGTAATCAGGGTTTTCAAAGATGGTCGAGCGATATTTTCTTAGCTTTTTTTTTAATCTCTAGATTTAATTTTCTAATTTTGTTTCTTTTGTGGTTGCGTAACTTATAGATTTCACAATGTTTATTCATTTTGTACCTGTAACGCTTAATACTTCCGTTTTATTACAATTTTTAAAACAATATGTAAAGATTATGGTATTCTTGAAATAACGTTAAAATATAAGCTTAACATTTCATTTTATTGTTTTATTTATAACTATGAGATTATAACTAACATAAAATAGAATTTTAAAAAGTTTCGCTAAGTATAATTTTTCGTAGTGAATAGATTTGCTTAAGAGCTCTGTTATGTTCTTTATACACTGAATGAAGTATTTTAACGATATTGTTAAAATCATTATGTGTTAACGAAAAAAAATGTTTCACATTATTCTAGTTTCCTTTGAAATTAGTTGTCGGTTCTTTAATGATAAGAAAATATTTTTTTATCGGTTTGTTAGAGGTTATACAATAGTTTACCACAATATTAAACATTCGTAGTATTTGTAGGTAACAATAAGCTCTACACGAATTTATTATTTTTTATGAACTTGTGAGAGCTTTTTGAGAAAATATTCGAATACCTACCGGGAACTTATTTTCAGTTTTAAAACATGTATTAAATCTTTCCTTAGGTTAATCTTGTGTTATCCTTGACCTTTTTTAGCTATTTTATAATTTTTTTTAAAAAAAAAATTGACGCATAAAATACTTTAGATGTAATTAATTTCTCTTAATTGCGAGGCTTTTATCAAAATAAACATGCAATAAGCAAATAAATATTTATTTAGATAGAAATTCAAAAATAATGGAGCAATTTGCCTTATGAAAGCGATAGAACAAAGCTGTATGTCGAACCGCTGCTATAAGTTTGGGTTTTAACTGTTGATAAGGAATGTACATTAACTTATTTTTTTTTAAATAAGTTATAGCTTTTTAATTATATAATTTCCCTTGGCACAGAGGAAAAGAAACGCTGGAATTTTTGAACGGTTGCTAATTTAAAATATGAATATTGTCCGTTCAAATTAAAATGATAAATTAGGCAATTTTTTTCAAATAAATTTATGAATCATTCAGCTTTTTTTTTTTAAAAAAAAATATTTAAAGAACTGTCAATTTTTAAAGAATAATTCTTTTAATTTGGAGTTTAATTTGAAATATATTTCTTAGAGTCTGATATAAAAGTATATAATTCAAACAGGACTCAATTTATTCCGAGCTTTTTTAAATTATTCCTTTTCCTGTGGTGAAAACATGAAGAGAGAGAAAAAAAAAAGTATTCTTACAGACACCGACCCAAAACTGGCATCATTACGTCTTTTCAATTGTCCATCTCTAACGCAATAAAAACATGCAAGGCTGTGATCAACATCATGGAAAGGGTTAACCCGAAGCATTTCCGTGTTTTATTGATTGAAGGTGGCCAGGAAATGCTTACTGTTATACAGAATCCATGAAGAGAGAAATGAGTAAAAAAGAAAGAAAAGAAAATCAACCAACTTTAATTATGACTCTATAGAATTCTATAAACGCGTTCTCGAACTGCGCAAGCCTACCAATTTGGTTGTTTCGTGGAACGACCATTAGTATATCCAACTGCTAGGCGTTTAAGACGTTTTTAAGCGGTCGTCTTAGTTACATTAGCCACTGCCTTTTTTTGCTGCCCCCCTCTTCTCCAAGAATATAATTAAAAAAAAGTCATCCACACGAGGGATGGGAGGGGGTCGGCTTCTGCCGTTCGCGCCACCTATAATTTACTTCCTCAACCCCATTGTGAAGAAGGCCTGGGGTGTTTCGGATGCTTCTCTTCCTCTCTTCAAGGTCAAGAGCCGCAGCGAATCCTCCTGTTATTTTTTTGTTTTTGTTTCGTGCCTGGGTTGGGATGGCTGTCATGAAAATTTGGAGTAACAGCCAGGAAAATATTTGAATTAGCGCGCCAGGGATTGGAGGTGCGGAAATCGCAGCGGCGTAAGTTTAGTTCGCCATGGTGTTTTTGGTTTGACAAACCTTTTGGAATGTTGCTTTTTTGTCTATTTTCTTCTTTTTATTGTAGTGGAAACATTTCTAGAAATATTTTGATAATCACCAGTGATTTCTGGATTCTCATTTGTTCAATGTTTTCTTGGATTCAAAATTACATATTTTGTGATGTACCAAATTGTATGAGCGTCAATTTTTGTCATTGTATTATTGTAGTGTGTAAAAATATTACGGTTGATTTTGAAATTCCCGAATATTCTTTCTTAATGTCATATCATTGTTTCAATTCATTATTTAAGTTATTTACCTAAATCATGTTTGATCATGATATTGAGTTGGTTTGTGCATTTTTTCTGTTGTAATTATTCTTTAATACTGCTGGTGATTTTTTGATTTTGGCAATCAATTTTTTAATACTTATATTTTATATAACATTGTCAAGCATTCAAATAGTACCCAACTAGTTACTGTCCTATAGTGTATTGTAAATTTTATGTGAGGGATCATCAAATTTTTTTATTTTAAAATAAGTGTCAAGAATTTTCCCTTTTAGTTTATTTGGAATGAAATTAAAGGAAGGTGAACACAATGTTTGTAACAGTTTTATTTTCTTCGACGATTTCCTTCTGAAGAAATGGGGAGAGGGGAATGTGATGAGTTTCTTTTTTTGAAAATTTGGCTGTTTCCTCACTTCCAGGTCTTTAATTTTTGCCCTCTCTAACACTATCCCATTAAATTTTTTTTTTCTATCGTCAAAATAATGTACTAGATTCTTAATCATTGAAGGTTCATTCTAGATATTTATTTATTTATTTTTTTTTTTTGAAATTCAAACCACGGTAATGAGTTACCCGAATCATGAAGGGAATTTAATTTTCTTGTGTACCTCAGAATTATGAAGAATAGGATTTTCAAAAAATTTTTTTACCTGCTATACACTTGTGTATGTTGTCGCATATATTTGCCACCATTTAGAACGATTTAAACTACGCAGAGATTTTTTTTTGCTTTCGAGTTTCACCAGTGTTTGGGTGACCATTATTTCTTAAATTTAGAAAGGGAGGAAGGGTTTAAATAAAAATCAGCCCATCGTATTGTATATATTAAATTGTATGCTTTTGAATACTTAAATGAAAAATGTAGCCTACGGAATTTTGAACCTTTATATATATATATATATATATGTGTGTGTGTATCAAATCTTCTGCAATTTAATGTATTTCAAAAATTCGTTGTTCTACAGCAGTGATTTCCAAAGTGGTCTATATAGACCCCCAGGGGTCTACGACGACCTCCAAGGGGCTCACGTCAGCGGAAAAAAAATATGGGGGGTGGGGTCCATGATGTGTAAATGGGGGTCTATGATGGTGGCTCTCATTAAACCAAATCATGATTTTAAGTTTGAAAGAAAATTTAGTCAAGTGGAGACAAGATTTTATCTATTTAATAGATTTATTTACTAATTTTAATAAGGTTAATTTGCAGTTACAAGGTGACATCATAAATTTTATTAAAACAAGGACCATGCCCGCAATTTCGGCTTCAAAAAGACATACCTGTTATTTATCACTTCAGTTGCAAATTTAAATCGTTTAAAGGAAGATTTATATCAGCTGTCAAAAAGACATTTAAATTGGTAAATTTTTATAAATTCAATGTTAGGTAAGCAGGGGTCTACTCCAAACCGAAAAACTTGGCTAGGGGTCCATGAGACAAAAAAGTTTGGGAACCTTTGTTCTACAGTATTTAAACAGCAACATGTAATATTGCCTCCTACAACTAACATGCGATATTGATTAATCCGAAATTATACAAAATTCAGCCTACTCTATAAACTATCATTTTGGAAGTGATAACGATTATTATAGCATAAAAAAAGACTCAGTTACTCTTCGCATGCGTTCTTTTTTTTACACGGGGGGGGGGCCGGGAGTCAAGAAGATTACGAAATTTCATTTCTTATGAAAAGTTCTGAATTATTTATTTGACTCTTTCCAGTGGTGT
>BMAV01027615.1:47524-57619 GCA_019973955.1 Trichonephila inaurata madagascariensis
GGTTCCAGATCCGGGATCCCCTTGTGTGCGCCACTGCAAGATGGGGCTTCTGTAATTTGGAGGCCTCGTATCATTCATACGGTGGTAGTTACTCTTGGGTTATATATGTTTCTAATTCAGTTTAATTTATAAAAGAACTTTAAAGTAGATTTTTCTAGTTTGTAATTTCCGTGTTTATCTAGGTATAAATGATAATATACCACTGGAACCTTTTTATTTTCTTGTCATAGGTTGACGATCGTGATATGAATTTTTAATTGAACAAAAAGTTCGAGTTGTATAATCTTAATGAAAAACATAGCAGCTAAACATTCTAATTTATAAAATAGACTCACCTCCAAGATTTGCCGTTATAATTTCCTCTCGGCTTTACTTTTCGCTTATTCTCCGTTCCGGTTGGAAAATACGGAATTACAAAGTTAAAATTTTTGAGAAGCTTCTCGAATTATGAGCATTAAGTGAAACATGAGAAGAACCTGGCGGGAAAAAGTGCTTCCCTCGCTAATTCCTCCGCTGTTGGAATTAACAAAGTAACCTTGCTGCGGGAAAATAATTATTAATTGTGACGCTGTCCCCCCTTATCTTCTGGAAAAAGGTCGGACCGAACGAAACGGAGGGGGGTTAAAAACAACGTGGCCAACTGTTAAAACCTCTTTTAATACTTTTAAAATGAGCGTCGAATTACTCTCGGGAAGTTTCGAATTTAAAATTCTCTCGATTCAGTAAATAATTACTTGGTGGATTTTCGAAAGAAAAGGGCAAGGGTTTTAAAGAAGCATCATTAAAATGTGGACTCATTAAAGGGCCGTTACTGAAGGTTGAGTGCATTTTTGTAAACCCTCGCCCTCATTTCTGCCCCCATTTGCCCAAGATTATTTTTCTGCCTTTGCTGCTTCCTTTATCAATATACATGCCAGATTAAAATTCGTCCTGTATTTCGCTAACTAATATGCTTTTTTTTACTTGCCTTTTCTGTGTGTACTTCTGGTGATTATGGATGCTTTTCAGAAAAATAATAATAAATCTTGGCTGCGTTATTCGCTGACATGAAGTTTGGAACTTTCATGGTAATTGTTATTCCCATCTTTTTGCATTCTTTTGCAGTCGTTTTGTAATTAAAGATGGATAACACTATTCCAGCATGGAATGGAAGATGGGCTGAAATTTGAGATTGTGTGTATTCGTGCGCTTGATTAAAAAAAAAAAAAAGTTTTCTACGCGAAGTATTTATTTGCTTTCACTTCAAAAGAAAGAAGAAAAATTATATTTCTCATTTCGTTTTGATTGAGATAAAAATAATAGCGGCGTCTAAAAATATAACTAAAAAAACACGCTTTTATAGTCGAACTAAAAAGTAAAAAAAATCATTCTTAATATAAGAATAAAATGATTAACGAGAAAATTAATGTCATTGGGGTAAAAGCGTGTGGGGTGCTTTGTACTGCATTTTTACACTAACTCTGCATTTTGGAAAAGAACTAGAGTAAGGAATTATAACAATTGATATCGAGCACCCCACGCGCATTTACCACAATGACATTAACTTTGTCGGTAGTCATTTTACTATCATATTAAAAATTATTTGTTTACTTTTCAGTTCGACTATAAAAGCGTGTTTTTTAGTTTTTTTTTTTTTAAACTAAAATTTATTTTTCATTTTTTAGTGTGATATCTACAATAAAAGCGTGTTTTTTTTAGCTTTTTGAACTATCATTTATTCATTGATGAATTAATCTTTAACGCGTCTTTTTTTCTTTTCTTTTCTGGAATACCCATTGGCGTTTTCACTTTTGGGTTGTAACTTAATATTTTTTAGTCTCCACATCTGGAAATGGGATCTGGAATGAGTCGCCAAATTTAAAAATGGGAAGTCGTTAATCCTACTGATCCTGATCAGGACAATGAAACAATATTATGAAATTATTGTATTGTCATCGGTCCTTGACAAGTGTGCAAAGTTTCGAATTAATTTGACCCTTAAAAGTGGGTAAAAATCGAGTTCAAAGATTCCGTTACATACAGGTGAAGCTTATAAAAACGTGCTAAAAAGTGTATAAGTTCGATTATAATGGGCTAAATTTAACTCACTTGATAAATTCAACCACGTGTTCTTCATTGAATTCAAGATTGACTTGTACTTTTATTCTACTTGTAAAATTTTGATAAAATTTCGAATTTGATAATTGCTTAAAGATGTTAAAATTTTTTTCAAAATTAAAAAAAAAATGATTCTTATTCTATACGTGTACTTTTAAATCAAGTTCAACTTTACTTATATGTGCAATATTATTGTTAGCAAATTTTTGTTTTTAAAAAGAGTTGCTGCAAAAAAAAAAAGTTAGCAAATGCCTTGGCGCATGAATTGATTGATTGTAACGCATGATTGTATTTATCATGTGACAATGACGTCAGATGAATTTAACCCATTAAATGTTCTTGTTGAGTAGGTTTTGCCGTTAATTGTTTACACTGCATGAACGAAAGTTCCTTTCATGTTTTGAAGTTTATTTCGGTTTATTTTCAAACACACAAACAGAAAAAATCTACATGCCTTCACGACAGAACATGCATTCTTAATTTTCTGCAAGTATTTCCTTCTTAAAAATATTCTTGTTCAGTCGACGCATTGTCATAAAAACTTTGATTCCAGATTTACTTTTAACAGAATCGGTAAATAATTTTAAGAATTTATTCAAAAATAGGTATACATAAATTTTTCAGAATTTTTATCTGATTTATGAACAATATTGTGCCTTAACAATTGTGTTGGTATATAATAATGTTATCTTCATTTTCCAAAAGCTGTATGTGGCCTCGTTGCTGGAGTGTCTCGGACTCGAATCTGATGCCACTGAAGACCCGCCGTGTAGAGAAGCCGATGCCGATGCACGTAAAATCGGTCGAAGCTCAATGTCCTCCCATTGGTGTGGTAGTAAGGAGACGGAGTGGCAATTCTGATGTCGACCTCCTCATTTAATCGAGGCTAAAAATTACGAAGTCCGTCGCCAATAGCCCTCGTATTACTTCATAGTGTGACGTTAATATAACTCAACTTTAATTTATTCGACGCATTGAAATAGTTTTAATTCCAGATTTACTTGACAGAATCGTTTTATATTTTCAAGAATTATTCAAAAATAATTGCACATCAGTTTTTCTAAAGAATATTTGTCTTTGCATTGGGAACAATATTACCTGAACTATTTTTTGCAATGATGTTGGTATGTAATAATCATTTTCTTTCAAAGGCTGTACATTTGCTTTTGATGGATTCATTTATTTTATGTGGAGTTTTTTCTTGTTGTGCTATTTTTCGAAAAATGGGACAAGTGTACATTGAAATTGTAACGAACTTTAGACCAATTCTAGAACGCTAGATGGCAACGGGACTGACACGATGTACTGCGCCTGCGCGAGTGGCACACCATAGTATTCTGTGATTGTACCTCCATGAGAGTTTGTTGAGCTCCTCCAGCGACCTAAGTGTGGCGATTTTGTATCTGCCGAAGGTATATGTGTTGGATGCCATCCTGGCCCGTTATTGCTTTCTCTAAAAAGGTGCCCATACTCGGGAAATTTATTATTTTTGTCTAAAATTTGTAATAAGTGTAATTTAAATTTTTGTGTGTGTGTCGTCCTTATTCGTTCGTGATTGAATAAAGAAATAAAACATGTTCAGAGGCTCATCCTGGGAAAACACATGACACTACAGAATATATCGTATGTAAGGCCAACTTCGCAACATTTCAATTTTTGTGAAAATTCAAACATCTCTAATCAACTCTCTAACAAGTGGTGCCCATAATGATGCCCAAATCAACAATTCATTTATCTTATTTATTCCTCGATCAATTTGAGGCTTCCCTAATGGGAAAAGATGCTTGCGGATTAAATTTCATTCGAATTATGCGGATTAAAAGTTTCGACTAATTAATTTAGCGGAATGGGAATGCGATCGAGGATTTAATTGAACGCCGGTGCATCCCTTTTTTTTAATGGGTGGGAAAGCGGAATTCAATTCCCCCGTTTACTCGGGAAAATTAATTAAAATCTATTTCATTTTCGGGTCCTGAGTTATATTTCCGTTGGGATCAATTAAAAGTTTTAATTATTGTATCCTCTTTCATAAATAGCATTGCTATAGTTCGCCACGAGAGTGGATGTCTTAACCATATGGCCAGAAAACAAAAACTGTATTTCTTTTCTCGTCCTCTTTTACGTTTATTGGATTCTATTGGTTGGTTATTTTTATGATTCGTCTTAAGCTGTAAGTCATAAGCATCTTTTTCTTAGAATTTCTTAGTGAATATTGATCTGTCGAATGATTACGACATCTAAGATACTTTATAAGAATTCGAAAACGTTATTTAATGAGTACATGAAATGTTACTGATGCCTAAACATATGCTTATTTAAGAATAAAAAAAATTCTTTAATGATGTCGCTTACTAATGTATAACATGATTAAAAAATTCGAGTTAGTTACTGTTGTAATATCGTTTGAGAAATCATTCGATATTCTCACTTTATCCTCAGATATGTCCTTCCAGATCGATTCTCCATATTGTTACCAATAATCCATAGTTTAACTCTAGTGTAGCATTAATCAAATTAGTTGTACTGAATCCTCCCAATCAATAACCCGCTACACTAAGTAATGTCAAACTGTAAAATTATATTATTCCTCTTCTGTTTTAAGGTGAAAGACTATGTTAGGAACCTTTATTTTGAAAGAGCGTATAAACGAAATATTTTTTGATATTTAGTATCAGTTGAATTAGATTATACGTTTAAAATTGTTGTAAGAATATTGTTACTAAAAAAAATGCATTTAAATGCGATTTTTCTTTGGCAAAAAATGAAGGAAGAATGGACTTCTATAGTAGGGTTGAACTAAAAATTTTTAAATATACTATTTAGAAATGGATTTATTCGCATTTTATTTTATATTAGAGAAATTTTAGCAAAAAACACCTATTACTATTTCAATTAATCTTAACTCTGAAAATTATGTGAATTCAAAAATTTTAGTTCAGTCCCTGTGTAGAAATCCTACCTGTTTAGAGGCAAAATGTTATTACTATAGAAGTATTTTTCATAAAAGGAGAATGATAAGACAATGTGCTTTCTTAATTTTTGGGGTGGGGAGTGGGATTGAATTGCATTTAAATAATTTTTTCTTTATATTATTCTTTAAACAATTCTTATATATTTTTTAAATCAACTGATACTAAATATATTTATAAAAAAAATTACCCATTTATTCGTTTTTTCAGAATTACGGTTCTATACGTAGTCGGTCATTTTTCAGCATTCGATGCTTTTGATTTATTAATCCGCCAAAAATATTTTTATGGAATTATTTTGTTTCCTTGTATTTGAAATATTTTTATTTGTTTAGCATCGTTTCCACAATTTACTTTAATAGAGCACAGTTTATATTTTATTTGAGGCAGTGGGAAAACCATACTTGCTCATATTGTAATTCTTCTGTCCAGAAAGAGTTTTTATTGCATATTTATTGATAACTTTGTTTTGCTATTGCCAGACATGTAAAGAAGCCATTTCATTTTTTTCCTTCAATATTTTCCTATTCAAAAAGAGGTGGGGGGGGGGAGCTCAATATATGTTAGGAAAATAAGCGAAAAATGAAAAGGTGGACGACAGGAAACCAATATGTTTTCCGCTTTTCTAAGAATTCTTCAAATATCGTAGTTTTTTTCCTCCCCTCCTCTCCACAACCTTTTCCTTTGTGAGTCGTGTATGAAATTTCACATTGCTAGATAAGGCATATATGGGAACGAATGAAAATATTGACAAGGGATGATAGGGGTACTTCGCTCTGTCATTCATATCATTCCAATCCATATCTACCATTTTATGAGATGCCTATGTGTGTGCGTAAAAGTGCTTGTAAGGAAGACTGCTTGATCACATAGGTATGAGGAAACGCTGTTTTATTTGCTGCTTGTTCTTTGTTGTTGGACGTAGTCGGACACAATAAGGTATTAGTTATACAATACAGATATTTGTACATGTGTTGCGTATAATAGACTTCATGGTATTTGCAGTTCATTTGATGTTCTCTCCAGTTTTTCGTTTTCCCAGATTTCCAGAGGTCTATATTACTAAAGACTGCAACGCTTTTTTTCGTTGACTTTCATTTTACTCCTTGGAGAACAGTTTGTTTCTGAATTGATTTGTGATTGAATTTGATATTTTACTTTTCACCGTATATATTTATTTCTGTTAAATTGTTTTTCCTCTTGACATTTTATTCTGAATTTTTCACGCCCTTTCGAAAATTAAAATAAACATCGAAGCTTTTAAAGTATGTATAAGTACTATCTTATTAGTTTTTTTATGCGGTGAATATGTTTTTAAAGATGTTTTTTTAACGTGTATGGCGATTTTTTAGAGTATTGTTAAGAATTTTATTGATACTAATTTTATGTTTATGATTGTCGGCTCGGTGGGGCTTAGAATAAGCGTGCACACCTCCTAAGCCTAAGGTTGTAGGTTCGATCCCAGCCGGATTCGGTAGTTTTTCTGGGTGCGAAAATTCTAGGCACGCTTGTTATATGATTATGTGGCATGTAAAAAGCCACTTTAGTATCAATTTCGGTGGTACTCTCTGCAAAATTCAATTACGGCAATATTTAAACTCTGACGAGAGCTTGGATTGAAGAAATTCAAGCATTGAAAATTTGGTAGCGAGAGCTGCCTCTAGATGGTGCCACGAAAGAAAATGGCTCTCACACTTAGGGACTTACCGTGACTACAAACACTTAGCTGTCAAAATGCAGCCCATTTGAAAGATAGTTATGATCAATTCATATGCATGGTTAAAAAACTATTTTTTTTCATTTCATTCTTAATTTTAAACTTCGTAATCCATAAATTCTTGGTAGGTGCTAGATGTATTTGGCGTGATGTATCAGCCCAGGCGTCCTCCTCGTCACTTGACCATTATTCAAAATTAGGAAATCTGTTACCAATAGCTTCGTTATGCTTTTAAGTGCAACGTTAATACACAATCAAGCAAGGCAAAGGCATTTTAATCGACTTACCGATGAATTTATCTTTATCATCTTCAATCCTTTTGATGAACAACAATCAGCATATACGTTTGAAACCTTCACATCCGTTCCAAGTTTTTCTGAAGTTTTCCTGCTTGTCTCCGAACATTCCGCTTCAATGGAACTCATCCAGTGGTTCCATTTATGTGCTTTGTGCAATGAGACAGATTCCTGTTCCACGACCTCATCTATCAAAACCACATCAAGGGAGGTAGAGGGAACATTTATATTTGGGGAGGACGGGGAGAGGGGCTGTCAATGACGGAGGAGGGCGATCGAATAGTCTTTGTATTCTATTCGGCAAGACGATATCGAAACCTATTGTTAAGATTCTGTTTTTGGAAAGTAATAACTTGGGGATACTTCTTCCCTCGATACCCATTGCAGATTATTTTGTTGCTGCATTTTTTTCTTTCTCGAGTGGATGCTACCGTATAACTTCCCCAAACATGTTTTCTAGCTGCAGATGTTTGTACTTATTAAAAATTCTATTCGAAATGTTGATTTTAAAGAATCATTACATTATACGTTGCAAATATAAGTCATTATCTGGACCGTTTATCCTAGTCAATTTTTTATCTCTTAGTTCCAACCCATACAAATTTTTAATTCGACCATGACCTGTTAATTCCAGTTATACCCATTTAAAAAAAATTCTTAACAGTGTACTGATAGAAATTAAATAACCTTTTTTAGTTTGAAAGGACCATGTCTCTTTAAGTTTCGTGTGCGATAAATTATTTGTCAATTTGGCATATGTATGCAGTGTGTATAATGTGTGATTGTGTGTAATATAATGTAGAATTTTCGGACTTAAGACATCTTTTGGTTGTAAAATATTTAATTGTTGCAATTGTTGAGGGATGAGGAGGCTTGATATTTTTAAAATGCACTTTTATTTTGCATTTATGCAAAGCAAGACATCAAGCGCTGTTTGCAAGGCTTTCACAAAATAATTTTGTTTGTCCCTGAGATCTCTGTTATTTATAGTCTTAGTCAACCGGAAGCTGTTAAAATCATATGATTTCCGGTGTAGACTTTTTTGATTGGTTCGAGTACTGCATCGAACTTTTAAAACAGGGGAAGCAATATTGCGCTTCATCTTGTTTTAAAAGCGCTAACGTTTCAATTTTTGGTTGTGGTTATTTCCCGTTAGGCAAGTAAAACTTAAAATCATCGCGTGAAATCTTGGAGGGTTCAAGACCCATTATGAATTAAAATCCCTCGAAAGAAAATATAAGTGAATTACATATATATATATGTATAATATGTATATGTAATAATTCCCTCTAACATACTTTTAATTAACTCTTTTTAATAATCTATAAATAATCTTTAATTCTTAGGTTCAAAACTAACGTCCGAATCTTAATCGTAATCGACTAATACTATTACATCCTAAATCCCTTTCCCGCCCATTGTGACCAATCAGAGCTCTTATTATAAAAATGTCACACGGTCTTCCGTCGGGTATAAAAACCGATGTCTCTGGAAATCCTCTCACTCTTCGCTCGTTTCTCTGTAGTCATGTAGCCGGCTGCTTTGTGTTGTGTGTTGTAGTTTCTTTGTCTGTGTTGTGTCGTCCATGCTCAATGTAATTATTATGCCTAGGTGTTTCAAGGTATTCAATAAATTGGATTTACTAATTTACAAGACTGCCTCATAATCCCATCATAGAAAATGCATCAACATACAAGAATCACACACCACCGGCCACGCCCTACCTTTGGTTCGCTACAGTAATAACATCCACTCGCCACGTCTATAATTATTTTTACCACTCTCCAAAAATATTACAGAATTATTTCATATATATATAATCAAACGATATCTAGTTACCGTTTCTATTCTGATTTTTCTCTTTCAAAATATATTTCTCATTTAGTGTATGATTTCTATTATTTCAGCTGTCTACTACTATACACTGCTTGTTACTTTTATTCTAATACCACTAATCGGATCATCTCAATGGTACTGCTTGTTAAAGAGAATGCAGTAGAAAAACCATGCAGCTGTTTGTAACATACTTTAAGAAGGAGCAACTATCCCCATGCACGACTTTTTTTTTCTGGATGCCCTCTCCATTACCAATGACCCCCCTCCTCTCCTTTGCTGTTCCCTCAACACGCAATTCCTCAATTTTGCTCCAAACAAGGAAGCTATTTTAATGTTTTCGCAACGGAAGAAGTCGAAAAACTGGGATTTTTTCCACCTGTTTTTTATTTACAAGACCTTGACTTGCATTAGAATTCGACAAGATATATTGGTAGCTAGTATTTGAAAAAAATGATAAGTATGTTTGCAATTGCTCTAAGTAATGGCCTTCTCTGCTCGTAAATGGTGTATTGATTTATAATATGATCTTGGCTCCTACTGTCGTATTTCCTTTTGTAAATTCGAATTATGTCTTTACTGACATTATATCAATAAAATCTGACTTTTTAAAAGTATTCATGTATGTTGTTACTTTTTAGAGGTACAAAGTAAACATTTTGTTTTGCATTGATAAGTGTACTATGCAGATGGGCAACATGTCTTATTAGGTTTTTTTTTCGTAATGTGTTTAATAAAAGGATCTACACATGGAATGTTTTTTTTTTCAGTTAGAAAAGTCTTCAACATTAACGTCATTGTCCAACTAATCCAACGGATAATATCATTACTTTACTGTAATCCGCTAAATTAGGTTTTAATGTTATAAGTTAAAAGATAACATTGCCCATACATGGAATATTTTTAAATCGTAAGTGCAACACTACATTTTGACCATTTTTCTTAGTCTTAAAACAAACTTGCTTTGAGTTGAATTTCATGAAGAAAAAAATACTTCATTTTTAAAACTCAGAATTGCTTTCAATATTTAAGAGTAATACTTTTTCCAGATATGAAAAAGGCCCAGATAATGAATATAAGTTCCCAACGCATATATTAAGTTATATTGTACTTGAAATTAAATATATTATATGGATGCGCAAATTTTACGCTTAAGTCTAAAATAAAAGGGGGGGGGGGTTGA
>BMAV01027615.1:59917-79777 GCA_019973955.1 Trichonephila inaurata madagascariensis
ATGAAAATCATTCATTCTCCTAAACCTGTCTTGAGTATTTGTGACATTTAAATCCATATACTGATTTAGAAAGTAGAAAAAAGAACTTATGCATTTTTATGCGATTGAGCATCATTCTGAATTTAATAAAATTTTGATCTTGATATTTAATTGTATTTCTAAAAATTAAATGCGAACAAATAGCTAATGTTATTCCATATTTATTAAGTACAGAAGTCGTAGTACCCCCGACTCCTAAAGTGAAAAAAAAACAAAAACAATTGTAATTGCATTCTTTCGTTATAAGCTTAAATTAAAAAAAAAAAAAATGAATTGTGTCAACCACTTAATAATAAAAATTGCTTGGTTTTGAGTTAGAAAAATAGATACACACACTGAAAGTTTCCAACTGACCATACACAAAGAAAATTTTCAGCGATTCTTTTCTGTACGATTTTAACACATGAAAGGGAGCCTACTTAACATTTTTGCTAGTCGGGGAAAAAAAAAAAAATCTGGATAAGGAAGGTAAAATAAAAGTAATAAGTAAGCAAATTTTTTTATTGCAATTTCAATTGAAATATAAAATTTTATTTTAGGAACTTTGCTGAAATTTTAGGGACTAATTTGTTGTAAGAAGAAAAAAAAAACTTTAAGGATATTTATGTTTATCATATCTTGCGCATCATTTTTTAGTAAACTGAATTATAATATGCACAGTAAAAAAAAAAGCCATTAAGATATGTCGTTGAATGTTTTGTAACTTTAAATTTACTTCTTGCATCATTATTCGACGAACTGTTCAATTGGGAATGTTTCTTTGAAATACAGAAGTGTCTTGGCGAGCTGCATTCAGTCCTCTGAACTCTACATAATTATTATCATTATTGTAAAACTACGAGGAGGTACCAAACCTTATAATTAGACCACAATCTCAACGAGCACATAAAGATTAGATTCTAAGTGGTTATTTCATCATTGGACGGAACCATTTCATCAAATAAGCCATTTGCCAAACCTCTCAATAGAAAAAGAACGTTTAATTTTTATTTTTCGCACTGTAGCAGATGGTTTTTTTAAAAAAAAAAATATTCAAGTATGTTCTGAATTTTTCGTTTTGTTTTGTCTTCAATGTAAGGCGCTGGTTTGGAAACACTGATAAATTTGGATTGCAATTTTACGCGACCTTTTCATAACATCTAGTGGAAAAATAGATACTCTCGCTATTTGCTTATATTTCTTACCATCTGTTTGGGATTTTGCGTACTTGTTGTTGTTGATTGTAGTCTTAGAAATTCGAAATGTAAAAAGAATTGCGTTAACTGGCTTGAATCGTTGTTTTTCCTCGGAAAATTTTGTTTGGTGAACTAAAAATTTCTTGCACCTGTGTTTTTGCAACGAGTATTACACATGTTTGCCTTAGCCATAAAGTTAAAAAAGGTTTTACATTATATGGGGGGAAAAAAACACCGCATTTTTTACACTAAACATGGGAACTGGTATTTCTCTATTTGAAAATGCCTTTTTTCCCTCGGTCTAATAATATTTAAATTGAGAGAAAACAATAATATGGAATTTTACTCATACAACGTGCTATTTTGAAATGATTATAAAATTTTTCTTTAAAGTTCTAATATTTTTTCAAAGTGATGTTAAGGTTATTTTGCATCTTTTTTTCTTTGTTATCCGTAATTGATGTTTTGTCTGTATTGAACGACATTCTTGTTCAATTGAATACTTTTTTTTAAATTTTTTTTTATGAATGTATGGTGTATTAAAAGTGCAACATTTTAAAAACAATTCCATTTCTTCATTATTCTGAAAGCTAAAATTAACTTCTATGAATTTTTAATCTTAAAATGAACTAAAATTCAAGAAGTAATACATTATAAAAATTTTTAAAAACATACTAACGAGGAAGATTCGAGGACTTTTTATGTTTCCATTCAAACGGCATTTACATTTAGCAGTTTGATTATTCTTTCTCAAACGAGCAGATATTTTTCCTCGGATGGAGGGGGAAACATCAGTAAATCATTCCTTAAAATATATATAAAGTGTTTACCTCGGTTGAAAACTTTTTGATTTGGCCTTTGGCGTGCTGCCAAAACGAGATGGAGGAAAAAAATATCGAGGTGTGAAAAATGATTACAAATTACATGCAGTCACCTGGCCTAGAGGTTAATAGGTATTATTCCGTAGACTCCAAAAACAGGACGGGAAGGTGAGGAGGGATGATCTGAAACTTTTTTAAAGGTTGCTGCATCTTACTGGCGACAGAAGTTGTATCACGCTTGCTTTCGCGTCAGTTATTTTACCTCAAGGTTATTGTTTGTTTCTCAGATAAGTTTAAATTTTTGACTTTGTGATACGAACTATTAATTTATACATCAAAGTCATCCTGAAGATTATATGTTTTGTGTAAATGAGTCATTTCATTTAATGTTGTTAACTTCAGATTCGATATACTTATGAAATTTGTTTCAGAATTTTTAATGTATTAGGTTTGTTGATAGTATGATCCTATCTCAACGAGTTGTTGTTTTTTATATTGTATTAAAATTTATTTTAGCTATATGAATTTGATTTAACGAAAGAGAAAAGCGAGTTTAATTTGGATATCAGCAGACGATCCCCTTACTTTTGAAAACATTTCAGTACTGACGTGTTCACCTCGTATCAGCGATTTATCATTAGAAATTTAACCGCACACCAGGAATTAATCGTCTAAGTTTTTATTAGTTTGACAACCCATTTGAAATCATCCTAAGAACGCAAACAAAATATGTTGAAATTCTGAAATTCGCCAATTGCATGGGCTGTGCAATGACAACATGTTACACCAAAGTGACTAGATCTTGAAAATTTAACTGCATACCAGGAGTTCATCGCCAAAAATTTTACGAGTTATACTCATAACATATCATGTTGCCTATCATCCATATATATATATATATAACGCAAACAAAATGGCTGAATTTCGCCAAAAATCGCCTATTGCATGGATTGTAAAATGCAAGTAACAAAATAACTTTTTTTATATACCGATGTTTATAAAATACATTTTTAATTCAGTGACTTTTTTAATCTGTATTTCTTCAATTCGAAATGTAACAAGTGATATTTTTATGTGAAGTTGGCAATAAAATACTTATTTTTCTTCTGAAAATATCAGACAATAATAATATGTTGCAACGATCCCCTCTCAGTATATTCTAATCTCTCAGCATATCTGAATAAAATCACAGACCTGAAAAACCCTTTTTTATAGTTCTGTTCTAAAACTGTCTACAAAAATAAAAACGGTTGATTCTAAATAGGTTCCTTCTCCCTTTTTAATTTCCTTTTAATTTAATTCAAAAATGCAAAAAACCCAGACGTTATTTGCAAATCAAATTAAAACCTGCAGGAACCTCCTGGAGTCCTCTCTGCAGAAAGCGGCGCAAATCAACACCAATAAAATCCAATATCTTTTCCCGGTCAATTGGGCAAACGACAGCCAAAGATGAAGCACCCTTTTGCCACCCCAGCAGGTGGTCGGCGGTAGAATGCGAGTTGACGCCCATGGCCCGCTGCTTACCACCCTCCAGATCGAGGAGCGTGTGAAGTATTTATACCATTCCGTAATCAGTTTTATACATTTATAAATGGGACTACCATGGGATGGGGCTGTTAAAAAATTTTTTTTCTTTCTTTTTTTCTGTAAATTGTGTGTGGGTATGAGTTAACTTGGTTCCTTGAAGCTATTTCCAACCATATCTTATTTGGTGTGTTGATTCTTTATTTGTCATGACTCAAGTGAAACATATTTCATTTTTGTAAAGCGCTGAGAACACCCTGCAAAGGAAAATGAACTATAGAGTCTTAGATACGTTTTAATTGTACTTAAGAAGAACCGAGTTTTAATACCCGATTTTTTCGTTTAGTGTTCAAATAAAACTAGATTCTTAATACTTAAGTCTCCTGTTCATATGTATATTAAAAAAGAGTAATTGAATTGTGATTGGAAGCAAACTACATTAAACTCTGGTACGAAAGTGTGTATGAAATTCTAAATCAGCTTTTAATTTATTTAATGCAGTACTCTTTGCATTGTATTTCCACATAAATGTAATTTGATGCATTATATGTGTTCTGCATGTTTCCTAAATAGTCAGAATAAAGCTAACTTGTGGCTTTAAATACTTTTTTGTTTGTTTTTGTAACTACATATGTTACAACCGAGCGCTGTTTTATCTCTGAAATATAAAGCTAGTACCCTCCTTTTTTGTAGTTTATGAATCAAATATGAATTACCAAATGATTCAAATGGTTTTTGATGTTTACATCAATAAAAAAAAAAGGGGGGGGGGCTTTAATCTTGCATTTTTTTTTGCCATCTTTTTGCTCTCAGTATTGTTTGTTTACGAGGTTATGTGTCTTCTAAGGCTTAAGAATGGTTATTTTTAGGTCTGTGCATTAGAATATATCTTTAGACTTTTAAATAATAAACGAAAGAATAATAGGAAAAAAAAGTAGAAAGTAAAATAAATGTCGTTTATATGTGGTTGAAAGAGGTTGATTTTATATATAATCTGTTGTATGAACGTATTATATGTTGTATGTATCTGTTACTTAAGAAGCTTTAGTTGATGTACTTTATGTAATATAAATTCTAGACTTAAAATTCGTATATTTTGCTTTAACCGTGTGGAATTTTAACTATTCGCTACTTGTTTCATTGTAGTATTATTCAGTCTAGCCCTATTTCAAAATGTTTGCAAGTTATAATTTTTTAAAAAAAAAAACAACTTTATGTTAACTTTGCCTTTTTTTTTATTTAATTATATATCGCTTAAAAATACGTTAAATTTTATTGGTTATTTCTACACACCTAGTTAGAGAAAGTTATGTATTAAATCCTCTTAGTTTTCTTGTCGAAAATAAATTGATGCTAAGCAAAATATTAAATACAGGATGAAAAATTTAATTATTTTCTTTTGTTGATACCATAATTATTAATTATATTATTACTAATAAAATAATGCAAAATTTATTTGCAGATTAAAAAAAAAAACCATGCTTTTGTTATCAAAAGCATTTTAAATAGCCATCTCATATGTGTGCGATACTGTTCACTTGCAAGGCGTATTGATTAGTTAAATTTAAACTTCTTTGTCTATTGGCATCTACAGTGACCTTGCATAATCGCAAGATCATGTTCGGTTATGTTCTCAAATAGTGATCTCAAATCGGGATACAATTTAAGACCCACTGTGTTGTAGCAGAGCTGATGATTGTCTTGATGCTTGTAACAAATCTCAGTTTGTGCATGCTTCAAACTGAATACTTTTGAATCACTTCAATTCAGTTCGTAACTGTTTTGTTTTCTAAACGTTTTATTTCAATGGACTAAATTCATGATTAGCACATTATAAAGACAGTCACGTGTTTCCCATTCATTAAAAATTGACGTATTAGTTGTTCAACTTGTAAATTTTAGATAACATTTAAAATTTGATGATTGGGTAATGAGTTCACGTGTTAAAATTCTTCAGTTTTCGAAAAAAAAAAACTTACGTTATACGAATACTTTTAAATTAAGTGCATTTTGTTTAACTATGTGTATTATATCGTTGAGAAATATGTCTAATTACTAAAAGAGTTTCTCTGTGCAAATAGCAAAAGTTGGCAACCGTGAAGCACATGAACTAATGAGGTTGATTCATATGACGTCATAGTCACATGATAGTGAAAGCCACGTGATTCTAACCAATCAATTCAAAAATTCATGCGACGTCATAGTCACACGATAAAAACTATCTTGTGTTTCTAACTAATCAGTTCACGCGCTCCGGTGTTGCCAAGTTTTGATCTTTGCAGAAACTTTCTCTTAAAAAGTACATCTGTATACAAAATGCATTTTATTTAAAAGTATAAGCATAAAATGCGACTTTTTTTTAATTTAAAAAAATCTTTTTGAAGAAATATTTTTCCCTAACATTTAAACATCTTTATCCAAATATGAAATTTTATCTGAGTTTTACAAATAGAACAAGTACAATTAGTTCAATGTTTATTTTGAATTCAATGGAAAACACGTGTTTGTTTTTATCATGTGACTTCATGAATCAAGCCCATTGGCTGGAAACGCGTGATTATTATTTGATATTATTATGACGTCGCGTTAATTTATGAACTGATTGTCTGAAAACACATGACTGAGTTATCATGTGACTGTGGCGTCACTTGAATTAGCCCATTAATTTACAGCGTTTATCCTGTAATAAGAAAAGTTATTGATTATTAACTGTATATATATAATGATTGTGTATATTTTGGAAAAAAAGCATGTGAAGTACTGTAGGAAATAATAACCACCCAAATAGTAAACAATTTGTTTTCCCTAATGTATTTAGGATAATGTGTTGATGGGATCTTTTACACATAATGACGCTAATTTATTTGAATTCCTAGGTTTTATTTTGCCTTTCGAAAAGGTATTTTTGAGAAACGACGTGCAAATTATTCTGTGAGATAGCAGTTTTGTGTTATCTATGAAGAATTTGCACTTCAAAGGGATGATACACATACATAAAGACTGAGGCAGTTTTAATTGTTTATATTCTCTTTTTTTCACTGAGGGGGTGGGAGGGAAACCATATCTCCAACACTTATGTTAACATACATTTGTATTTTTGTCATCCAATTTTTTCATGCTCATTGAATGGCAGATGTTTCATATGTTACTCTATTGCATTAATTTATGTGGATAATAGCCTTTGTTGCTCCATATCCCACAAAACCAGAACTGAACTGAACTGAGCATTAATTTATAGCTATTGTATCAGATGAATCTTTAGACGCAGTTAAAGCGGTAATTGAATGCTTCGGTTTTTATTTTTGAGAAAGGTAAGGTAAATGTGATTTAAAGATGTTTTTTTTTAAAGAAGTGTTAAATGTATGTTTAGTTACTGAGAGAGATTGTGTACGGTTGGGAAGAAACATTAACTTAGTCACTTCCTTCAAAATTATCTTGAAGTTATTTAAGATTTATTTTGAGATAATGGACTTTCGCAAAGAAATAAATTTGAATAATTATTTGGCCAAAGTGTGTAACCAATCCATTTATCACTTCGCATTTATTTCACAGTTGCGAGCAATCCTTGCATTCTTTCGTGTTCTAGGAAGCAGAACATTCTTTAACACCATTCGGCCCACTGATTAGTAACCTTTTGTTGCTCTGTGTTTACCACGCTTCGTCATTCTTTGTGTAGACGGAGTGAAAAACTTTCTTCCTCCGTTAAAGCATGACTCACTTGTAACTCCGAGACCGCAGAAATTTCACGCCTCGGCAGCCAATGTCACATTCAAAAACTTGCTACATTATTACTAATTTCACCCTTTGCTGGTAGTCAAAAAATAAAATGAATGTGTAGTTGCGACTTCGAGAGGCGGAGTAGCGCATCTTCAAGTAATATCATTTGCCAGCATCCTTTGATACCGCCTTCGAAAGTTATCTTAACTCCGCCTCTTTCCGTCTGTTTTATCCAATTGTTAATAGTCTCCCGCTGTTTTGATTCAACCATGAAACTTAGTATCAACGCATGCGTGAGGTAAAAGTTTTAATTCAGATGGAGTTATGCTACATGGCGCCATCTAGACACCTAATACGTAACTACTGATATAAAAGTGGTACTTATTTCAAATAGCAGCAAATATTATACAATGTAATAATTTTATTTTTTATTCATTCGTGTATAATAGCGTGTAATTATTTCCTTTGAATCATTTACTAAGGTTTGCTTTTTTTTTGTCAATAACTGCTAACTTGCGTGCAAATGTGCTGTTCTTGAGTTCATTTATCATACTTTAAAATTAGGTTTTTGTCCGTAATAAATAAAGATTAAATAATGCCGAAACTCTCAGATTAAGATAGTTTTCCCAGTTGCGTAGCTTTATTACAAAAAATACGGAAAAGTCTCGGAATATATATATATTCATTTGGAACTGCTAAGATGAATAAATTTATAATCGTAAAATATTTGTTAAAAAATAATTATTTAAAATATACAGAAAATACAAAACCCCAAACAGAAAATAACCCAAAATGTGATGAGACATTTTTTTCAAAAGTGGCATTATCATGTAAAGTTATAAAATTGTTAGTTAAAAAAAGTATTTTCCAAGTTTTAAAATTTGTTTTGTTTTAACTTAAACATAAAAATTTACATTCTTTCCTTTTCTTTCCAGGTTTAGAATAGACAATACAGATCACATAATAGATGTGAACAAAGGAAACATTCCTTTTGAATATGACCAAGTAAACATAATATGTCCTGTGTATAATCCAGGGACAAAGGAGGAAGATGTGGAAAGATACATCATTTACAATGTAATTATTTTTTATCATTAATTATATAAATTTACTTTTGTTCTTATACAGTAACTTATTTTCTCTTTTAAATAGAAATTTAAAAAATAACTTTATTAGAATAATTTTTTTTCATATTTATGTGTACAGTTCTCATTCATAACAAAGTTTGATGATTATACATTGGGACGTGCATTTCTAAGTAAATGACAAACGTTGATGTCACGTCCCTTCTTGGTTAAAAATGTAATGAATGTACACAATACAATTGTTTTTCTCAATTGTTTTTAAATATTCCCCAACATTTTTCTTCCTTCCAGGTATCTAAAGAAGAGTATGACTCATGTCGGATAACGAATCCAGCATCTCGTAAAATTGCTCTCTGTGATAAGCCTCATCAATTAATGTATTTCACTATAACATTTAGATCATTTACACCTCAACCTGGAGGTCTGGAATTTAGGCCTGGTCAAGACTATTATTTCATTTGTAAGTGGTTTAGTTTTTATCACATTCTATTGTAATATGGATTTAATTACTTATATTGCCTATTTTAAAAAATATTACTGGGTACTTGCATATTATTGGAACAATTGCCAACATTCAAGACAACTCGCCAAGTTGGCAACCCCAATTTCCCATGAGTCATGCACTGAATTGGCAATCTTGAGCTTCGTTTCATATAATCTCGCCAACAGGTTGCGATAATACGCAAGTACCTATTACTGATATCTTTAAAACAAGCTTGTTATTTTATTTAATTTTTAAATTTTTCGAAAAATGTTCCATTGAAGTGTGTGTGTGTGTTTGTATACATATGTGATATATTGGTGCGAAAGATTTACACTTTGGTTAAATATGATGAAGTAGGGGCTGAAAAAATAAAGATGCTTAATCTTGACCACATCATTTATTTATGTTGAACATCAGGAGAGTTACTTGAGCATGTTCCTCGGTATAAGTGCCAAAGTACATGAGGGGGATTATTCAAATATCAAGTTTTTATATATAGGGAAGAGCAGGGAAAAACGTATTATAAAAAATGCAGTCACATGTTTAGGTGCAGGGAATAATTAGTTATTTATAGAAATGACATTGTTTAGGGAATATTAAAATCCAGTTAATAAGACATGTGAAAACAATTAAGGATCGTGTATTTCTTTGAATTAATAATAAATACACCAACATAATGTTCTTAATGGTTTAGAAAAAGATAAAATGAGATGTGTTTTGAAATAGGGTATTTGGCAGTTTTATGAATGAGATATTATAAATAAAGATTTGAATTTTGAGTAGATATTAGTTTAAGTTATATTGTATGTGTGTATATATATAATGTGTGTGATTGTTGCAATAAATTATTTTGGAAATGGGAAACAATTAATGAACATTAGTTATTTTCTATGATATGATTAATATTTTAATATTGAAGACAAGAATTCAAGGTGCTTTGATCTGAACTATGCATATTATCATTGTGATCTAACTGTTTATCTTCTGTCATATATGCTTAGGGGCTAATGTCTGTATGATCGAGTCCACTGAAATATTTTACAGCTTTTTTTATATATTAGCAATTTTCTGTAAGATTACATTGTTTCATATTGTTGTAAATCCTTTCAAACTGGGATTGGGTTATAATTAAGTTATTAACATTCTTTAACTCATTCTTTTTTGGGTATGAAATACTCATAAATAGTTGTTTAAAAAATATTTCATTGGGAGTTTTGAGTGTTATTTTGCACTCTTAAGGCTTATATATGTTAATAAAATCATTGTGCTTTAATGTCATATATTTTTGCCTTATAATTTTTTATGAATTTTCTTCTGTACTCACAAAAGTTTGAGTTTATTTTGATTGGTATTATATCATGTGGAAAGTAGAAATTTTATTACAATAAAAGATTGTCCTCCTTGTACACTCTCCCTTTTAAGTGAAAAAGAATGAATTTGGGTGAATAGTTTCAATCATACTTTCAGAAATACATTGAATATATGTGCATTTCTGAAAATACAAAAGGGTACTTGTGATTATTTTGATACCTTTACTACACTCTCTCTAGTTTAGTTCAGCAAGGTATTATAACAGCTGAAAAAATTGTAGATTACAACTTATTCTAGTTTATATACTTTACTGTTTATAAATATAATATTTCTCTTCATTTCAGCAACTTCTGCTGGAGGTGAAGGGCAACATGCATTGGAGCAGAAAATTGGAGGACGATGTGCTACACATAATATGAAAGTCATTTTCAAAGTGTGCTGCGGACCTACAAAATGTAATTGTGTTTTTCAAAAGTTCTTTTGCTTCCAAATCTGAACTCCTCGCCATTTAAATCACTTTTTATTTATTGCCAAACAATGTTGACATACTATGTGACATTATAACCAATTTTGATCATTCTAATTATTTTGGTAGCATTTGTTTATTGGTAAATATTCAATTGTCATATTTATTTTTTTTCCCTTAAAAGTGATAACTTCATCTTTTATTTTTCAAAATATGATTTTTTTTTTAATTGTCCTCCTTACTGTTTTGTCAATGGCAATATTGTTTGCAAGTTTTTGTATCATATTGTATTTCATGAGGGTTTTTTAAAGCTTAATTATTTTATAAAATTTCTAATTTGTGTAACTTTTTTTGTACAACATTTTCAAATTTCTTGAATAATACATCTTATCATAATATAACATAAATCTGGAATAAAAAAACAAGTGTTTAATTGGGTATTTTTTTTATTTTAGCCACCACCAGGGCTTCACCTAGTTCAAGCCCTAGCACAACTGCTGTTATCACCACTACCACAACAGATATGCCTGCAAAAACTACTTCTGTGTATCGCTTCTATCGGCCTACAATGCCTCCCTTCAGGCCACCTCCTCCTAGCATCTATACCAGTAAATATCCCCCTGTTAAGAGTTATGACTTTCCTCGAGAAGAGGAACATGGCAAAATGCCTTCCAAAAAGACAGGTATTTGCTCAATAATTTTCATTTAAGATTTATGTTTGGAAATCTGATGTATAATGCATTTTCAATAGAAACGAAATACTTCCTGAGGGCATTTTTTAAAGAACACCTATAAATGATGAAATAGAAGATTTTTTTTAAAGTTATAATACATATATGTTCCATAAGTAAAAATTACGTACATACAAGTTTCTCCTTGAGCCTTATTGATTACAAACATGAAAATATGGTGATGAACTACTGCTACACTTATTAAAAATACTTTAATAGAGACTGTGTATATTTTGAATTTCTGAATATGATTTTGATTATATGTTTGTATTTTTTAGTGGAGAATGAGTTAAGCATGTATTTTACTTTTTTAAAAATTGTTAATTTATATTTTTGAAAATATTATCATACATGAACTGAAAACATATAAATACATATACAATAGTTTATTGTATATGTATTTATATGTAGTTTATTGTATATGTATTTATATGTAGTTTATTGTATATGTATATATTGCATTATGTATTTATAGTAGTTATGATTTATTGTATTTTTTTCTCATGTTTCATTATGGATTTTTAAAACTTTGAATGTGCGTAACATGTAAGGAATCTATAATATAAGTGTTTAAATATACACATTTTCCTGTACCATTTAAATTAATGTAATACTGTTTGCTTGTTTTAAATATAGCTTGAATTTTGGAATTTAATTTTATAAATACATTAATTCAATTATATTGTTAGTCTACATTTCTATACATTTTATAATGTTGATTTGAAAGAAAACATTTGTTACATGCATTAAAAGTCATTTCTTTAATATATTTATGAAACTAGTTGTAATATGGTTAAGGATTGAATTTCTCTTTATCCTTGATAATCATGAAGTAAATGATATGTGTTTGCTATCATTAACCATTTTCTGTTATCAGTATTTACTTCAAAGGTTTCCCGCTTTATTAAAATAACAGATGGTATTAAAATTATTTCACTGATGTTTTGTAATTATTTTATTGTTTAGATTAAATATCAAATGAAATTTTATATCAATATTTTTTTTTTTATTTGCAACTGTATAGGAATGGACAAACAAAGATTTTTTTGTCTTTGTAAATATTATAATTTGCCAATATATAATATTAATATTATTAAATCTGTATATCAATTTGAATGCATTGGATTAAATATTAGTAGCTAATATATTTTATTTTCCTCTTACAGAAGACAGGGATAAATTGCCAAATGAAACTAGAGCTAAAAATGAAGAATTGGTGAAAAGTGATGCCAATATTGTGAAATTACACCAAAACTGTGTTACAACAGTAGCTTTGCTGCTACTCATCTTGTACCAACTACTTAGTAGGTGAACTTCACGAGGCTTCATTATGTAAATTAATTTGTAATTTTGTGTATAAAGAGGCAGGAGTTTATTATTTTCCTTGGCTGTGATAGCTGCAGGAAGCATTTTTAGGAAACTTAACTAAAGTTGTGTATGAAAATCATCTGGTCATGAACTTGGAAATATGTTGATAGACAATTTTTATTGTACTGAAATTTTTACATTTTCTTTATATTCCTGAAGAAGAAAAATTGACTTTCTAATTATAAGATTGAAGAAAAAGCAGTATATTCTGTGTTGGGAAGAAAAAAATCGAGGACAATTTTATTGTTCTCCAGTCATTTAAGTGGCTAAATCAAGAAAATCTGTGATTATTTGATCTAGTTACTGGAAACAATATTTGATCTAGTTTCTGGAAATGTACTAGCAAATGTACTGCAACTAATAAAATTAAAAGAAAAAAAGTGAAAGACTTTTTATTTATTATGTAAATGACCAATGTGTACAGAGAAGAAAACACATGCTTTCAAACTGGTTTTGATTTGCCATTTGGGATTGAAATATTTGTGTGTTCCATGTTAAGCATTTCATAGAATATAAATGCTAAGTCATTTCAATAAGAGGCTCAGCACATTCTTCAATAGTGTAATTATTATTTCCTCCATGTAATTAGTGTTTATGTGATGTGGAACTCTTCAATACTCTTCATGTGTGCTTCAGTGTATTTGTGCAAAATCGATGCTGAACATTTTAAAGTCAACCTCATTTTGAGGTACACAAGATTTTTAAATGTTATTCAAGGATTTTTTTTAAATATCGAATTTATTTAGAAAGCATTATATTCTAGAACATGGAAAGATTAATTTGATTTGTTATTTTTACTACAGAAAGGATTTTTTAAATTAAAAAGATTTTTATTACTAATATTCTGACATTGTTTGTTGAAATTTGTGTTGATCTCTGGTTTATTTAAAGCTTTCATTCTTTTTATGCATTGCTTGTTGTACTTTTCTTACATATGTATCTATTCAAATTATATTAAATGTTTGCAAATGTAACTTCCTGAGTGATTTTTTTTTAATGAAACAAGTTTATACTTTACATAATGTTTTCACCCACCATGATATATATATATATATAGATGTTTTTATTCCTAATTTTTCTGGAGCTTATACCATTATCAATAAAATATCAATGCCATCATATAGGAAATTAAATATTCTGCTAAATTAATATCAAAGTCACATGTTGAATTATAATATTTACTTAAGTAGATATTGTGATAGTAACAGGTAAGCAACTACACTAAGTTCCAGTAAAGTTTTTAAAAAATTAGCAAATAATAGGTTATAAAAAGAAATAAAAAAGTACTATGACACTACATTTTTAACATATTGTATAATGATTCAATTCATAAATTCCCTGAAGAAATATTAACACCAATATTTAAGATTTGATTCTCGGCTAAATATTTTTCCTTTCTATGGATAATCTACTTTATATTTCCATACTGAAAATTTTCTCAAATTTGCATATAAAAGGGAATGTGCCAAATTTTCCAATTCTATAATATATAGATTCTGGAAAGTGCCTTAATTAGCCAATAGAATAAATTTCTATAGTAAAATTATAAATCTTAGAAAAATTTCAAAAGTTACCTCTAGAAATAGGTAAACACTTGCAATGTGGTATTATAACTTTTATATAATTTTAAGGAATTCTATATTTTAAAAGACTGAAGATAATTTGAAAGTCTTAGGCAATGATGCTTGACATCTCTGACATAAGAAGGATCCTATAAGTGCCAAATTTTCTTTCATGCTTCAAATTTAAAATAAAATTTCTGAAACTTCAAAATTTTAAAATTATACAAAAGCACTCTACCCCTTTAAGTTATTTAATAGATCTTGTGAGATGTACTAAATATTATATTCGATTTTCAATTTTTGTTCATTGAATTTTGCTTGTGTGGTACATTTTTTGTTTTCTGAGTAATTAAAGTAGTTATGGGAAATAAATGGTGTATATATTTGTATAAAAATTAAAAATCTGTGAATGGTGTCACTATTGTTTCTTCAATGTATGTATTTCATGAAATTTGCTGTTATATGTATCTGTGGTAATTCTAAGAAGTTTTGTGAAGTGTGTTGACATGTAACCCTGTGTCAGACTTTGGAATCAATGTTTAAGTCTGATAACTATTCTTTGGAAAACACCTTTTATATTAAATTTTCAATTGCAATTTTTCATAATTCATAAAAAAACAACCTATATGTGAAAATCCCCTTCCAAAAACATTTTGTGAATGTATTGTAAAAAATTAAATATATATATAGTGTTCATTCAAAAAATACAAAAAAATGTGAAAGTTGTGCTCTACTTTTGAATATATATATATATCTGAATGTAGTTGTGTGATTACTTGAAAATATATTATGAACATCTATATATTTATAGTTGGTAAAATGTTTCTGTGAGTGATTGAAATAAGAGATAAAACGATTCCATTGTCACTTTTTAAAAATAAATTTCACTTGTTAGGAGTGAATGACCCTTGTGTTCACTTAACTTTTAAAATGCAAGCATTATCAATGTAGCATTCAAAATAAATTGCTTTCATCTGTAATAATAATTTGTTAATCCCTGTCCTGCTGCATTTGATGCTGTATTTGCAAATTAAAAATTTTTAGATTAAATTCGTAAGCTCAGTTTTTGATAACCCTAGTTAGTCCTTTTTTTCCACTTGGCTAGTATTCAAAATTAAGTTTACTCTTAAATGAAATCATATTTTGTTTGCTTGTAAATTTACAACTTTATTAACGTATGTAAATAATCTTTCTTTTAGTTTCATTACATGAGTTTCAAAAAACATTCAGAATTTTAATAACATGTAGAATATGGAAAAGTGATATAAAAATTCTTTAGGCTGTAAATTCTGATCCCTGATTTGTACATCAGTTTATGTTTATAATACCAATATATTAGTAGACTAATTGGTTAAACAATAAATAAAACCGGTCTTTAAATTATGAAGTTTTTCACTTTTATCTTATGGTATATCAGTCTGTTAAGAAATCAATTATGTTTTTATTTTTCATGATGTATGCTGCTTTTAAATGTAAAAGAATGTAGGATATGTTTACTAAAAAGTAAATGTTTTCACGAGTAGATTTTTATCCAGGAAATTTTACTGATTTACATTTTTACTTAAATTGTACTCTTGTACAAAATGCTTTAGTAAATTCATTTATCTGTGCTGGAAGTCATTTGTTAAAATTAACTATTAAGCATGTCTCTGTAAGTGCATCGAACATTGGTGGGCTTGTTGGATATATTAATAAATGCTCATGCATTAAAATGGTTCCCTCCCGCCCTTGTAAAACTACTACTTAGGTTTCTGAGCTTGTTAAATATCCCAATTTTTATGTGTAATGTATGTTTAGTTGTACATATTTACAATTTGTATCAATAATTTATGAAATGTGAAGTCAAATGTCCATCTTCTGCCATATTTCTCGCTGTTTGTAACTTCGCAATTGCTGGAAAAAATGTGTTTTTGTATTTCCTCGAACAAATAAAAAGTTGTTTTCACTGTAAAATTGGCTGATTATTTTAATTATAATTTTTCCTTTTAAAATCGTGCATACATATTCACATGTGTACACATTTGAATTATATTTTGAAATTTGATTTTTGTTTGTTTAAAACTGAAATACACAAATATCTTAACAATTTTTAAGATAAACACTTAATACCTATGTCTATAATTTAAAATTGGTTTTCTAATAGTTGAATTTTTAAGTTAATATATTGTGCAAGTAATGTTTCCACTGTGTTTAGTTGGAAAATATTAGTATAAGATACATTAAATTACTAGTTGATTATTATCTAATATTTGCTTCATAATTGTTAAACTCTTTTAACATTGATAGGAAAAATCTCTCATGTCGTTCTAGGATTTTTGATTCCAATATATATATTTAATATGAACTGTCTGGGTTTCTTCATAAATTTTGAAATTGTAAGCTTTCCCCCCAATTATTTTTGGATTGCGAGAAATTATGTATACTGAAAGATTTGAAAAGAATCACATTTTGTATTTTACCTGAAATCATAATTACCCATCAAATGCAGAATCAAGAAATTTAATACATGATTTTTTAGATTTCTATATTTTTGTAGCATAGTGTAAAATCTCATTTGACACAATAATAATTTTTTTTCTTAACACACAATTTCTTAATGGTTAAAAATTTATTTAATATGAAAGTACAATTCATGTGTTACTGTTGCCTACTTCAAATTAAGTATTGCAATTTTCAAATTTGTGTAAAATTTGAAACAAAATTCATCTATGACATTTTCATGTGCCACTTTTGTTTTTTAACATTATGGTGAAATTTAATGTATCATTTGGTTCTACTTTTACTTGTTAACTTCAGAGAAATATTTTGCCATTTAATATTTAAAAGAAATTGCACCAGATTAAAAGGAAACAACTAATGGATTTGGAAAACAGATGGCTTTTTGTCATAAAAGTGGAAGCATTACAAAATTACTAATTTTTTCCCTTTTTTTATTCAGCGATAAAATGCTCCCAAGAGGGAAAAAAATTAATAAGAGGGCGTTTTGACAGATATGATACGTCTTTATACATTTATTGTTATAAAAATGAAAAATCAGCATTGATGCTCTGTAAAAATTTCTACAGATTGCAATCAGTTTTCTTTTTCAATTTCACCTTAAACTATTCGATTAATGCTGAGATCAACTGGTTTACATGGCCATTCTACGAAAAGAAAATTTCTTACGCGAGACACAGAGCTGTCCAATTTTGTGTGTGTGTGGTTTTCTTATAACAATGATAAACTTCTCTTGTGTAATTATTGAATTAATATATACATAACATTTAAGCAGAACATTTTAAACATTTAAAAATTTTTAACATTTACATTTTTTAACATTTTAAAAGTAAGCAGATTTCTTTTTTATCGCTTATTGATTTATTATAATAATCAGGAATTGTCAAGAAAGAATTGAAAAAATATAACCGAATTATTCAGAATTTTACAATTGTAAGGTTGTTTTGTTTATCTCAAAGATCTCTCTCTCTTCTCTGTTTTTTCTTAATCTAGCTTACTTGACCTATTTTTGAGTCAAGCGATTGTTTCGCTTAAAATTTTTTGCCCGGGACAGCAGATTTTACGAGAATTTGACGAAATCACCAATATAGTGATCCTAGTGGGTTGCAAGGTGTGATCAGAGCATGAAAAATAAATCTGTTCGCTTAACACACCACAAATATTGTTTTACATTTCTTTAAAATTTGAATTCACTTCCCTAACTTTCCTAAAAATTTGATTTGGAATATATATACATATATATCCTGTTTGTGGATATATATTTGTGTGGACACATATTAATTTTACACGCATATACCTTTTTTTTTGTCAAAACTTATTCTGGGGTGTTAACATCCGTCGACCTATTTCACAAAATGATATTGCGTTTCAATATGGGAGGGAACGGTTTTTCACTATTGGCTGCATAGTGAAAAAATAGGCAGCAAATAAAATAGGCAGTGAAAAAATAGTAGTACACCCCAAATAGGCCCTCTATTTGGGAGTGTATTTGATTTGATGAAATTAGTCCACGATATTATACTTTAGAACTTTTTTTTGTATGTTAGCACTTATTTTTCAATTCCTACTATTAACACACTCTCTATATATGTATTTATTTATTTATCTTGGTGGAATTTTCTGTCGTTAATAAAATACATTTTAAAGTGCTCAATTGAGCTGAAATTTTATATACATGATTATTTTGGATAACAATACTGTAATTTAATCATAATTAATAAAACTTAATTGATTAAAACTAATTATTCAAAGAATTACAAATTTCTCAACCACGTTTGTCATCATTTTTGGCGACTTGTGTCAAAACTTTAAAAGTTTTTTTTCCCCTCGTGTTTTAAAGCATTCAGTTGAACTGAAATTTTATGTACACGATTGTTTTGGATAACACACACATATTACGATACTTTAAGGATAATTAATAAAATACAATTACCACTTAATGTTGTGATTCTGTCACAGAAGAAAATACATATGCATATTAATTGTAACTGTTTAATAAAAAATAGCTAAAATAAAATTTTCTTTGTTGATCTAAGTAGAAATTGACTTAATTTTTTTTATATTACTTGTTTGTGTGTGTAAGTTTTTAAAATGCAAGTAGTTTAATTTAATGCGTTATTTATCGTTTAATTAATTGTTTTGGGAATAAATTATTATTTTGTAATTAGCATCATGTTGCAAATGAGGTAATCCTTATTACTGAGGATACTTATTCAGAAATAAAGAGGAGGTAGGACAAAATCAAGAACTGGGTGTATGTGGAACAAAAGCAATTATTAATTTTATGTATCAAGTCAGGCAAAATGTTTGTTAAGGGTACCATTTATTCATTAGGAAACTTGACTTTTCTAGTGATATTGTGGATAATTTTTCATTTGTTAATGAGTGTATTAAAATTCTTCCCCTATGCAGGATAAAAAAAAAGCCCATAAAGATTGCTTCCTTCCATGCATGTATTTTTCTTGGAAAAAAATGCTTGAATTCTTTATACTTGAAATACAAACACCTATATAAAAATATCAAAATGTAACTGAAAAATTTGTTTCGAAAACATTATTGCAATTGTACGATAAAAAAAAAGTAAATTTATTTTCAAGAATCTATAATCTATACTAATGTGCAAAAAAGCAGACACATTTTTCAACATACAAGCAGGAAATTGTTGAAAAGGGCTTGTTACGACCAATACAGTGAAAATACAGATCAGTAAAAGAGATGAGTATCAGCTATATGACATTACAGAGGATGTTACAGCACGTAAATGTGTGGAATGTACGCACTCAGTGCCAAGGCAACTTAAAAAATAGGAGAAAGGAGAGAGAGAGGCTTTTCTAATAATTCCCTACGAGTGAAAGTCAAGTAGTATGTTCATAATACACTGCTGGCCACCGTAAATGCAACCCCCTGAAGGAAGCATGCTTATAACATTAAATTTACAACATGCATTAGCGGAGGTGAGATATGCAAATGATTGGAATTTCAGCGCAGACACATCATGCGCGCCTGTGGCGCCACCTCAAGGCGCTATTTAAGACTTGGAGATTTCGACGATTTCAAATTCGGCAATTGTGTTTTTCTTGT
>BMAV01027615.1:94528-123974 GCA_019973955.1 Trichonephila inaurata madagascariensis
TACCAGTACAACTGATCAACACTACAAATGAACGGAGACTAGTTCAAAGACACGAGACAACTCCACTGAGGGTGAAAGGGGATGTCGAAGATGTTTCCAGTGAACTGGACAATGGGGGTTCAAGGCTGAACTTATTACATAGATCGCCCAAAATTCTATTTCACTCGGCAAATTAGGCATCTAATAAAACCAGTTCAAGACTTATGACCACCATAAAATGTGCTAAAAGAGAACACAACTTGAAATGTCGAGAAATACCTCAAAAATAGGGAGAAAAAAAAATTGAACCACAAGAGAAAAAGTTCGTTATATAGAAAATACATTCCGCTAGTGGAAGGCTATTTTTGAAGAAAATCGGGAAATGTTCTTGGTTCCCGGAAAAAGTTCGCTATACAGAAAAATTCGCAATATTGAGGTTCGTAACATAGAGAGAGGTTCGACTGTATTTACATTTAATTATAAGACTATTAAGTTATCTTACTTCACAAAAATTTAAAGAATGCCAAATTAAATTTTTTTTATCAAAGATAGATTGTGTGTTTGTTACCTAACTACAAAAAAAAAAAAAAAAAAAAATAATGAAATAATTTTCTGCTAATAGATTTCATTCTTAGCTAACAATTAATAACATTAAATTAATTTCAATTTAATTATTAATTAATATAAATTTATATTAAATTAACAATATAATTAACATGAGAAAACCTTCATGTGCTTGAGTGCTATGTTAATGAAACAATCAATAACTCTTAAAAAATTTACTAAGGACATAATACCCTGAAATAAAAGTTTAATAAGTTATTTTGCTGTAATTTATGTATTTAGTTTAAATTATCACGCGTTCATTCATATAAAATATCACGGAAATACAAATATAACTTATTTCCTACAATATTTTTCAGTTTTTTCACAAGAAAAATAAGCTTTTGAAATTTATAACGTTTTAAATTTTAATAAATAATTATCCATCCCCTTTATTTCTTAATATTAATTTTATCTATTTATTAACCCTTTTATTTCATTATTTCCTATCTATTCCACTTCATTTTTAGGAGAATGCTTTGGAACAAATTCGAAGCGTGTTACTGGATCGCAACAATAACAAATCCGACCTTAGGTCACTACTTGATTCAGCAAATAGTTTGTCGTTAAACAGTAGCCAGTGAAATACATTTTCTTCCTCGAAGATTAAAAAGAATGCTCAAGAGGCTTATCGGAATATATATATAATTTTAACTTTAGACATCTTTGCTATGAATTCTAATCTTTATGCCTAACACTGTTCCTTAATTTTATTGTTTAAACTAAGCCTAATTTTATTTGTTTCGTTTACTTCTCAAACTTTTGTTTATTGTCAGAAAAATCAAAATTTATTAAATATGAAAATATATTTTTAGTGTCATTTTATCTTAATTTACGAAATTTCCGCTATTTCTTTTTCTCTAATGTGAAGCGCAGAAATGAATTGTTCGAATTTTTATATATAAAGAAGCAGTAAATATATATTGCATAAAAAAGTTAAATAGGGAGTAATAATAGAATTCCCGAAATTTTTCTTTTACTTGATATCAGAATCTTGACCCTTTGCAACGATTTAAGACAGAATTCATCACGCACTTCAAAGTATAACAAACAAGATAAAAACTATAATTGTCCATAAAATTCTACATCTGATTCTACCACGTGATTTTGAGGAGTCATTAAAATGAATTTAAACCTGCTTTTAAATCAATCATAAATTTCTGTGTGATTTCGAATGTTATAGTATTAGTTGTAAAAACATATAAAATGAAGCTAAAATTAAACCTACAATGCTATACATGAAAATTTAACACTGTTACTATTGTAGCCACAAGTCTATTTTTACAATAAACGGAAAAATGCATTCATATAAAGTTGGTTTTTATTGATAATTTTTCATATTTTTTTAGTCTACTGTTCATTTTATTTTAATTTTCGATTACTTTCATTTTCCTATAGATTTTATCACAGTCCTTATTCGTATTTATCATCAATTTCAAACTGTAATACATAGAATACGCTTATTTACTTTACAACACATGAAAGACAGTAATATGTATAAGAGAGTTAACTTTATTTTTTAATTTATACACGTATATTTCACCTACAATTTGATATATCTATTGATAACTGAAAAAATAACATTTTTTAAAATATTTCTATCAGCAAGCATTTTCGATGCTTGCTCATACAAATCAGTTATCTGAAAAAAATCGATATATAAAAAGTAAAATAAAGAAATCCCTTTAAAATTAATTTATTTTTAGAATAATTCTCCGTTTTATTTTTTTATTTATCGAATAAATTCTGATAATAAATTTCTATAAGTAAATATTCCTTCAAAATAAATCTGGTAAATAAATTAATACTTTTTGGGAGTCCGTCTGTTACGTCCGTTTTGATTAGATTTGATAAATACAATAATTTATTTTACTAGGGATGGCAACTATTACAGAAAATTTGACTTGGAAAAAAAAATAAGAATAATTCTTCAAAAAATGGCGTATAACCACAAATATATTCTTCATTAAGTACTCACTTTTAGTCCACCATAATAAACCAAATCATCATAATAAATCAGTTTCATAACCAAATTGATCCGAGACCTAACTTCTTATTAGAATAAAATTACATCAATGTTCTAATGTGTCTCTTTCGTGTGTGTGTGTCGGATCATACCTGTACAGTTCATCAGAAACAGCCAATTCGATTTTTTTCAGCTGCACTTACAAATCCAAATCAAAAAGATTATTTTGCGACACAAGATAAAGTTATATTTATAACACATGAGTCATTATCATATTACTTATTCATAAATGTCATTAGAAAGTATTACATCTATCTCGTTGTATCTGCACCTACGGTACACAATCACTTAGATCCGAGACTTAGTCTTAAGTTAGGCAGTGGAGTATACACACAAAGATTACTTTAATCGGAGGGGCTTTCATTTTAAAAATCACGTTGATGAAAGTGCCAAGGCATAATATTTACGCTAAAAGATAAAAATCTCTTGATGTATGGGAGGGGTTTGAATCCCCAAACCCCACCTTTATCGTATACGTCGTTCTCGTAACTATGTGTACAGAAGGCAGCTATTTAGCCTTGTTATTGGCATTTAAATGGAACCAAGACCTCGTTTAGCGTTTGGGTAAAGTTGTATTGAAATTATAACGTATGTCGACATCATACCTATACAAGTCATCAAAAAGCGCCGATTCAATCTTGTTATCTTCCAAAACGTTAGTTGAGTGGGATAAAATGCAAATCGAGTAAAAGCCATATGAATTTCCTGACACATAGCATTGCTCAGTGCGTCTTTTCCTACCTTTGGGAAACTATCCAGCTGGAACAGAGTAATGATTGCTTTTTTATGAAGAGAATCACCAATGAAACTCATTCCAACGAGAGCTGTTGCAGCACGAGAAAAAGATAAAACAATGGCTGTAATCATTTGGTTGGTGTTCGGTAACAAAGGATTCAAAATCGATACAATTCGTACACAAAGCGTTACAAGTATCATCAACAGCCAAACAGCAACTGGTAATGAGAACACATGGTCTAGAAGGTGGACGTTTTTTGATAGTTCATCGAATTTCGAACAAAATCTTTCGGTTTCAGACAGAGAAGAAAGTCTTACGTTGTTGGAGTATTGTTTCTTTAGATGTTGGAACCACTTTTTACAAGTTAAACACAGAAGTAGATATAAGGCAATGGTCATGGTTAGGAGTCCTTGGATAAAAAAACTTTGCAAGCATCCATTTAACCGATGATAGGCAATCTGTTCAGATGGAGATAAGCCTTGAGATGCATAACCTATAATGCTACTGGTGTGTTGTTTGGCATATTCTTTCTCTACACTAAATACAAGATTATTCAGCACAAATATCATGACGTACAACCAAACTGAGACGACAACAATAAAGATTTTTTTCTCGTGTTTCTTTCTGGTTTTCTCATTCAGTTTTAAAGTTTCTGTTTTTACAACTTCCATTAATTTTCGTACGTCTTTTCTTTTCCATATTAGAAAATCGAACGTTATGGTTGACGCCCAGACTGTCACACTTTCAGCCAGAGCAGTTTCGTGAACTCTGTGATCGAAATACCAGATTACGTCGAAAACAATCCAAGAATGGTAGCAGAATATTGTTATTCCAGTCCATATTTTGAAAAATACGTTGAAAATTAAGGTGGCGTCGCTGTATCCTTCCAAATTCAAACCAAAAAGCCAAAACGATTTCAAAATTACGTGAAAAGGATGCTTAGAGTTCTTCCATCGTGTAAGTGTATAAGAGACATCAATGATTTTTAAATTGCGTGAATATTCCATTTCCATTAAGAACTTAAACTCTAAATAACATGTAATTCTTTGGATTCAAACACATCTTGAATTTAGAAGATTAGATCGGAAACATGACGAAGACTAAATTGTTTGTTTTTAAGTTTGTAGATTTAAAAGAAACAATATTTACTGTAGCAATATACAGCAGAAAAGTAAATTTTGAAGTCTGCAATTCTCGAAAAGAGTTTGGTAAGTCTGCAGAGTAGAACCAAGACAATTTAAAAAGTGTGCTGCCACATCTATTGGAATACTTCTATTGGATAAAATAAAGGTTAATTGTTCTTTTTCTTTGTAAGATATAATATTGGTTGAGTAGTGACACATGTTCGAAAAAGATAACTAATCAATATTATCGGAAATGTTCGAAGCTTTTTTAGTATACAAAAAACGAAGGAACAACCTTAATTAACTAATCCATATCAAATAATGTATAAAAATAGATTTTATTGAGCCAATTGCTAACATTGATCATAATTATAATCATTCTTCTTGCGTGTCTTGTCAGCAAAATGCCAAATGTTATCGACTAACTGTATCGACTTTGTCGTATTGTACTATTCAATACACTATGATATCGCGTTCTCAAGATATCCAATTAAATACAGGCTTTTTGGATTACATCCCATTAAATAAGTAGGATATCTAACGTTTTCAATAGAGTCTTTGTGTTTAACGGTTTTCACAAATGTGAAATATTCAAGCGTACTCCAGATAAAGCATAATTTATTTTTAGTAAACTATTTTTAAAAATTATATCACATAATAATTACAGGAACGATTAAACTAATTAACAAACAGATTTGAGAGATAAAGTTAGTTCGTAATTCAGTGCTGCTGTAAGTTCAAAAATTGATTTAGCTTAGATTCGTTGATAGCATTGCAACAAAACACATTACAGGATGACCGAATATCCCATGAAAGCTTTCTAAAATATATATCTTCCTGAAGAAATGCCATGATAAATTTGTTCTTCATACATTAGAATAGTGTCGAATTCCAAATTAGATAACCAACAATATATATCATAAATTACAATTTCTTATAAATGAAGATTTTTAAAATATAAAAATATACGTTTTCTGCCGAAATTTATTACTTTTCATTAAAAGGTTTGTAATTCGTTAAAAAAAAATGAAGAAACAATTTTAATCAACTTGTTGATATAAAAATGATGTGTAAAAAATTTTTTCATTCTTCCTTCTGGTAAAGACATTCTATTATAATATGAAAAATTTCAATTTTGATGTAGTTTCAAAATTATATAAGTGTTCTTAATATGCACGAGTGAACGAATACGAGACACGAAAAAGTCCAAGCAGCATATTTAAAAATTAATATAAATTATTTATTTTTATATGATAAATTAATGTATAAATTAAACTGCATGGAATAACGAAATTAAGTTAATTTTTTAAAAGTTATTTTAGGCAATTTAACAATTTAAATAATAGTATTAATTATTTCCGTCTACTTCAAATAAACCTCCTTCCAAATTCATCTTCTGGTCATACTTTTGCACCATAAGCGTACGGTCATATAGTGCTGAAAAAACAGTAAGAATAAGAGAAAATCTTCAATAACTTAAGAACTACATGTTTGAAATTTATGCGAGTGTTTAAACACAGTGTAAGAAACGACAATTTTATTTATATCTATATAAAAACAGTAAAATTTAAATTCTTTTTCATTCAAAAACCTTTGGTCTTTTATCCATGTAGAGAAAGCTGGACAAAGCGATAAGGTCTCCATGAAATTTTATTTACAAAACTGAAAATATATTCTTAAAAAAATTACCCTTATAAAATCATTTACTCATTCTTGGAGAGAGATGGAAATTTTTTTTAAATTGTCCAGGAAAAAATTTTTCGAACTTTCAGTGGTCACTTTAGGCTTATATTTGGTAGTGTAAATTTTACTATTTCCGTAAATTTTACACACCCAAAATCCCCGTAAATTTTCAGTTGATTTCAGGCCAGCGCTTCTTGATAGTCACTCAAGAAGTTGAATATTATCAGCTTGAAATCATGACTAGACCTTGAACTGTGTATGGATGTGTCGCAGGGAAATGACGAAATTAGGAATTTGATCAAATCCCTAAGGAATATAATCAATTGACGGGAGATGTTAAAATAACGTCTCTTCTCAAGGCCATTTCCCTGATGAAAGTAAGTAATTTTATCAAATACCCGAACTGTTTCAGTGAAATGATGAAATGAACTATATAGTATTTGCATTGGCAAAATTTTGTCCAGGGGGCCCCCCCTGGGGGGGGGGCGGTCGAATCTTTGTATTTCCTAACCAAACAGGTAGTACTATCGATCCCCTAAATATGAATTCCATATCTTTAAAAAAATGGCACCATAGGATTAACATAGGGATTGATATTTTAGTGTATAAGCAACCGAGAAGAAAGATGTTACAGATAAAAAAATACCAGCCTAATTTTTTCTAATAATTTGTTAATTAGTTTCGAATAAATAATTTGTATTTCATTGACTCTATTGTTGTATTACTTACTTCTACGTTTAATAATGCACCCTATTTGTTAAATAAACCCTTCTAAACTCTTGACAATATTATTTCATCATTTCACTGAAATAGATCAGGGATTTGTTCAAATCCCCTACTTTTATTAGGGAAATGTTCTTGAAGAGACGTTATTTTAGCATCTCCCGTTAATTAATCATATCCCTTAGGGATTTCCTGAAATTCCTAATTTCATTGTTTTCATGCGACAGATGCATTGTGTCCTGTTGGAATATGTACTCTCTGGATGCTATTAGAGGCGCCTCTGGCAATACATTTTTCCAGAAAGGATATCTTGGTAGTGTTCTGAATTAGTTTTTGCTTTAAAATAATAAACTAATGTCCTTCAATTAAAAGTAAAATCACCCAAATCATCAGATCTCTCACCATAGAGTCACTTCAAGAACCTGGATGGGGTTCACGCCGGATGTCATGCCAATAATATCAAAGTCCGTCTGGTTCATAGAGATTAAACATTTTCATCTGATGAAACAACATGGTACCGCTGATTTTCAAAAGCAACATGTTTCTTTGTAAACTCTTGGGGCGGTATTTCATGTCTCACAGAGAGGTGGTTGGCGTTTCATTTTACTAAATTTAATTCATGGATGTTTTCATAAAGTATTATGCACAATTCGAATGGTTCTTAGTAAGTTCAAATCAGTCACAATTTGTGAAGTTTTTTACGAATTGCTTGACTAATAATGGCTCTAATTTAACCAGGAGTCAGTGCAAAAGGACGGCCTGTACTCTTCATCTTTGCATAATTATCACTGTTTTTCATAAATTGTTCACCACAACCTTGATCTTCTTAATCTTTTATATATTTCACATAAGGAATTGTTTGCATTTTTCCATTTTACCAAAAATTTGCAATTTCTCTCTAGCATGTAAGTAGTTAAAAAAGATTCATACTATATCGTCGTCTCATTAGACGAACCCTTAACTATAATACTTGTCAAGTTTGATGAAAGGGGTTGAGAGCAGAATGCCCAAATGGGGCGTTGTATTCTTCAAAAAGAGATCGTGTATTCTTTCGTCATGCTTGGGGGCTAAACAGATGTTGAGCTGATTCTAAAAACAGTTTTGATGATACCACACTTCCTGATTATTCGACACCCAAATGGTTTTTAGTCACAACGATTTACAGAAAGGCACTTCTGTTGAACAGTTTCCATTATTTCGTTACTTCGCACATGTGGGCCACGAATTATTTGAATAAAATAATGTCAGACTAATGAGATCGAGACATACCCTTGAGGGTATCCTCAGTGTCAAAGTGACAGATCACCTGATCGACCCTCCACGTGGTATACGAGGTACGGCGAAGCAACTGATCTCAGTCGTGCTGGCTTATTGTGTCAAAGAACTAATGGAATTGGGACCTAGGCTTGGAGTGCCGTGTGCAAATCCTCTACGCTCGCCAATCAAAAATTATGAAGGGTGAGAAAAAGGTTCACCCAAAGGGTTTAAAGTGTCGGCTTGAAAGGTGATGAGGATCCTCTGCATCAGCATTTTTCTTCTTCGTCGAATACACTCGAAAGAGGTTGCCAAGACAGCCGCACCACTGGGTGATATTGGACTATATCAGCGAAAGGGGTTACGGGTACACAGCCACACCCGCTAGATCAACATCTCAAGATCAAAGAACCGTACTTGAACTTTTCTCCAGTGAAAGACTGTGAAGAGTAAAATTTAATTATGAAATAAATTTTTTAAAAAATTAATTTGGAATAAATGCCTTTTGGCCCAAAGCTGTGTGGTCCCTCACGCTACCAAGAAATGAAGTAATTTGGAGGGCTCACACTACGCTACAATACCTTGAATCCGAAAAAAGAAATAAAACGGTAAACGCTTTAAAATTGAGGCTGGACAACATTTTTTCCAGGTTTTCGCTTGAGAAAAAATAAAAGAGGAATTTTACAATTAAAAAAAAACTATTTTGTTGTGTGTTGTGATTATTTTTATGGGAATAGTTAAAACTGTTACTTTATCCACCATGTTTGAATCTGAATAAAACTTAGATGGGTAGCTATGAAAACAATAAAGATTTTCGCTTGGCTTTGTCATTTTTTCTAGTGTAGTATTGTAGACTTGATTACGTAATTTTAAATTAGAATCGAATACAGAGCACGGCATTTAATCCATTATCATCAAGTGGCAATTCTGAAACACACTTCTTAACAGTTCTCTATGACACGACGATAAGATTGTACCGCAAAATAATAACTTCTCAGTACTTGATGAATGACACTGCCCTGAAAGTACCATTTCCTCGAACGAAAAATTGTTTAAAAATTTATTTATTTAATTTTTAAATTAGTTATCAGTTCGAGAATAAGAAATGTTGATTCCAGTGTTAATAAAATATTAGTTACTTTAAAATATTGGTAAATTTTTTTTGTCAGAATTTGATTTTTTTTAAGTCGAGCTTTGATTTTGCACTAAGGCTATAGGCGAGTGACCTCGTAATTTTGATCATAAATCAGGTGACGAGGATGCCACTTGAGCTTGCACCTCACTCACCAAAGTTTCACACACTGCGTCAACAGGAACACTTTGACAAATTTAATGCGTATCATACCTTCTACACGACTCGACCCATAATTGGCCAACATGCAACAAAATGCATAGCTGGCGACCTTGACCACTGTTGCCACATTTTTATTGTTAGAAAAAACATTAAAAAAAAAAGTTAATATATGTAGCTTTTTTTTAAAAAAAGATGCAGAATAATATTGATTTACTTTTTATTGTTATCAATTTATACGTGATGAAAGTGCAAAAACTATTTAGAAGTATTTTGTTTTCAAATTCATCATGAAAATTTTTCATCCTAAAACGAAGCAATATATATACAAAATCATTTTATAATGAAATTTAAAGTATTTCAATAAATCGTGTTTTTTTAATTTTTGTTTTAAAAAAGGCTTTTTGATCCAAATACAATATAAATTGTTTCTTTTTTTCTTTACTATTCTGTTCATTGTGTGTTTATTTATATATCATTTTTTAAAAATAAATTTCTATAGTTTGGACTATTTAATGCTTTTAAATTCAAACAGTACTTTAATTAGGCTTAAGAAACATATTTAAAATAATTACCTTTTGTAAGGCCTGAACTTAATAATGTAATATTGATAAGATCGTAGAGCTTAAGATCGATAGCGCAAAACGTAACATTCCTTTAACAATAATAATAATAAAAAAAGATATTAAATTGCGATATATAGTGTAATATACTGATTATTAAAATTAACTGTAATAATTTATTTTTGCATTACCACCTTAAACGTGACAATAGCACTATTCTAAAATGTCTAACTTCCTTAAATGTTACTATACACTTTAAAATATTGTCCATGAAATATTAATACTTTACACATATCATTTATTTACACAGAAAACTGTTAATTTTTATGAAAGTAATTAAATTATAAGAATGGTAAGATATATTAAAAGTGATCTGAGATAGTGTTAATTACACAATAAAGCCAATTTGCAAGCATCGTTGTTTCAGATTGCTCTCCTTGGATGTTCGTTTTCCCCAGAAATGACTAGATGCGATATTGTTGGCACAGAAGAAAAAGGTAAATATATAAATCGCCCAATTTGGCGCTGTTTTCTTGTCTTGGTCTTGAGACCTGCCATATTGTTTGAATAAAACCAAAATAATTTTAAAAACTCTACCAAAGACACAAAACAGCTAATTTTTTTAACGAGATTTATAGACAAAATAAAGAGAACCATTTGTTTTAAAATAACATATTAAAACTATAAACAATCAGTGGAGAATAGGTTCGTTTTCGAATTCTTCAGGACTTTCGAGTGATTGACCATGCAAGTTCATCCTGGGAGGTGAAACAGGATAATCCGAATTAGAGGAAGGTCGAGGAGATGGAAGTCCGGTTTCAGGGCTATCTTCAGTTTGATTCGGAGGCAAAAGGAAGGGCAGAGCGTTGTGCTGATTAATTGAATGCTGCATGATGCTTGTTTTTGTCTCTTTTGCATTTGTGAACATTGGTAACGTTCTTGGCGTAGAAGATGATGCACTCTGGTAGACATAAAAGTTATGACCCAGCATATTCGCTTCGGAATATTTAGGAGACAGGTTGAAGCCAGATTCGTCTGTAATAAAAAGCAAGGTAAAAAAATGACAGAAACTTGTACATTATATAAAAACTATAACACTCAAGGAGTTTAGAAAGTTAATAAAATGCTTTGTTAGTGTGTACTAGAAATTAAATACGTCCCAGTTGCCTTATTTTTTTCGATTCAAAGATCCATTGACACTTTTAAGTCATTGCAATTTTGAATCAAATGGCAAATAATTTTTCTTTTAATTCAAAATGGCAACATAAAAATATTGTTTTATTAAAATTAGTGTTATTATTCGCCAACTGTTTTCAAATGAAACAAGAATACAACTTTTAAAAATTAATGTCTGATATAATGTAGGAAGGATTTTAAATATTTTTAGTTGAATCTTATTTTAATCCACACCTTGAGCAAAGAAAAACAAATTTAGCCAACAGCTATTCTGTTGTTCTATTTCTGTACTGGACTTCTATTCAATATGAGGATAATAACTCATCAAGTTGGCTATAAATAAAGATGTAGGCTGAAACAGGAATTAACAAAGAATTATAATAATTTACATTAAATAAAAAGTTTCTAGGTTTGGAATTTCCCCACAGAATTGCCATAAGCTAAGAATACGCCATATACATCTTCGTTGTTTGAATAATTTTACCTGCAATAAATTGCAAAAATAATACAGATATATATGTAATATAACGAATTTAATGTTTTTTAATGCACTCTTTCTTTACGTATTATACTTTATAATAGTACTTTATTATTAAATAATAGCATTAATAATGTTAGAATCTGTATACCTGATATTCTCTCTCTCTCTCAAGAATGGAAAACATTTAGTAAAATGACTATCTTAAAGGGAAAAAAAATGTTCACACAATATATAGGAGTTGTTTTCATCAAGTTCCTAAAGTTATTAGAGTAAACTAATCTACTGGAATTTAAAATTTTAGATAAAATTATTTATTTCAACATTGAAAATGATATTTTGATTGATTTTTTTATTTCAATACCTCATTGGGATGTTAAAAATTTAGACTGAATTTTAACTATCATTTAAGCACCACACACAAAATTATAGAACTTAACAATACAACAGTTAATTGCTAAAGGGATAAAAAGGTTAAGAAAAACTCAGCACATAAATCTTTCATTATTTTCCAAGGATCTATAATTCGTTCATTTTTCAGTTTTAACAGGCAAAATAAACTAAAGTAAAAAATAATTATTATAAAATGATTTAATAAAAAATTAAATTTATATATAAATTTAAATTTGTAAATTCTATAAAAATACAGAAGCTTACGTTTTTCCTCAAGAAAAGAAGTTATTTTAATAAATAGGTGATAGAAGTTTTTAAAATGCTTGATAAAAAGTAATATTTGTATTTAATGCTGTCTTTTTACAAAATTTAATCACAGAAAATTAGGAAGTGTAGAAGAAAACATTAAGAATAACTTTTTTTCCCCTCTTAATAAAAATTGCATGACCGTAGTTTGAATTCTGCTGTATTGAGTAATTTTATTGTTTTTAGTAATATTGCTTTAAAATGCATTCAATGACATGCAGTTATCTCGGCACAGATTTTAGTATCCTTCTTGAAATCAAGCACTGGAAATATTGCTTCGATTCCTTTGAAGCAATTGAAAATTTTACATCATTACGTTTAATTTAAAAATGTGTTATTTTGTATATCTTCACTTGTATTTTATTTTCCTTTAAGTCATGGATCAATTTTATACTCGAACTATAACTCGGCATAACTCGAAATCCAGATGAGGCATTTAACTAAAAAATCTATTTAAAATAAATAACTGATTTACAAGATTTAACCAGTTTGGAGAGGGTAAAAACTGATATAAATGTCTTTTTGAAAGTGTTCTCTTAATTTTTTATTTTTGAATGTGATAATGCTTCATTCAGTGGCTTAAAATTCCCCTCCCCCCTGCCGGGGGGGGGGGAAGAGAAGGCAGGTTTCTAGGGGACTTATAGCCTGACTGACGCTAAGTATGCAATCCTTTTTAGCAGCGATACTCAACATGCTGCCTACTGAGCCTTTTTAAGTGGCCCGTTAATGGCCCATTGCTCTGAGAAAAGTATTTATTTAAGAACATTGTATTAAAAATTTGGTGGGAAATTCTTTGTCAAGAATTCAAACATATCAATTTTCCTTTTTGCTGTCGGTGTCGTTCGGGTACGAATTGATATTCTTTTTCTATTTGAAACGGTTACGGTAAGTAATAACAGACAACAGTGGAATAGCGACAATTTTATGGGTGGAACTAAGTTTTAACTATCTTTCACATCTTGCAAGCGAAAAATATTCGAAGAAAATATGTCGTTTCAAGACAATTGGGAGGTTGACTATTTTGTAGTGAAAAACAAACATTGATCAGTAATTGTTTGATTTATCACGAAAGTGCTACCAATAAATAGGAATCTCATTCAATGACACTTCTCCTCGAAGATCTCTTTCAAGAGGTGATAAATAGGCTTTCTTGAATAATTTTTGCAACATCAATAAAGTGTTTTGTCATTAGTAATATCACATCGGTAACAAAGATATCCTATAAAGAGCTTGTTAGTAATCATATGAAACCATTTACTGATGCAGAAATTGGGAAGGAGTGTTTCTTAAGTGTTTCTAATTTGGTGTTAGTGACAGAAATAAAAAAATATGAAAAATAATTATTAAAAAAGCAAAACAGGTGTTATAATATTTTGATAAATTTTCCACAGTTTAAATTTCAAATGTTATCTAGGTCTTAAGGCATTACTCCCCCTCTCCCCCATTTATCCTCATGTTGCGGCTCACTTGAAATAACTATTGTATGTATGCGGCCCGCGTGAAATAGCTGACATATGTATGCGGCCCATCAGAAAAAAAGGTTGAGTACCCCTGCTTTGTAAGATCCGTCTTGGGCCCAAAACTTGATCTTGCAAGGGATCCCTAATACGTTACGCCACTAGCATCATCATTGTAATATATTTATTAAGAAACATTCATTATTTTATAGGATGAAATAAGATTATTATGCGATTTGTCAGAAAAGAGTGCCGAGATTTCAAATTGAAAAATGTTTGAGTAGGATCATTAGATAATATAGCTTCTCAGTTTTTATTTGTTTATTTACTTATTTTTGTTGCTTTAAAGATTAAGTCTGTAGAAGGTACAGAACAGAGTGTGAAATAAATAAGTAAAATTACAATATAGTCCCAATTTAACCCTTAACTTCGCACTGTTGCATTTCTGCAACATATGATTTATTTTAATTTAATAGACTCAATATTTTTTTTAATTACCTACAAATCACTTATCTGAGGAAAAAAAAGATTACTACAACGAAATGCATGCTAATTTTGTCACTAGATGGAAGTACATTTTTTTCCAGAAATCGCAACAGTTATAAAAATCTCTGATGCTTTAAGAACTGGGTTTTTACTATAAAGAGAATCCATTATATTTTATGCTTCCTCTTGTTTATTGACGAAATAAATTACCAGGTAAGAAATTTAAACATTTTATGATGAATAATAAAATCCTCATATAAAGAAAAGTTTTGTAATTTACAGCACTCTTGAGCAAGGTTGCACTTCTGCAACAAACAAAAAAAAAAAAAAAAATGACTGAAATTCAATTTAAAACGGCTTAATTTTTTTTTTCATATTTTTACCTTTTATTATTACTTGAGAACTATCTGATAGAATTTTTTTCATAGAAATTTAAAAAATTGTGAAGTTAAGGGTTAATGCCAATGCATTTTTTCCATTGGTTATCCAAATATAGTTCAACTCCCAATTTACAACTTTTATACTGATATTACTCCCACAATGGTTATATTGCTCAAAATTACTAATCTTAAGCAAAGGCGATCGAAATTAGAATTTACTTCTATCAAGGTCTTTATAAACTGTACAAAGTAATATTGCCATATAAGATACCTATGAGATAAAATGTAAGATTTTTTTAAAACAAATGCGTGAATATTCCTCAGTTCCCTCAAGATCATTACATTATTATTTCCCTAGATTTAGAACAATTGATAAGTTAACCATTTATTATGTAATAGATAAATCTACTTGCATTCTATTTTTATTCAATACTAGGTACGTTCAACTACGATTGAGTTATTGAAAGGAACACTGTAAACTTGTTACGTCTTATATGTTTAAATTTCAATGGAATTTCGAATTGGTTATAATTTTAATATGTATATATATATATATATCTTGAAAGTCAAATGTTAAAGTAACTCAAATGTTAAAATAGAAAAACAACTCAGTAAAAGGCGAGCTTCTTATAAAATTTTGAGTCCTAATTTAAATTTGCTCCGAAATCTCTCATTTATTTGGTACCCTATTCATCATAGTATTAACAATACAAGAGTCCATTGCACCAATACATAAGTAAATTTAATTGTGATATCTATTTTTTCATAATTGTTAATTACTAAATTGTCTCTTTATGCGAGAAATTCTCGAAAGAGGGAATCACTCGTAATTTTAACATTAATTTAATCGAAGACAATCGCTTGCGTAATTCGTAACTAAAAATAATAGAATTGTTTTTGTATAAAAGAAGTAACATAATATATTTGTTTTCTGTAATAACTGAAAATTTTGAGGAATGTAACACTGAAAATATACTGAGGAATGAAATAACAAATAATAAACCCAATTAAAAGAAATTGTTCCTGATACATCAAAGAGTAGATAAGAAATTAATACATTTCTGAGGATTTAAAATTACTTTCGACAGTTAAAAATAATGGATATCATAACTTTATATGCCCAAGAAATATTTCCTACTTTGAACTTAACGCAATTCTAAACACTTAAATGTATATGCGAAATCAGAATACTTTCATTAACAGTAAAAATGAGATTCGGAACAGATCTGAAAGTACACAATATGTACGAAGGTATCATGAAAAAATTTACCTGAATTTAACAACTGAAAAAACTACTATTTCAATTAGCGTGTGTAATTTTATTTTTCTCATCTGATTATATTTTAATAAAAAAAAAAACGATTTATCTCCGCTTATAAATAAGATAAAAAAAAACAATTTAATGAATCTCTGCCTATAAATGTAATTATTACAATATAATAAAATTCATTTGGAATATGTTTTCAATGTTTATATATTTTCAATGGCTATATTTTTTATAAGTTTCTACATATTAACGGCCGAGGTTAGTATTTTTATTTTAGTGATTCTAGTAATTAGTTTTTATTATACATTTTTTGTAATTAAAAATGTGCATGAATTTTAATTCTATTGATCATAAGAAAAACATAGAAATAATTTAGGTAATGATTTTAAAGTAGAAAGAAAATTCCTTAACAACCAGAAATAAGACATTTTCATCTCATACTTTTTTCCTGTAAATTAATTTTTACACTAACATTAGTTTCAAAGTCGTTAGAACAATTTGTAAATACTCTAAAATGTTGGTTTTTTATGAACAGTTTTTGAAAGTGATTACGGGAAAATCTGTACCTGCAATTTCCTGTTTGATGGCAGGCCATGGTTGTTTTGGACTATGATCCCGATCATTTCTTATTTCAGAAGCCTTAGGTTTTCTCTTTCTCCTTTGAATGTTATCCTTTTTCATAGTCAGTGGACGATTAAGCTATTGAGGGGAAAAAACATTTAGGTACATTCCGTATAGCATGAGTACATATATTTTAGATACATAAAGTATCTAGATCAAAGTATTCTTTCCTATTGTCATAAGCTACTATAAAGATAAATATTTCAATATTATTTAAAAATAACCATGTATCGAACCTTTAAAATTTGTCAAATGAGACTAAATCACTAAAACCTTTACAAAATCAATATTGTTTTAAAAATTTGAAATTTCCTCCTGTTCGATAAGGCACCTAGTTTAAAATGATATTTCAATTAGTACCTACATTATATAGAAGAATGTGTAATTTTTACTGTCACGCCTGTATAATAAGTAATATTCTAAGTGCATTCGCAAAGACGCAAGCAATTCTACAGTGCCGCATAAATTGTACCGTATTAAAGCACGAATGAACAAATAAACCTTTATCAGAGGAGTAAAAATTTAAGTGTAATTTGAATATGTAGGTAACTATAAGTATATCTATAACTAAAAAAAAACGATAAAATTTATAATAATAATAATTAACTATTAATATTCTAAAGAATTTAATCCTTACTATTTAGAATTTCTTTATACAAAAAACTATTAATAAAATTAGTTGATTATTTTTTAACTAAACACTTTTTATTAAAATGATAATAATTTTTTATATTTTTTCTGAACTTTTTGTAAGAAGAAATTTGTTACGTTGTATGTAATTAATAGTAATAATATTTCTGAATATTGTAACATGCACATTACTTTCTCAATGCGATACTTTTATAATACTGAATTTTGATTCATTTCTTTTGTCATATATATTAGTAATTATAAAATTATCTTTTAATTGAATCTCTATATCAAGAAAATTTGCTTCATAGTTGTTAGTATTTGTCTGCATTAAATTAAGGTATTGAGGATAAAAATTAGTCCTAGATTTAAAATTGTCTTGCTTACCAAAAATGATAGTATCACCTACATAACGTAAAATGTAATATTCAGAATTATCTATGAAGCTATTTTCAAAAAAATGTAAATATATATTGGCTAGACAGTTGCTAGCTGGGTCATCTTGTGGAAAACCTTTTATCTGTTGATTATAGTTATATATATTTTAAATGACATTTTGAATTGTTCTTGTGACTTGAACTTATTTCTCTACATGATCGATTTTTTTTTACTTGTTATTTCCTTTCTAAATGGAAACTTATCAAACACTGCTTAGGCATATATTCTTTGCATATATCCGAGTAAATTGTTTTCGTGAATTATGGAGTTATATAACACATTTGAAAATACAAATATTTCTAAACATCAGTTAAATTTTTTATTTTGACTTACAATTCTGTCGAATACTTCAAATACATGTATAAAAAAAGCTGTGATGATAAAATTTGTAATGGGGAGTTATTTTTTTATAAACTATTAAAACTATGACTTTTTTTTCACGGACGTTATCTTGAGGTACAATAAAACATTAAAAGTATATTTTTTAAAAATATTCTGCAATTTTAAAAATTTTAAAATATAGACCCTGTAATTTTAAAATTTTAATTTAGGAATTTGTGTGCAGCGTTTTCAAAATTTTCAAGGAAATGTATTACATTTAAAAAAAATAGTGTACAGGATCTCTTGAAGAATGTGATATTTGAGTATATGCATTTGAAAAAAATCCATTTATTAATAATATACATATTTTCTTCTTTTTATTTTTTAAAAAAAATTCTACTAATTAATAATAATTTTAGCAATTAGTACTCTTGATCATCTAGTTTTTAACTAAGACAATTACATTAATTTTAGTTAAATTGATAACAAGAATGTGGAAATCTGTAGTTAGTTTAAAGTAAAATGAAACAAAAACAAACAATATAACTTAAGTATGCAAAATAATATTAAACTAAAATTAATATTGAGAGTTAATTTCTTGATAACTCATGTGGATGTTCGACTAACCTTTATAACAATCGTATCAAAGAAAAAAATTGTTGGTATATTTTGTTAAAAGCAATTTTCTACCAATTTCACAACTAATAAGCTATTTTATTTTATCTTATTATTTTATATATTATTAATATCATTATTATTTGTGGAATACAAATTTTTCAATTTCAAAAGTTAACTATGGACAGCTTATGCATTAAATCCATGCATTTTGAAAACCACAATATAAAAGAAAAATAATTATCTCTTTCTGAAAAAAGGCTTGACTTACACATCAGAGATTTGGGCATTGACTATACGTGATGAAGAAGTTTGGGAATTTTGGACAGAAAGATCTTACTTTAGGGTTCTTGGTGGGGTGCAAGTGAAAGGATCTTGGAGAAGATCTAATTTAGAATTCTATAAAATTTACAAACACCCTTATATTGTAAAATTCGTCAAGTTACAGAGACTTATATGGGCAGGGCATCTGGTTAGAATACATGAAGATCTTTGCTGCAAGAAGATCTTTCTGGCAAACCTCATGGGAACCCCATGGACCTAGAGGCAGACCATCGCTAAGATAGATTGATTGTATCGAAAAAGATCTTGATATTTTTTTTCAGGGTTAAAAACTGAAAAACAGTTGCCAAAAGTAGAGATGCATGAAGAAGATTTCTGGAGAAGGTCAGAGCTCACCCAGGGCTGTTGAACCATTGATGAAGAAGAAGAAAAAAACAACAAGTTTAGGTCATAAAAATCTGAAGAGTTCATTATCGAAAAATTTCACGTACGCTTCCCCGGTCTGGGGAGCGGCAGCTGCCACCCACATGAAAAAAATCCAAGTAATTCAAAACAAAATACTCCGCGTCATGACCAACGCACCTTGGTACGTTCGGAATGACGTTATACACAACGACCTACATATGGAGCCGATTTCTAATTACATCACTAAACTCACCACCAATGTTTTTAAATCTATAGAATCTCATGACAATCCAATTATTAAAGCACAAACATTGTTTACTTATCCTCATCCTAAAATTAAATATGCATACTCTTCAACGAAGTGGAGAAACCCACTTCGCCCCCCTTAACACAACAATTCCACTCTTTTCACACTCTTAACAACACAAGCAGTCTCGTTACAATGCATCATTTCTTTTGGGTTCATTTGGTGAACTATCACCGTCTTGATTAACTGCCTCGGCCGTCCCGTTTTCCTTCCTGCGTTTCTCCCCCTCCGCCCCGCCGGCGTTCTGCTTCGTTGGAACGTTGTGCTCGGGGGCACGTTCATCCCTCACCATCCGGGTGAGCTTTCTGTATTTGACATCCTTCAGTCGTATGGTTTTTCTTTTCCTCCCATCCTTCTGGGAATAGGCGCCTTTGGCGCCGGCGCCCGCGACCATCTAATTTTAGTTATCGAAAAAAAATTTTTTTTTTTTTTTGTTAAGACTACATAAGAGTTTTTTAACAAAACAAAAATCAGTTTTTAGAACATAAAATGTCTATTCCACATAAGAATTTTAGTTAATCATTATTGTGTAAACATATTTGCTATTTTTTACATAATTTTTCTTTTGTTAATAAATTGAAATATATGAAGAGATTGGAGTCAAATGAATCGTTATATTTTTTTATCAAGACTAAACATATCTAAAAAATGCATACGACTGGAAATTTGATAACAATAAAGTACTGTTTCGAAAAATGCAAATTTTACTGATTAAGTTGCTTAAGATTAACCGACGCACACACATTCCGAAATATTAAACTAACTCTGATAAAAAGGAGATTATATACAAAAATAAAAAACCAAAATTGTAATATAAAGATTAAATTTTTAAGTTAAATCATTTTAAATAACGGTCAGAAATATATATCAAAATAAATTCAAGGGTGTAACGGCTTGATTTTAGTTAACAGCTGAACCAATAGATGGCGCTGTCATCTATACTGATCCGTACTCACATTCGTACTGATTAAAAACAGTCTAGTGCTAGTCTAGTGTTGGACTCGAGCGATTAAGATGCTGAAAATGATTTGTGCCTTCTTGGCTATATATAGACAGGTAATATTTGACAAATTGTTTCTGTCTAATGTTTCCTATGTTGTAACCCATTGTACATATACTACGTTTAAATATAATAAACGTTTATTATCATCACCTTTCCATTTTCTTGAATTTTACACGGGTTCGTTTAAATGCTTACTTGCTATTAATAGTTGATTATACAATAAACATATACATGTTTAATTAAGACAATTAGAGATAATAAGTTTAAAAATAGCAGCTTGTTAATATACATATATTATCTCTATTTAATAAATATATTATCGATAAGAATTTTTTCAATAAATCTTAAATATTGATGGAATTTTAGAAACTATGTATCATAAAAATTTCTAGAAGGCAATATCTTATCACAAAGCAAATTATAAATTGTTATTATTAATTATTACAAAAAATAAATTATTGTATTATCAGATAATTCAAGGTCTATAAACGGTTTACTTCATTGGGATTATCATGCTGATTATTTATTTGACATTAAGTCTAGTTTTATAGCACACACGAATTTAAGAATTAATAAATTATTTATCTGAGCAATTCATAAAAATTTAACATATGCTGTTATAATTTAGATTTCATATTATGTGGATATATTAGTCGCCTTTGCATTTTATATATTACAGAAGAATTCAATATAGAGAACCGGCTTCACATTAAATACATTCATGGACAAAAAAATTAGCGCACCAAGAAGTTGTCAAAATGAAACGAAATTTTACATACTTAATGACTACTTTGATATAAGTAAATGATTAGAAAATCAAAGAAAAAGGATAATTTATTTCAGAAAAAAGGCCAAGGAAGGGTAGTAACAATTCGGAGACAGTCTTGTGACACCCTTGCCGTGTGAGGCCGAGCATTGTCTTGTTGAAAAATGGCTTCTGGGAGCCGTTGCATGAGTGGCAACACATGTGGTTGCAGGATGTCATGGAGCCACGGATCAATACTAGGGGTGACCGCGTATTGTAGGCAATGGCACCCCATACCATCACACCAGCTGTGGGAGCGGTGTGTCGCTGTAAAGCAAATGCAGGATTGAGGCGTTCACTACGGAGTCTCCACACTCGAACACGATTGTCATCACTGCTGAGATTGAATCTGGATTCGGCGCTAACGACGACCTGGTTCCATTCGGCTGCAGTCCAGTTTCCTCGTGCGTGGCACCACTCCAAACGGAGGCGTCGATGGGTGGGCTTCAAGGGCAGCACACGTAATGGGTGCCACGATCCCAAATGTCCTTCAGCCAGGAGCCTTCGTATGGTTCGAGAAGACACAGGGGCGCCTAGTGAAGGTGCTACCTGTGCCTGGATGGCGGCCGATGAAGCAGTTGGCTGTACGAGTGCATTTTTTACGGTGTGGCGGTCTTTTCGATGACTGGACTGTCGAGGGCGTTTTGAATCTGGTCGTGTAAATGGCATTTCTCGGATCCACTGGTCCCAACACCTCCTCACAATACAATCAGAGAGGCCTAATTGACGAGCTACTTGCCTAGCTGACCTCCCAGCTTCCATCATGCCGATGATTCTCCCCCTCTCAAACTGCGACAGCTGCTCATAAAACGGCGTAATGGCGTGTCTACATCAGCTCTGTAAACGATTCAGCACACTCAAACAAGCTTTGGTTACCTGTTTTATACTCCACGGAGAATGACATTAAACGCCCTCGACCGGCTATACGTAATGTGCAATCACGCTGCATTTCTAATCATTTGCATATCTCCCCGACATGCTCCTTCATGCCAAGTTTCGTTACAATCCCGCAATTATTTCTTGGTCCACTAATTTTTTTGTTCATGAGTGTACCAATGAAGTAGTTTTAGAAATATCAATTTTAAAAAGAAATAATTTTGAATTAATGTAGAAAAAAAAACCATTTCGTGATATATTTATTGTATGAATTAAAATAATTTCTATAAATAAAAAAAAAGTTTGTTCTTGTCGTTTTACTGTATTGCGTTTCATCAAAATTTGAATTCCTTTTTCAAAATTTATATATAGTATCCTATTGTAAAATTATATATAGAACTATTTAGTAAATTGATATAATGATAGTTATAACACAAATAGAATTTCACTAATCAATGAAGTAAGTTTTTAATGAGGTTAATTTTTATAAGGAATTTAGTATTGTCTTAGAGAGATCTGACATGGAATTAAATGCTTGCTTATAGTTACTTTATGTAATTTGTAGTATAAACCGCAGGCATTACAAACAGGCTCTCCTTGGTTGTTTCTCCTCCACAAAGAAGTATTTGTTGTTTGGCAGTTGGAACAATACAGACCCATACGTCGTGAAGCTGACTGAAAAAAATTCATATAATTATGGGAAATAATAAATACAGCAAATTTTTTTATTAAAAAGTTATGAAATCCAATTATTAAAATGCAATACTATTTCATTCCATTTAGGTTCATTTTCTTACAGTGAATGAGGGAGCCAGTGCCGATTTAAGCTCATTTCGGGCCATGGACGCAGAAGATCTCTTGGCACTGGTGGGTCCAAGAAGGGGCTCTTGGATCCGGTTAAATCCAGCTTATCTGGGCTCTTAGGTGCCCTCCCTAAGTGCCCAATTGATAAACCTGCACTGGAGTGAGTGTTTCATATCGTCGCGTCATAAGACAACACAAGGGCTATTTGTGATGGTACCACAGTGGGGATGGCTAATCTTGAACCACAGTCAAGTGTCGAGGACGACACCTGAGCTAGCACCCTCTCTGTAAACTACCACACCATACCAACAGGAGGACTTTGAACCATGCGACTGATTTTTCGCACGTCAGTCCGGCGGGTCTTCAGTAGGACTATGACCATTAGGCTACCACGGTCGCTATATTTTCTTCGACATATTTGGGAAGCGATTTTTTTAGCAAAATATTTTAAAATTGTCTTCACATGTGTAAAGAATGCGCAAAATTCTTTTCTCTCGACCATTCTACCTCCCCTCCCCCCAAACTAATTAATGTATTTTAAAACACAAAAGACATCAATTTCTCAGTAAACATTTATTTTTTAAAGACTTTTGATTTTAAAAGATTTATCTTAGTCAGTATTTTTAAATAGCAACTGTCAGTGTTGTTGAAATAATTCTTGTGACGCACCAAAATAGTAAGTGAATAATTATTGCGAGAGGGTGCTAGTGTGTTAGAGTTAGTGTGTATGAAAACATAGTGAGAGAGAGAGAGAGAGAGTGCATGGACAATGCTCGAATAAAATCCTTGTTCTAAGTCTCTGCCATCTAACTTTTGGTGTGAATTTTTATTGAAAATAAAGAGTTTTGAGCCAGCGCGCGAGAGAAGAAACATCAACTAAGGATATTGGGTACGTCGCAATGTATTATCTATCATTAATAATCAAAACAAATTCTTAAAGTCCCAATCTCAAAACTTTATATTCTTAGCCGAATTTAACGATACGTGACTTTAGGCATAATATGTTAATTTAATTATAGCTAATATATGTTTTTTTTATAAATAATAATAGTTATTTACCGCAGTTTCCATGCTGGAATCATAACTACATGTTGTGAAATCTGAGAATGTAAACAGTCATGAAAGTAGATAGCAATCATCCATTCTAGTGATTAACTGCGTAAGAGGTAAATTAATTACTTTTAATATCATAAACAGTATTAAAAATGATTTTTAGGATTCAGCATAAAAAAATTTATTTCAAATTCATTTAAATGGGGAAACTTTTTAATGAACTGCAATGATACATCGGAATCCGTCCAATAACCGGAACAATTTTGCGACTGAACCAAAATTTCCCGAATTTAAACGCCGTTTTAAAATCCGAAAGAGTACTAAAGACTTGCAAACGGGTGCTTGATTTGATTTTTCACTTAAATCGAAGCTATACGAGGGTTATTGTGAATGAACATGTAATTTTGAACTTCGATTAAGAGAAAAGGATGGGACATCTATGCTACCAACCACTCTCCAAACTTCCACACCACGCCCTGTAAGGTCTCTGGGCTTCGATAGATTTAACGAGCATCAGCTCCTCTATACGACAGGTTTATAAATGTGTTAAACACATACACACACAGTAGTAGTTCCTCTGCTTAAAAATGTTAAGGTGGTAGATATTCAAAGGAAAACTGGCAGATTCCTAGAAACTAGGTGAATTTCATCAAAGATAATACCATTGAACATTGAAGGAAAAATCATAAAGGTCGTCATAGTCAAATTATTGGTTCTTATAAGAATATTGAATATAATTGAATATTGAATATTGTAATATATTGAAATATTGGTTCTTATAAGGCACATTACAATCAATCACCCAAAATCCTGCACACATGATACTTTCCAATGCCGGTTTATGCATTGGGCACACAGGGGCTCGGACAAGCTAGACTTAACCAAATTTTCTGGTTATAAATTTCGATCCACCAGTGCCAAGGGGGCCTGTAGATCTTCTGCGCCCAGGGCCCGAAATGAGCTTAAATCGGCACTGATACTTTCACAAAGGGCATAAGAAAAAGATGAGTATCAGAAACGTAAAGAAAAGAATTTAACATCAAAACGATTAGTCTTCAATAACAGCATCGATCTCACCTCGTTCTCAGCCTCTACAAGTGCCGTAACCATTTCTTTAAGAAAAACACGCTTTATATTATTACTAAGAAATTGTTGTCTGTTAATATTGTCCACACATGCATTATATATAATTGTTAAATCCCTAATTTTAATATTTAAGTTCATGGATCACAGAAGAGGATTAATGAATCTTTCTATTATTTTAAAAAGGAAAAATGTCTTTGAATTCGAATAGTTTTTGGAATTAAAGCGTTCTATAATGGATTCTCAATCTTTCCTCAAATCAAGCGTAGTTTGGGACTCACTTACCAGTCTTTTCTGATTCTTGACTACAGGCCTGTTCATGCCATTCATGCGATGATAAAGGCCGCATGCGTTACAAAGGTAATGTCCAGTTCCATCCCTCCTCCAGAGAGGGGTGGATATCGCGCCGCAGTTAACACACTCTCGACTTTCCAGGCCCGTGAATAGCTCAGAATCATTCACCACAGAAGCTGCGAAAAAACACAAAATTATTTTCTTAGAATAAAAAGTAATCTCAAGAATAATTTTATTATTGGACAGTAAGAAATCTTAAATAGTGTGTGAAATTTTAATTGTGGGTGCTATATGAGTCATACCATCGATCCATTTCGCCAAATCAAAAAACCTCGCCAAACCAAAAAACGTTGCCAAGTACTGTCATAGTAACCCTGAACAAGATAATTTTAACGTATAAACAGCTTTGCCATTATTGCTGCTTATTATTTGGCAACATTTTTTCATTTGATGATTTGGTCTAAGGCAGGGGTGGGTAAACTTTTCCAGGGTATGGGCTACTTTTAATTTTTTTCAAAGTGTTGCGGTCTAACTAATGACGTAGGTGTGGTGAGCTAAGAAAAAGGTCCACAATATTTATTACAATAAATAAGGAATATGTACTTACTTACATAACTACAATAAAAACACTTTTAAGACCGGATTTAAAGCAAAACACAAGATGCAAACATAAAAATAATAAATAGTAATATAAAATGATGCATTTATCTCGAACAATTCAAAATACATTAAAAAATAAAACGTTTTCATCTAAAGTTGGTTCTTGTAGTTATAGTCAGTAGAAGACTTTGTCTGCATACTGTCAGCCAATCTTGAACGTTTCGGTAAATAATTACTAACTGCTAATCTTCAAGAGGTCACCCCAGAATGTCTTAGTGGTCCACTGGTCGATCGCGATCGATTTAATGCCCATTCCTGGTCTACCCTGGTAACCCGTAAGGATATAATTATATAGATTTAAGAAGTATAATACCATTTCTCTCTCTCTCTTTCTGTACTTTGTCAGAAAAGCATTAGCACATGACACTGACCATTTTCCTCTCTCTGTTGCATGTATTATAATTTATCCATATTCAATTTATGACATGAATATTAGATAATTTTTGTGCTTAGGTACATACATCCAAGCAAACGTGTTTTCTTAAACACATTTGTGGGTAAATATATATTTTCACGTTTGCGTCATGTATGCCAAGGAGGAAATTTAATTCGTGAGGTTTTCGTTTAGTTGGAATAATAGGGAAACATTTTAATTGTTAGAAATAATAACACACTGCCATATCACTATCGTATTAGAAAATATAACGCGTTTTAATATCCAACCATTTCTATTTGAATTCATCCATCTTTTTCCGTCTAAAATGGGCTCCATACTTCAACTCTTGTTAATGTTTTTAGCTATACATGATAAAGAGAGAAAAAAGGTCATTCAATGAATATTTTTAAATCTTAAGAACATAAAGTGACAAACAAGTATATGAAATTCGACAACAAATAAAAAAAAGTGTAAATTGAAAATAAAAAGTTCCCCAGAAGTCTTGTTTTTCAACTTCAAATGAGAAAAGCCTCAAGAAAAAGCAGATGTTTTTAGAAACCACATGACGAAATTAGCACCTCTTACTATGAAATATTATTTTAAATTTCCAATGGGGTTGCGGATTGGTATCACTTTTTAGTGCGGCACCATATAGGTGGAATATCAATTGCCGCAATGTAATTTTGACACCCAATTTCTTCCCCAGAGGGAGGCACCTGAACTCTGACGATGCGATATGGAACAAACAATTTAATTTTGTCGAGAACACCCAAGCCAAACAGGCACACTAAGGACTTTTAACATGCCGCATAATCATGCGATATGGAGGAGGTCGATTTTCTGCATCAAGAAAATTCATCGACTTGGACTGGGGGTGAACCCGCAAACTTGAGCGTACAAGGCTAACAACAAATCAACTACTCCACCCAGATGGCTTAGTATGAAATATAATCAACATAGGAAATTTTATATTGTATGTAAAAATAAAGTGAGAGAGTGAGGGAATATTAACGTCGCACTGTTCAACCACACGAGGGCTTTTGGCGACGGACCACGTTATTTTGAACCATGGTCAAGTGACGTGGACGACACCTGAGCTGGCATCCCCTTCTCCTATGTAAAAATCAAAGAAACATATAAAGACAAATTTCAAAAGTTAGAAATTTCTTTGGATGGGAAAAAAATCCAACATTACTTACATATTTACAAAAGTTTTTCGTTTGATAAAAATAACATCGTATTATGTTTAATCCAGACTCTGAAATGATCGTCATTTTAAAATTGACAAATTAAAGACATGTATTAAAATTGAAATAAAGCTACAATAAATTGTTAAAAATACATCTGAGAGGACATCTGAGCTTAAATGTCTTCCTCATCACTTGATCATGGCTCAGAATTACGAGGTCTGTCGCCAATAGCACTAATGTAGCCTCATAGAGCGACGTTAACAATCACTCACTCACTCGATGCTCTTCCATTGAAAATTTTATTCCGAAAAAGCACTTAATAGAATAATTTATTTTCATAAATTCCAGGAACCCAGTCATTGGGAGATCTACGTGAATGGATCCAAAATCGGAATCGAGAGTGGATTAGCAGTGTATATCTTTTATGAGAGTATATACACATAGAGAATTTTATATTTTCAAATTAAAACTACAATATTGTATTTTAGGCTGAGATATCAGCAATCGGATTTTTTGTCTTAGGGCTGTCGTCAATAGGACTAAATATTTGCATTATGTACTGATATTTATTATCACATTTATTTCTTAAATGTTCTAATAATATACTTATGTTCCTTAATTTAATAAAAAAAAAAACTATGGTTGTTATTTATCGCGAATTTTACAATATTTTTACGAATTTTGTGTAATTAGAGCCTAAAATAGTGTAAATAATTTATATCTGGATGTTTAATACATTAATATTATATATACTTCTGTTGTATTTATATTTTACGATAAAAATTGTAATATTTGCAAGTAACGCTGCCTCTTTCATTATAATGTCGCTTCAATCGAAGACGAAATATTAGCGGTACAGCCAAGTTGGCATCATTTTTGGGACTTGGATATCATATGGCTGCTTAAGGAAATTACTGGAGAAATCTATGTACACTGGTGTGCAAAACTTAAGCAACAATGTAAAAATTTAGCAGATAGCCATGAAATTTCAGAAAAGGAGGTCTGGAGATCAGTACAATGAACACGTAAGTCAGTAGAAACGTCATGCGTATGCAAATATCAGGAAGAAAACGTCAGAAGCGATGTGAGCGTACGCAAAACGCGTGATGTCGGCGCGCGCTGCTCAACAGTAGAATAAAATGAAGGACGGAGACGCAATTCAACATATTCGCTGCAAGTGCCAGTGAGTCAGTTCGTGAAATATGGCTAAAAGAAATCACCTGGACTACTTCACACGTGGAAGAATGATCGGAAACTGGAGGAGGGGCGTACTGTCACCACTGTAGCTGCAGAGTTCGGAATCAACAAAAGTGTCGTTTCGCACCCTTGGAAAGCGTTCCAAACCACAGGTACAGCTGTTAGAAAGGTTGCTGGTGGCCGCCCGAGGACGACAACTGCAGGGGATGACCAATATAACATCCTGCAGGCGAAAAGAGGTCGACAGCAGTCAGCAAGCGCCATTGCTCAGAAACTCTGTACAGCAACGGGTCGACAAGTGTCTCTATTTACTGTGGCCAGACGCCTTCACAAAGGGGGCCTGTTCGCCCACCGTCCTGAATGCTGCCTCCCGTTGAAAGTTGGCCACCGAAGCCACCGTTTACAATGGGCCAGAGAGCACAAAAACTGGACAACTGATAAATGGAGTCGTGTCCTCTTTACGGATGAGAGTCGGTTCAGTACCAGAAGCGATTCTCAACGCGTTTTGATTTGGAGAGAGATCGGGACCCGGTTTTATCCCAGTAACATCAAGGAAAGACA
>BMAV01027615.1:133965-147195 GCA_019973955.1 Trichonephila inaurata madagascariensis
ACGACACTTTTGTTGATTCCGAACTCTGCAGCTACACTGGTGACAGTACGCCCCTCCTCCAGCTTTCCGATCATTCTTCCACGTGTGAAGTCATCCAGATGATTTCTTCTAGCCATATTTCACGAACTGACTCACTGGCACTTGCAGAGAATATGGTGAATTGCGTCTCCGTCCTTCATTTCATTCTACTGTTGAGCAGAGCGCGCCGACATCACGCGTTTTGCGTACGCTCACATCGCTTCTGACGTTTTGTTCCTGATATTTGCATACGCATGACGTTTCTACTGACTTACGTGTTCCCTCTACTGATCTCCAGTCCTCCTTTTCTGCAATTTCATGGCTATCTACTAAATTTTTACATTGTTGCTTAAGTTTTGCACACCAGTGTAATTCTCGTAAAATAGGTTGTCGGGGCTAAAAAAAAAATTATTGTTCCAAAATTATTGTTGGGTGGATGACTTGAGTACCCAGCTCTTTAAAGTTACAACCTAATATTAGTACGTATTTGAGTGACTGTAATTGATTGACTTTTGCCCTTTGTTAAAATTTAATGTTTTAAAGATATAATAAAGAGATTCTGGAGATTTAAGAAAAATAAAAATTTAAAATAATAAAATGCATTAAATTGAAGAAAAATAGCTTCAAAGTCGGCGCAAAGCACCGAAAATGAATCTTAAATCTATTGCATGGATATTTCTATGCGCAGAAGTACTGTTTAAAACCTTAAAATTGTTGAAAAATACGCCCAAAAGCTGAAATATGTATGCATGCATTAAATAACTATTTTTTATTTTGTAAAATAGGTTTTTTCTTCTCGTATGAGAAAGTCGTTAAACTCCGCTAAAATGGTGTACAAGTAACCAGTTTGCTTGCCCATCTACGAGTAACTTCTTATTCTTATCGAACTGTTTATAGTTGTCATATGCTTATTGATCTAATTTTACGCAAGCTCTTATTGTATTGTTTTGTAATCTAAAATACGTTGATTTTTTTATGGTAATTTTCTTTTTAAATTTATTTCTTATTCGTTTATAAGGTTATTAGATATCAATATCAATTTAAAACCTCTTGCTGAACTTCAAATTAATTCAGCTTCAAAAGATATGGGTAGAAGGAAGGATCAAAATTTGAATTTTTATGGTAGCAGTTTGTAAATATAAATTTGCCATTAATTTCAAATACTAAGTCTTTTTAAGCTTAAAAACAATTAATTAAAATTAAAGCATTTTCACGGTGCATTTGTAAATTCTCGAAAAAAAAAAAGATGACTTTTCAAACATTTTTTGCTGATGATTTAACTAAATGAAGCAAATAATTTAATGATCCAGGGTATCGAAGTACGCAACTTCGAAGTATGAATTAAAATACCAGCTGATAATGTAACAAAAAAAAGTTAATAATTAGTAAACATACAAATACAGTTTTACTATTCATAAGATTACAAATTTTTTTTAAACATGTTCACTGTCGCGTGAGCATAGTGCTACCGTTCTGTGACGACGATCAACTATGATAAGTTATATGCTTTATTGTAATTTGGCTTCTGAGGATGAATATACCAATTTTACTGACAGTGAGAGAATGTGTTAAAAATTCCCATAGATAAGATGTGCATACATTTTTACTTGGTTACTTTTCCGTTACAGTGCAAATATTTTTTTTTTAAGATTAAGTCTTTTTTTTTGGCACATTTGTTTGTTTGGGAGTATTTCCCCATGCTATGATCCTAATTAGGTTAATATTTTTTCTTTTTGCATACCAAGCCAAATTCAATGAATTTCTAATACTATAATATGTAAAACATCAATATTTTGTAAATTTACCAATTTATAGAAAAGAACTAAAAATGCTGATGCTAAAAATAAAGCTTCACAGAAATAAATACACTTATAAACCATTTTAAAAATTAAATAACATTAAATTTTTTTAAATAATCCAAACATGATTTCAAAAATAAGATTAAAAGGATATAAAAACATCATAACTATCAGAATTTTTAAAAAATTAAATTCATTTTTTTTATGCTCTTGCCTTAATAATTTCCTAGAATTTGAAAATTCTTGAATATCTAAAAACAAAGTTCTTAAAACAAAAGTGCAGGTTAAATGGGTTGAAAAACTACTTTAAAAAGGGACGCAGTTTCTTAGAAGAAAATTTCAGTAGGAACTATAATGTTTCATTAGATATTCTTTTGATTTGAAAACTTCTATCAGTAAAAAAAAATAATTTAAAAAAAAAATTATTATTTTTTTACATAGTAGTATTTTTTACTTTTAAAAATGTACTGTAGTGTAGTACTGTATGGTGCTCAAGGCTAAAAGCCAACGACAGGCGTACATCTAGCCCATTGCCACGTTGAATTTCGTGGGCCTCGATCTGACTATGTCAGGCACAGGTGGCATGAGCAACAACAACTTTTAAAAATAACGGGAACGATATTTATGTATATATAAAACATACAGAGTTTTTTCATCTTGAAATAAATTAATCAATGGAATATAACATATTGTAAAAAACACAACACATAAACAAGAACTTCTTACCTTTTCTGATCATTATATCTGCTAATAAGAGAACTCATTTTCAAGGAAAAAATTCATACAGGGGAAAAATTAAAAGAAATTTGTTATTTTTGCACTTACTCGTCAAGGGATTAGGACGAAGCGACGAAAATAAGATAACTTACGAGCTCCAGCGAGTTAGACACTTAAGCTAAAATTGCCTGATAGCCCAATCAGAAGAATTCTAATGGGCTGACAAGCTGAGCGAAGGGGGGCAGATAACTCTCTTTATGTAACAAACAAGAGAGATTAGTGATCCATCATATAAACCAGTAGTCTCCAACCCCTGGTCCGTGGACCGGTACAGGTCCGTGGATCAAATACTACTGGTCCGTACAAGAAACATTAGATTATTTCTATTTTATTTACTGCGGTATATTTTTCTTGGGTTTGGGCTCCTTTTTATGAAAATCACTTTATATTCATTTTTGGCGTAGCTATATTTTATTCTGAAGGCACATCTAAATACACTTAAAATAAAATTATTAAATCAAAGAAATTTAATTATAAACAATCAACGTCCTCCCCCTTAGCGGGCCGCGGTAATATTATCCAACGTCGACCGGTCTGTGGTGAAAAAAAAGGTTGGGGAACACTGATATAAACGACCAAACATGGAATTTAAATCTTGGAAACTTTATGGACAGACGAGATATTGGATATTTTCCCTGTCTAAAGGGGGTTCTCCAAACCTTTTGGTCTAAGGACTACACTAACACTTCACCAATCCAAGGGTCAAGACTTAACAAAGCTCAATATATCAACATATTGTAGGTCTGAATTTTGCCCAAATTTTCGTTTCAGAACAAACTGGCGAGTGATGCATCTGTAGCAAAATGACAATTCACAATTTCAGTTGGTACTTATATGTGTGATATGGACATGTCAACGGGGTGAAGGTACCCGATGCACTTGCTTTGCGTTATGTACTGATATGACCATGACAGATATATAGTGGTGTGGAGAGTAAAGAAGTTAAGTGCAGGATGTTCTAAGAGTTCAGTAGAACAGCATCATCTTGTGGAGAGCGGGGGAACTAGGCACTGAAATAAACGTCTTGAAGTATACAATGATACCAACCTATATATCATTATACTACAAGAATTCTATTAATGCTTTTAATAGTTATTTTGGACAGTTAAGCACTACTGTTGTCACATCAGACCATTTAGTATCCACACACAATTAGAATAAAAACTCCTTCTCAGTAAGAATCTATTCTCATCTGAGAAGAGTACATTTGCCTAATCGTCCTCAGTTCAATTTCGATTTGTTCGAGACAATTAGAAACGGATAACTACGCTGTTTTCTTGGCATTGACCACATATAACAGGCCTTCAGGTGTATACTTTTGATTATCGCACAAATACCTGAAAATAGAATTCCATGTATCTAAGAATTTGTGGAATACGAAGTTTATCTGTTGCTTCGCTGTTAAGATGATGACTATTTATTATCTAGCACTTGCAAACACTCTACTGGTTGGAAATAGTGCCTAAATTCGAGAAATAGCTTTGAGGACGCGATTTCGAATTCCATAGCAGCAACTGTTATTTCTCCCTTTTTCCTCTGTTTCCTCAATTCTTCCGCGTGTAAAACCCTCTAAACCAGAGATACTCAACCTACGGCCCGCCAGCCTTTGCTGAGTGGCCCGGTCAAGGCCCATTGCACTAAGAAATTCAACTATTGGAGCCCAATGTACTAAAAATTTAGCAGGAAATTCTATCAATAAAGCAATCAAATTATCAATTTTGCTATCAATTGTGTTTTTTTTAAATAATAGATTGTAAGCAAGAGGCTTGTTCATAGATGAAAGTAAATAGAATGTATCCCATAACTTATTAAAAAATTCATAAAAATAAATATTTTTGTGTGTGTTTGATAGAAAAGTTTAATGCAGTATTAAAATAAAAGACAAACACGAGTTTAATAATATTTTGATCAATTCTGTTTGTGTGTCCATGTGTGTGTGTTGCTTTGGTTTTATAGTGTGTTCTATTCACTGCGTATGTTGTGGCCCGCATGAACTAAGTGTCATGTGTATGTGGCCCGCGGGAAATACATATCATGTGTTTGCGGCCCGGCGGGGAAAAAGGTTGAGTACCCCTTCTCTAAACGATGTCTGCTGGATCAAAATTTCACATCAGTTTTATTTCTTTATATTCAAGTTACCCTTGACCTCGCCAATAAACTTCATTTCCTTATCGGGGCATTTAGGTGAATCATCTTCACGCGCATCAAAAATTTGTTTTTATATCATGTTTTTCACTGCGTAGGTCAACTATGCCAATTTATTTAAAATAATGTGCTCAATTTTATGACTGTCACCAACGAAAATAAAATATACCCTTAAGTTTTGTCCACGCTAATTTATTTTTGTAAAGAAAAATTAACTTTATAAAAATAATTTTTTATGAAATTTTAAGCTACATTAAAAGGTCATATTATTAGCGAGTTCTCACACAAAAGCGAAGCATATGAATCGACGCATAATCCTGCAATTCTTGAGGTCAAAAAAGAATTAGGGATAGGAACAGGGGAAAATACTGCTCTTATTTGCATAAAAAAACTTTAAAAAATCAATAGAGTTATTATGCTATTAGTATGCAAGGTAACTGAGAACTATGTCTCCTTAATTAGTCCTTAACAGTCTGACATCATTCGGATAATTGTTGCATTTCCGGAGAATTTGTAGGAAATCACTCATGCAAGTTCAAAAAATGGCTTTCTTTTCAGAATTAATTACTTAAATAATTTCTCAAGATTTTAACAGGAGCGATAAGACTAAGTAATCATTAAGAAGTTAAGCTTAAAATGATTCAACAGAAAATTAGAGAATATCCCAATAGCAACTGAAATTCATGAAACTAGACTTTGTCATAGGTCTAAATCATTGTTCTTCCCACCAAATTTTCATAAAACTACAATTATAGTTTGCTATTTCTTTCTAATTAATATAAAACTCATCCCACCGATTGCTCCTCTCGATTGCGTTAAAGAGCGCTGTTATGTACTAAACAAAATTCTGTATTTCGCTTCAGTTCTTATATGTTTGAAACTTCGAAAAATGAAGCTGGAAGATGTATGAAATTAATAGAACGGAATAAAGAAAGCATACTAAATGTAAAACTAAAACTGTGAAAAGCCATCATCCCAACGTTAATCGAGATTTTATTATCTTTAAAAGCGAGAGAGAAAGAGAGTTAATAATTTCTCGTTCATTAATAAAAGCCAAGTTTCTGGATACATATTCAATCAATTTATAACATGAGAAGCAATAAAAAAAGAACACTTTAAAAAGATGATCCCGTATGACCTAAGGTTAAGATGGGCCCCACATAAGGTAAAAGAAGTAATCATCAATTGCCTTGTTTATATAAACACTCGAACCTTGGACTTTGCCACGTAGCTTCCGTCTGGCGTGGGTGACAACGCAGAAACGTTTTTAACATTTATTGAATAACTATATACTCAACGAGAGATTTAAAAAAAACCGATATAAAAACGAATTTAAATAATTAATTAAAAATAGATAATGAGAGTTTTTCTCTCATCCTCGGATCATAAGCAGATCGCTACATTTTTTGATTTTCTTTACCGTTTTTGTTCCTTTTCGTGTGTTCAAGTTACTTATAAATATTCTTTAAGGGTTTTTTCCCCCCGATTATTGTATAGTAATTTTGAGGAATACATCTGCAAGATATAGTACAAATCAAATACTAATTTTCACAGTTTACTATTTAAATATTTAAAGTTTATTATATATGCCAGGTGAGCCAAAAGTTTGTTCAAACTTTAAAAAAAATCTTTAAAAAAAAGGAAGAAATTAGAGATGATTGAGAAATGCGGTTTGCAAAAAAAGGATCACTAGAGAAAGGATTTTTTTCAGTGGCAAAAACATTTTTAGTTAAAAATATCACCGGCAGATGGCACTAACAGTACGAAACACATTGCACAGGACAGCAGTATGTTCCATTAATTTATTCTTGCAATAACAATTGTTCAACATACCTCCAGAACATTGTCCAACACAATTAAGACGGTCTTGCGATCTTAAAACCTCGACCAATTATTCTGACCTGTTGTCAATAAAAATCGTTTGACTGGATTGATATAAAATGGAGGTTCACCAATATACATGAAGCTTATTACAGATAACACACCTCTTTGAATTAAGGTTGGTAGGACAAAAAATATTTTTACTTCTAAAAAAATTCGGCTTCATTGTTAGCTTGTAAATTGCACCTTGTTAACATCATTTTTTTCATTTTTATGAATTTTTAAAGTTCGAACGAACTTTTGGCTCACACGGTATGTATTTGATTCAAATACTTCTACAATTCTATAAAAATAAGTTACTTAATTAAAAAAATTTTTTCCATTAAAAATAACATTTTTATCTCATTAGGTTAGCTCTGAAAAAGAATTACCTATATTATAATGGTATCTATTATCAATGAAAGGTTTGTCAAGGGTGACCCATCCGGTAATTGTCTAGACAATGTATATTTATACTTTTATGAAAATAGCTGCATAGACTATTCTTCGTTTTATTTTTTTTCGTAAGAAAGAAGACATTATCATATTTGTTAAGAATGAGAATTTCAAACCAAATGCTAATCCCTTAATTTGATACAGACTAATAATAACAACTTTCAAGCAAAATTTTTAGTTATTGGAATACAATTAAAATATAAAGAAATTGGTACCAATACTTATGACAAAAGAGATAAGTTTAATATTATTAAAGTAGTACTAATTAAACACTATATTGATTAGAGTGAGTGAATATTAACGTAGCACTGTTCAGCAACACGAGGGCTTTTTAGCGACGGACCAAGTAATTTTGAACCATGGTCAAGTGAAGTGAACGACACCTGAGCTGGCACCCCTTCTCTCCCAACTACCACACCACACCAACGGGAGGACATTTCAGCTCTCGACAGATTTAGCGTACATAGCTGTTCTACACGGCCACTATATTGATTAAAAATGTCCAGTTATAATTATCAGTAAAATCAAATTAATAATTATTAATAATGATCTGTATAAGGAAAAAAATTCTAAATTATATGGATTAAATTCTTATAAGTAGAATAATTTGCTATTATTAAAGAATATATTATAAGTATTCATTTTTACAGGTATTCTATCTTATTCTTGGCATTAGATAATACTTGTAAAAAGTTATTCTTCCAAGAATTATTTAATTCATAGATGGCGTAACAATAGCTCTTAAAAAAATAATGTATTCCAATCAATTTATTTATAACGTCAGTATTATAATGTAGACAAATACAAAACTATTCTTATAGTGTTATTCTTTTATATTTAGTATTTAATTTAATTAGCTTAGTCTATAATTATCAGCAAAAATAATTTTATACTTATTACTATGCTACAATTCGGCCAGTAATATTATAGTTTTGAATCTGTATTTGGATACTGAATCTGGCAATAGCATTTATTGTTCATTGATTCATCGTGATCCAAGCATTTTTGAATGCATCGTTAGGTAATTTACCTTTTTCTTGTAATGGATTTATAGAATTTCTATCCATTACTCTCAAAAGGATTTCGCTGAGTATTATAAACAGAAAGTGGAAAGGTCGGATACCCACAAAACTGGTAAAACCCCACTTTTATATAAAATTAAAAGCTGTCTTCAGTCAGAATTGCTTAAAATATATTGCGGTATATATAAATTTATTTTTTAAGTTTCCAATATATGTCTGATTATTTTATCTTTAATCTCCAGGGCATTTCGATCTCTTTAGCAGAGATTATTAAAAGCTAATAATTAAAATTTTAATATTATATAAAATGTTTAGATATATATAATTATTTATACTTTCCTCCCAGAATTAAAGTTAATTTAAATTGTAAAGTTGTGTTCCTTGATGATTACAAGAATATCACAGATCAAAATATTATTTGTCCACCATATATAATGAAACATTCGTCTTTCAATCAATATTTGTATCTAAACAAGGTATATGTCCCGAAAACTAAATAAAATCAAACGATTTAAAAAGACATTTATTGAATATAGAAAACTCTGTCTTTGGTTAAGAGTATACAAAATTAAGATTACAAGGTATTTATTTTCAAAAATTCTGAGAATTGTGTTTTTATTCTGAACATTGTGCATAAAAAAAGACTTAATTTATTAGAAATGCAATTCTTTTGCATAATCACTTTGTATTAACTATATTTTAATAGTATCTGAGAATATTATCATTATCACATATTTTATTCTAAGCAACCCCCCTCCCCCCTCCTCTCCAAAATAAAATACATTAAAGAACTTAATTAAAACTATTTTTCACACAGATTTTATTTTTCATCAGTTTGAAAAGAATTTGATTCCTAATAAATATAAATGGATTTACTGTGTGTGATTAATTTGATATTATATATTATCTTCATCACACATGCTATTCTTTTTCACATTGATATATGTATATATATATAATAGAAAAAACTAAAACTTGTCACACTGTTTTTCAAAATTTTTTATTTTAAATAATAGAAAAGAAGTCATTTTTTTCTAAACTTAAAAAAAATTCCAAACTAGTATTTTTTTAAATATGAAATTGTTAAATTTATACAAAAATATGTATTTATTTATTTATTTTTTTGCAATTTTAAAGGAATTTCTTTTTCACATATTTTTGAGTCATTAAATTATTATTTTTTTTTCTGAATTTCTTTTACAAAATGTTTTAAAAAAATACTGATCTTTATCTAAAAATGTGCCATAAATTTTTGAACTTAGAAGCATATAATAAAGTCTTAGAGACGGTATTATAGAAAAACATTTTATAGATAAGCATCCGAGCTGGTTTTTTACGCGTCCACGTTAGGATTTCGAGTTTCAATAGATTTAATATGGATCAGCACCTCTATATAAAAGGTCTTTAATTGAATCTGAATTCAAATGCGAGGTTTGAATGAAACATCGCCGCCTGCGAGATTGCTTTAATACTTTTTGTCTAGAGTAGCCACATTGTGAGCCTTTGTTATTTGGTTTCTTTATTTAATAAATTAACACGAATCCAATAAAAGAAAACCAATTGAAATATATTGGTTTGATTTGACTGTCTATTAGCGTCGCATTTTAAAGCAGCTCGAGAATTTTTGGCAACGAGCCTCATAATTTTGAACCAAGGTGATGGGAACGACACCTGAGTTGGCATTCTACTCTCCAAATTTGCACACCACACCAACGTGAGGGCTTTGTGTACAGACTAACGTGTATTAGCTCTTCTACACTGTAGATCAGGGGTTGGCAACCTTGTAGATGTGGCGTGCCAAACCAATCTACCAATAGATTCAGGATGCCATACTATAGGAAATATTTGAAACATTTCGATTTGGGCAATAATGCATGCGGAGTTAGGGAATAAATGTCAAGAGATTAAATATTATATGTGTATTAGTTTTTTATATCGTTTAAAGATATTTATTAACATAATGAATATGAAGTATAAAACTATTTCTTCAACGTAAATAAAAAATAAAACAGTACTTTATTATGTATTATTTACATATATATTGCATATATTTTAGACTTATGTATTAAAATAACAACGTAAAATATAAGTATTTCCCTTCAGTATAGTTAAATAAATGGTTTAATGTGTGTGTTAAATAATGGTTAGTTTTTTCCCTACACCGCTCTACATTTCGCAGTATCAGGGGTATAACTTGGGACTCTCAATTTGACACGATTATGAAGATTCATTTGTTAAACAGCTTCTTTGCGGAAGTAAAATATTTTTCATGTGAGAAAAGATTTTTTCACATAGACATGTAGAACCAAAGAGGACAGCAGAGTACACATGCAATTTTTTTCAAACAACTAAATCTTTCAATAAGTGACATCCAATAATAGTTGTCTCAGATTTTTTTCTTAATTTCGTAGACGTTGTTTTCCATAGTTTTGAAGATGTTAGTCCAATAAATTCCATTACAAAATTTATCAACTTCCATTCACACAAAAATTTAAAAATTTATAAAATTTAAAAGTGCCACTGAAAATTTTACCGCGTGCCATAGGTTGTCAGCCCCTGCTTTCAGGGATGCCTTAAGATTTCTTGAGGTCCTAGGCTTCTACGCAAAAAGTAGGCCCTGGGCCCCAACACAAATATTGGTCCCACATATGACCCTTAAAAGTAGACAGTACATAGCACACGTTGTCAAACACTTATACAAACAAAAACCCGAAACAAATAAATGTGCATGACTTACAATCGTACAAACTGGCCCGACCGACTGCCACCTTTTGACTGAAGTAATGATAGTGTATGGTGGTATGCCTAAGCCTATACGTGGACGACGGTTATCATATATAGACAGTTGACATATCGTCCGAAATTCCAAATTTTTCGGAAAATAGAACTGGAAAAAACATTTGACCGTTGAAATTATTCGAATCATTATCTTATTAAGGCCGAGTCGAGAACAAGACGAGGCCCCCATTGTGGGCGAGGCCCTGGGCCCAGTTGACCCATACCTTAAGACGTCCCATGCCTGCGCTAGATCTTCAGCGGCTTCACGATTCAGCAGAAATAACGCCGACTATACGAATTCGCGAACATGATCGCTTGACTAAGCAAGCCACTTGAAATATATGGAGAAATTATTCCTTTATTTGTTTCACTATGCGTAATATTCATCTATAGTTATACCCAATACTTATTTACCCACGAAAATAAAAAGTTGTTGCATTTGCATTAATTTTATGAATTTCTGTGGCTCGACTAAATGCAGCTATTGTATCGCTCCAAATGAATAAAGATGGAGTTCTCTCTCAGCATCCTTGATAAAAACTTCGAAAGTGCAGTCTCTTGTATTTGCATTTGACGCAATGAACTTCAGTTGTTATCGAAATGTAGGAGAAAATTGGATCCAACATCAATAAATCAGCGAGTATAGCTTTCATCGTGATAACATTGTTTACAAAATGGAGGAGTGATAAAACCATAAAAAAATGATACTGACGTTGATTTAAAAGGGAGAAAAAATATGAAAGAGTTTCTTATTGATTCTACACACTAACGAATCGTCCTCGAAGGCCCCTATCTCTATACACGATGTAAGTTTGTGTGTTATCGTATCTAGATTCAATTTTTTATTTTTTAGGCATGCAAAAGGATAAGTAACCATGGAACATTTTCTTTGGAGGGGAAATCAAGCACTTTCTGCATTCTATAGGAACACTTTTTTTTGTACCATAAAAATTGATTCGAAGAAATTCCGAACATTGACGGAAAGACTTAGATTTTAGTTACCACAAATTTAATATCATTCAAAGATTTTGCAATGGAAAGGAAAATAATCAAAGAAGTGTAAAGAATGTGGTTATTCTGACATAAGAACCACAGTAGCCCAACTACACCGAAATATTCTTTAATTTCAAGTATATCCTTCTAATTATTGTCGCGAATGCGTATCTGTTATCTGAGGAGAGGGAAGAAAGAAAAAGTTAGTTGTGATAAGCAGGAGGATCAAAAACAGGGGGAAATTGCTATGGCATTCCAGGAAAGCGTCACTTGTGTTTCCCAAAGATAACAAACTCCATTGAAGAAAGGGAAGACCTATGGAATAGCCAAGGGTCTAATTTCCATACTTATACAAAAAAAGGTAAGTGGATTTAGGAGAGGAAACTCACATAAAACAGTTTTTAAACTACTTAAGAAGTAGTTGAGTACTAGAAGACGACAGTAGTGGTCATACACACACTTTCTGTGTTTTTTTTATTTTAATTTACTGATAAATAAAGATAATTCATCCACCTATATGCAGCAATCTCCTGGCTACGGCTTGCAAATATTACAATCCGGTCAATCTCATTTATTTGGATTACATTTTAACATTTGCAATATCAATAAATCATACTAAACATTAAAAAAACTAACAAACATAGCGAAATTGAGGATTTTAACTGCAGTGAAGGACATGAGATTTATCCTAGAAACTTGCAGTAAGTGACATACGTTGGTAATTCACATAATGGAAATATATATTGTAATTAATATTAATGTACTGCAACTTTCTCCAAAGAAGTATTTGCAGTTGGAGGATCAAGTTGACTAGTGTAAATTATCATCAGTGACTTCAAATATATAATAAATATGTCTTGTGTATGTATTTCATTTTGGGAATGTTTTTTCACGATAAGTAGCTCTGGGAGTAGAAAATGTATGAAACAGATCAAACTGTGTGAGTGGAAGACACTTAAAAATACCAGCATTGATGAGTTTAAATATTTCTATTTTAAAATACACTACACTTCAAATCCACTGTCGTAGCTAGTCCTGAGTGGACCCTGTATCAAAATTCCTTGGGGTACCTTAACATTTTGTATGATATTTTTCTTACACATGTTGAGGCTCCTATAGTTTGGTGGCCCTGTATCATTGATTTGGCGGTAGCTACGCCCCTGTTGCAAATCATTTTTATTTCAAGTTCTGAGGCACAAGGGCTTTTGAAAAGTCTTGTCAGGGCTGGCTCTAGCAGTTTTGCCGCCCCTCTCTTCACAATGCCACTCCCTCTGTCTCTCTATATATTATTTTAAGTCTTAAAAAATTGAAAATAATTCGAAATTAAGGACATTATTACTTGTCATTATTTCAAACGAGTGAAATGTAAGAGAAGGAATCGT
>BMAV01027615.1:147295-179316 GCA_019973955.1 Trichonephila inaurata madagascariensis
GGGGATCACAAGCTTATATTTTAACTTATAGTAACTACACTCAAGACTAAAATAAAACATCTCCTGTGTCTCTCTATCAACCAAAACCTCTTACTATCCTTGTCTCCTTTTCGATAGCTGACACCAGACATCGTAAGGGTAAAAGGAATGTCCATTGTGACCTCACTCCAGGATGGGGAGATAGTTACTTGTGAAAGATGTGGGAACATATTAAACTTCATGCTTTAACATATACTGCAGCCTCGAACTCTTCAAGTTTCAACATAAAAGAAAAACTGAGAGAGTACAAAATGAGAAAATAAGATATGTTAAATAATATACCAAATTCACATCCAATAATATTCCAGAAAATATATCAAATTTTTTGTCAAATATATATATTTATATATATATATATATATTTGACAAAAAACAATATATATATATTCTTCAATTTTGATCCAAATGCTGCCCTTAAAATTTGCCGCCCCGGACAGGAGTCCGGTTTGTCCGGCCCTAGAGCTGCCTCTGATGTCTGCAATTACATCAAAATCTAAAAAACGAGACTCAAAATTTGTTTTTAAAACACAGAGTTCCAACTGCAAAACTCTTAACGAATATTGACTCTGCAACTAGTCCCAAAACGAAAATCTGTACTACGGTATGTTGATAGATGAGTTAACTAAGCCTTGTCCCTTGGGATTAAGTGATTGATAATTACCATTGCAGACCTGGTACATTCCCGGGGAGCAGGTATAATTTTTTAGTGTGGCACCCCCATATAGGGGGATATTGATTGTCACAATATAATTTTGGTAGCCAATTACCTCCCCAGAAGGAGGCAAATGAGCTCTGACGAACATTGTTATAAATAAAAGTAATTCTTGTTCCCCTCAAGATTTTAACACAATTCTGAGGTTTGGAGAACCAATGTTCAAACTTCTAGGACATAATTATTCCTACTCATTCTTATATTACGTATAAACGGAATGTGGTAATCAGTTGCAGTTTTCTGTAAACATAATTAAGCATTAATTTATCAAAAAGTAATAAGAGGTAATATACCTTAATAGTAAGAATTTAATAATAATATCAAGAAATTTTACAAAAAATTTTATTGAATTGCCAGGTTTAAATGAAGGAAAATTAATTTTTTTTTCTCATTGTTTAAATATTGCATAGGGTTTATAATATATACAAAGGTTTTATTTTTACTTAAGTATTCTAATTTGTCCATAAGAAAACTTTTCTTGCACTATATTGACAAAAACGTTTATTCAACTCTGATAAGTTGCTTTAAGGTCCTCATATTTACGTGAAAGTGAGTGAATTTTAATTTCGTTTATTAAACGTTTTGTAGGTATCTATTACATTGTGAATCTGGTTAATATATACATACTATTTACAATAATGAGTTACATTTATTTATTTGAGGTATATTCCACTCTTTTCATGACTATATCACAATATGGAAATTTTGAGTCAGACATATTAAATAATCACCAATTTTTTCTGCGCGATTATCCTTATTTGGAATTCGAATTGTACTTGCCTCACACCTGTTACAAGTCTGCTACTCAAACAATAGGCCACAGCCTCTGTTGCATATTATTGAGATTTATCATAGGAAACGATCATTATTAACCAGGGTGACCAGAAGACATGGAAAATGGACTGAAAAGTTTTTAAATAAACAACCCAAACTAAATATAAAACTCTTTACAAGAAAATATAGGAATAAATAAATAAAGGTAACAAACGAAAAAGCCACAGTTAGAAGAATAGATAAAGATATGGAACACTACGTTTGGTCTAAAAGTACTAATTTATTCAGAAATATTGTCATCATATACAGCGCAATAAATTTCTAGTTTAAAAAAAAATCCAAATAAATAAATAAATAAATAAATAAAAAAGCTGTAAACATTTCACTAAATATTACTTAATTCAAAAATACCCAATTAATTTTATTAATAGTTATTTGAAAAAGGAATTTCTAAATAGTAAGGATTAAAATTCCTTAGAGTAATATTAGTTTATTATTATACATTTTCTATATATATACATACTCCATATTCTAATATTAGATAAAGTTATTTATCGTTATTTTTTTAATTCATATATAATCCTAGACTCCCTAAAGTACGGTAGTATGTAAACTCTTTTAATTTTTTATTTCTATTCTTTTCATATTTTTGCTAAGTGTTACGATTCAGCCTTTTCCATGCTTTGAATTTGCATTTGGGTCCAGAATCTGGCACAATAACTTGTTTATTCTACTCAGATTTAGCGCGGACTCTGCAATTTTGAATGCAATTTTTAGGTAAGTTACCTTTACATTGTAATGGATTAGATATTCTATCCCTTATTTTCAATAGGATTTTGCTAAGTATTATTAACATAAAGGGGGAAGGTGTTGGCTGGCCCCCAAACATGTTCAACCCCACTTTTATATAAATTATTTTATATATAAGCTGTCCTAAGTCAGCAATGTTTATAATACCGAAGCATCCAATTCTTATGTTTTCACCTTATTATATTTTTAATTACTTATTTATCCTTAAATGTCTGGTTGTCTTGAAATTTAAATTTTTTTCAGTTTTGCTTGTTGAGTGTTCATCTCCCTTTGATAGAGAATTTCGACTATATATATATAAGAAGAAAATTGTTTTTAAATTATATCGTTTAGTGAAAAAGTTTCTAATTTAGACCATTTTTGAAACTGCCCCTGTGACTGATTGACTTGTGAAAAAATCCCTGTTGTATTTTACTTAAATGAGAAAACACGTGTTTCTAAATGTGTCTCAAATTTTGTTTATCTTATGAAAACAAATTACCACTTGAAAAATATTTACTTATTTAGCACATAAAATTATTGGGAAGAGAAGAGTGAAATGAAGAGAGAAAAATTCATTTATATATATATATATATAGGTCAATTCTCTACTAACAAGAGATCACATTCAAACAATAAACTCGACAAACACATAGACAGCAGGAAAATCACACAATGAAGGACAAAAGAGTAATCGAGATAATAAATATAAAATGGATGCTGCAGTGCCATGAACATTACTGACTTAGGACAGTTAGTATATAAAAATTAATTTATATAAAAGTGGGGTTGAACATGTTTTTTGGCCAGCCAACCTTCCCCCTTTATTTGTAAATAACACTGAGCAAAAACCAATAGGAAATAATGGATAGAAATATCTAAATCCATTACAAGATAGAGGTAACTTACCTAAAAATTGCACTAACAAATATATATATATACTCTTTCAGTAAAAAAAGAAAAAAAGAAAAAAAAAACATCTGAAGTAAACAAAATTTCCCATTACAATCGGATCTCTATTTAAAGAAGTCGCTAAATCCCCCCAAAAGTTCTGTATGCGGAATATTCACTAAATAGATATTGGGGTGTCTTAATATACTTTAAAAACCCTATAAAACAACAAATTTTAAATTCATAAACACTATATTATCTTTTAAAAAATAACTATTCCCATATTTTTTTTCAATTTAATTTCTATTTATTTTATATATCTTGCCCATCAAAAGGAAATCTGCAAGAAAAACAAGGAAAAAACATTGTCCTCGAATAAACAGTATTTTCAACTTTAAAAATAATTTTCTATTTAAACTAATGAACTTTTTAATGAGATTTTCTAATTTTAAACCTGCAAGTAAAATTTTAAGCATACGTTTTTTTTATAACCAGGAATTTTAAGCATAGACTATCATATGCTTCCTTAGATTTAATTACTGATAAAATCTGTTAATATATTTTAGCTTATTGTTTGAAAAATCACGGCAATTTTATTGCTCTACGTGAGTTAGACATCAGGTAAAACCAGTTCAAGGCCCTTGAACACCATAAAATGTGCTAAAATAGATAATAATTTAAAAAATGTCCAGGATTATTGAAGAATAAGGAGAAAAAACTGAATCACAAGAGAAAAGATTCGTTATATAGGAAATACATTTCGCTATTTGGAGGTTATTTTACGAAGGAAATAGTAAAATGTTCTTGTGTGTGTGTGGTTCCAGCAAAAAGTTCACAAAATAGAGGTTCTTTATATAGGGGTTTGACTGTACTTCATTGTTGAGATTCTGAAACCCTATGACACACAGTTATCATGACTTGAAACATTGCTTTTCAGAGCAGTAATGTGGTTTTGTCAAAAAAAACCATTTTTCCCCCTGAAAACATGTTGGTAACTTTTTTATGGAAATAGAATCATATATATGAGTTTAACTAAGGTATTTTTTTATATATATTCTTAACTTCTTTAAACCTGCACCCAAACTCACAATAAAATTCACAACATTACGGAATTGAAATTTTTTCTATACGATTAATAATGAAGTCTGTGTTTTACATAACTATGTTTTTACTGTAAAATCTCAAAATTTTTTAAAACCTTTTTGATATTGGAAGAATTTTAACTTTATATATATATATATAAAATTATTTTTTAAATCGTGAGTAGAACATGTATACTTAAACAAATCAATAAATGTCGAAAATTTATAAAAGTTTACATTCTTACATTTACAAGCAAAATAAAATAACATGAGAAATGTACAAAAACTTACCACCCACTGAATGAGCCAACTGCATTTGAACGTTCTGTGATACATTATCATATCCTGGCCAAGTGCTTAATTCTGAAACATATGAAGAAACATGTCCTGCAGTATTAGCTCTTGACAGCATGCTTGGACCAGGAATTGACAAAGGTAAAGGAGATGATTTAGGCCCCAAATCGTCACTGACTTGTCCCCACATAAGCGAACCAACATTGCTAGCATCATGATTGCGTCCATAAGCCGACAGCCCCAATAATTTTGATGAAGAGGATTGCGCATTTACTCCACTGCAGTAAAGTGGGCTGCTCGTTGGAGTAACAGAATTGTCATTACTTTCAGGTAAATGATGGTATGTTATAGAGGGAGTCGTCACGGCGTGTAGTCCATTAGGATCTATCCCTAGTTCTCTCTGACCAACCATCGATGCAGGTTGAAGATAGTTGATGTTGGATGTGGTCAAAATACTTCTCAAAGGCAGATTTTCGACTGCAGTATCAGATGAATCATTGAGAGTGGAAAGTGTCCTACCAAAGTCAGAATGTAAGTTGGAATATCCCAAGCGTTCGACGAGAAATTCTCTTGGAGATGCTGGACTTCTGATATGTGGAAAGGAAGAATTATGAGAAGTTCCGGACAAATCTAAACTCAAACGATGAGGAAGATCTTCGTGATGAATGCCTTCAGCGGACATGTCCTTGTCATGTATGAGAGACACTGCTTGGTGGTGTGCGTCTTCTTGGTCATGGTCAATATGCTGAAGATCACTGTCGAGGGCAGATGAATGCAACAACTGACGGTGATGTAATACAGAAGTATGAGCACCAACATCTGCATTGTTCTGCATGGATGCTTCATTTGGCTGTTGTAAATGTACCAGATGGGACTCGACATTAATGTCATCAATAGTTTGTCGATGCATTCCATGCTGCTGCAGTTGCGATTCTGAGTTATTCTTTTCAGAAGCCGAAAGAGTCAAATTGTGCACATGATGATCACTTTGTTGATTATCTTTGGGAGAATCATGAGTCATTTGATGTACTCGAGGCGACGGATTACAGTTTTCTTCATCCCGGTTTTGATGATGATCTTTGCCTTTTTGGTGAGATGACAGATTTTGGCTGTCTTGGGGAATCATCGTTGGCTGATGGTTCTGTAAGTTAATCAGATGTGTGACTCCTTCACTGTCCGTTAGTGAATATTGATGCTGAGCATGATTTAGATGCGTATCACTGTGATTATTGTTCTGAATGTGTTGATGAGCAAGGGAAGAGATGTTGTCATGCATTGTTTGCTCGTAATGGTTGTTCATTGAAGAAGGCCTCGTGTCCATATCATTGTTATTCTGTTCCGAGTTCGAATGATGGAAGTTAGAATACACATGATCTCCATGGCGTAAGTGAATATGTGCAGAATTCCCTTGGTGAGTAGAAGGATGATGGATATGAGGTTGATCGTCATGAAAATTAGAATGATGGTCCCCTGATTTGTCAACAGAAATATATTTGTTGTAATGAAGATGCTCTCCCAGGTTAGATAAGGTTGTAAGATGTTCGGAGTGAGTCGAAAATGATTGTTTTTGCTTTGAGTCATTTTCTGGTGATTCTCGACCTTTATCATCTCTGGAAGGTGAACTGCAGGGGGCTTCCTGTTTGATTCTTTGCTCTTGATCGCCGCTAGTTCGATCCACATTTGCTTCGGATTCCTCTTCCTTTTTCTCAGAAGGAATCCTTTCTCGATTAAACACATCGGCGTGAGACCGAGCCATTTTAATTTTTATCATTTAAAATTATTATTTAAGCGTTTTCTTCTAGAATTCGGTTTTAATTATTCTTTTGTTTGCTAAAACAATAAAATCCATGCGCTTAAAATCACGATGTTAAAGCTTAACCACTGTCAATAAATTCCTCATACACACAGTATCCTTCAAATGCATTTTAAAATTTTTTCCTCATGCATCATTTTCTTTATTCATTTTGAGTTACTCTAAAATTTCAGTAGTTCCAATTCAAATCACTAGTCCGAAATAGGACACTATTTATTCTTTATAAAAATAACCACAAGTTCAGGTTAATAAATTTAGATCAAATCATATTAAAAACTGGTGACTTCTTAATACCATGAGCACAGTAAAAAAGTAGATTTTTTCTCAAAACATCAGTATGTGCGCTTCCACTATTAGAGCATACTCTGCGAATCCAAAACTACAGATCTTTCGCAACGAAAATTCACATTGATGCAAATTTAGCTAAGAGCAGAAATTCCTAGGGGTGTCTTCTTTCCATGGTACACCTGTAACAAGAAAGTGTTTATCAGTTATTTGCAGGTGTTTCCAATTCTGGTTGATAACATTTTTTTTTATCAGAATACTACTTGAAATTCTGATAATTTCATCTGAGAATATGATAAGTTATTGAATATAATTAACGAATGTTATCTAATTTATATATATTTGATTCAATCTAAATTTTTTACTCACCATTTCACGGATGTAATTGAAAGTTTTTAAAATTTTAATAATAGAGCTACAAGAATGATACATGTATGCGGTTTCGAAATTTTTTTTTAACAGTAATTGATTACATATATGTGAATGAAGGAGTGTTTATTAACGTCGCACTTACAGCAACCCGAAGTGGTCTCGGTAGTCTAGTGGTCAAGGTATCGGATCGTGGCTGGCTTGTCACGAGTTCGAGCCCAGTACCCCTAAAGACCTGCCGTGTAGGGCAGCGCGATGCTCGTTAAATCTGTCGAGAGCTCAGACGTTCTCCCGTTGGTGTTGTGTGGTAGTTAGGAGAGGGAGTGCCAGCTCAGGTGTCGTTCACGTCACTTGACCATGGTTCAAAATTACGAGGTCCGTTACCAATAGCTCTCATATTGCTTCTAGTGCGACATTAATAAAACTAAATTTATCTTTTAATATCCCCATCCAATTACTTCTGTACTACTGATTGTACTACTGAAATCCAAAAGAGAATTATCATGGTTAATAGATGTCTTAATGGAATACGAAAATATTTGAGATCAAATTTAATCAAAAGATGAAAGTTCTATTGTATAAAAGTCTTTTAAGATCACAGTATTAAAACTTATGCATGTGAAACTTAGTCAATGTCTCGAACAGATGAGAACAGGATAAGTATCTACGAAAGGAAGATTTTAAAATTTATTTTTGGAGGAATTCAAGAAAATGGCACGTGGCGAAGAAGATCAAATTTAGAACTCTTTCACTCATATAAAGAATCTGACATCATTAACTTCAACTAAGTACAACGAATTAAATGAGCAGGCCACGTTGTTAGAATGGACAAAGACCGAACCTTTAAAAAAGTCTTCAATGCCCAACCAATTGCCACGCGAAGAAAAAGCAGGCCAAATATAAAATGGATTGATGGCCTGGAAAATGATATCCTAGTTTTGAAAACTAAAAATTGGAGAACACTTGCAGGAAGAAGGCTAACCTATAGAAAAGGCTTCATGAGAAGGCCAAGACCCATCCTGGGCTGTTGAGCCACTGAGGAAGGAAGAAGTCAGTTCATCTTCCTAACCAATTCTTACGTATGTTATTTTTAAGTATTTTTAATGTTTAAAGCTATTTTTATATATGTGATAAGCTGTGTAAATCCATGTTTATTGAACATGCTTCATTTGGTATTTCGAGGAAAGTGATAAAATTGATAAAGGGAGAAAATATGTGATTAATTTTCAATGATTTTCGGGAAAATATTTTAGGTGAAAAAATACATTTGCGTATAATTTTGTTTTAATTTATACAAAGAGGTATATATAAAGTTTTGAAGTGTTTGTATTTCAGATTCTAATATCAAATTTAATGCAAAGTTAAAAAAATAATAATAAATAAATAAATAATCATAATGATAGTTAAATTCTGATTGATTTTATCTAAGTAAAAACAAAAATCGTGTTAGGATTACAAATTTAATTAAATGGAATAAATAATACTTGAGTTTTTTTTTATTGAGTTCTCTTCTCAGTCTTGTAAGAAATTTAGCGCTTTATAGTAGTTACCATAAAAACTTTAAAAAGTTTTTTTTTTTAGAGTTCTTCACGTATTGAATATTTCCTTGTATTTTCAGTATTTAGTCTGCTCAAGTTTTTATGTTATTTTTCAAAATACAAATGCTGTGTAAAATTCTGACCGAACTTTAATAGCCTGCATAATATGATTTTAAATATGAAGTTATTCATAAAGTTACCATACTATTATTTTTAATTGAACAGCTCTTTACAAGACAGAGTATAGAATATTCATAATATATTAATATATATAATTAAAAAAAAACTTTACAAACGACTGTTTAAATAATTTCTAATTTTAGTTTTTATATCTCAATGAAAGAAATATTTCATAAAAAAACGTTAATTAACCTACAATCTGATTTGTAGTAAAATTTCCTCAAAAATTAAGGTATTCTTAGCCCCACATATCACACACACACAATTTGTGTTCAAATATAAATGTAATTTACATAACCATCCTTTTTATTCTATTAACTTGAAATTTGAGTAATTTATTTAATTATTTTTGAATCATGGATGAATAATTTATTTTTTTAGCAGTCTGATTAAAATATTAATTTGTTCATTAATTAATTTATTGTTTATATAAATTGTAGTATGTTTTTGTTTTTATTTTTACTACAAATATATATATATATATAAAATAAGGCCCTCTGCATCAATGTTTTTATTTTTTAACACAATATTACTTAAAATTAAATAGTTAAATATTTGATTATTTTAAAACAATTAAAGAGGTATTAAATACTTAGAAGTATGTGAAACGTGAACTATTTTTATAACCGTGATAATTCAGATCTTCGATATTTATTTTATTCTTTTGGAACAATAATGCTCTTTTTTTCTTTTATTTCTTGTCAATTGCTCCAACTGCTTTTAAAGTTCCATAAGTTATCTTATTTTAGAAGAAAAGATGTCGATTATTTCAACTGAGGTGATAAGCTTGTCCAAAGTATATTGTGTTTTGATAAGCGCGAGAGAAAAAGGATAACTGCGAATCTAATATCACAATTACTTTTTTCGAACCTCTGTGAATGGATACGAAATCGATTGAAGATAACATAATGCACACGAAATTACTTCAAAATATCTTAGTAGATTAGAAGCAAAATATTATCGTAACTTCTTCAAATTTGACGCATAATGATAAGTTATATATAAAACGTATTTTTACAAGAAAAAGTATCTATATTAACTACTCTGTGGAATATTGATTTTCTACGCATTTTATAAATATTTTAGCGGATAATTACAAAAAACTATTTTTAAGAGTTGAATTATTTACTATTCTTAACACTTAATTTGGTTTGATTTATGTCAAATCATATTTTTCTTCAAGGACAATCAATGAAAATGGGTTTAGTAATTATTACTTAATCAGATGTTGTGACAACTTTAAGATTTCTTATTACTTTACTTTAACCGGACCTCCCCCCCCTCCCCCCTCCCATCCTTCTTCTTTTTTCAACTTAAACAAAATTCAACAAGATTTCTGCCCTTTATACCTTCAATCTCCAAAGTCGAAATTTGAATTTTTTTTTATAAAAAAAATACACATATAAATATATTTTTAAAAATATGTAATCTTGAATTTATTTTTCTGTATGTATTTGAAGTGTTTGAAAGGTTCTTAACTTCAGCGATTTGGGAAAAAATAGATGTCTATAGTAAAAAAAAAAATTCTAACAACATTACATAAGCATACTGTATATATTTCATTAAAACACCCTCAATGCAATCCCTCTTCATTGGAGTGGTGTAGAAGTTGGGAGAATGGGGTGACATTTCAAGTGTCACCCTCGTCATTTGATCATGGTACAAAATTATGGAATCCATCCCCAATGACCCATGTGATGTGTCTGAGTATTACGTTAACAATTAATCAATCAAATAAGCAATTTTTGCTAAGAAAACTAAAGATGAATTAATGAGCTACGTATATTGCTGGACTACTAAGCGCAAATAAAATGGCTATTTTTACTCATTATATTGTTAAAATTATATTTTTAAAAGCTTTCCGATGGGTATAAAGTAAAAGTTAATTTAAGCAACCTGAATACAACTCTCAGATGTATAAATGTATCGTATATTATATTTAAAACTTATTGCACAAATATATGGAATATTTTTATACCTTATTCATAATATATTCCTTTAAGGTTAAAATAAAAGACTGCATTTTCTATAATTCTATTAAAATAGCATATATTCACATCTATAAAACCAAAATTTAAATAAATTGATGTAAAACCAGAGTTACTCCCAGGTTTTCTAACAGTTAATTGTATAGGTAAAACGTTCCCATATTATACAATGGTAAAACTTTGCACACCCGAAGCTAGCAATATTCATTCAAAAGTTAGTCGATTTATTGTTTCTAAGAATCAAATGAATTTAAAAACTGTGTTTTGTGAGTGTGTTCGTATCTAAATTCTTAATGCCACGTTATTGAAGTGACTGGCTACATTGGGAACCGTGATTTTGAAAAAGAATGTAATTGAATAATTTTTTGATATTTTGTGTCATTTGAATTAAAATATACATATAAGACTGTTTTAAGAGTATTACTACAAGAAAACATTAATTAAAAACAATTTTTGGCAATCTCATACTTTCAAAACTGTCTCTCTCTCTCTTTTTTATTTTTGAAAAATGATTCCTTATTAATAATATTTGGCTTGCATATAAATCAAGGATTTCTATGCTGGAATTGAACTAAGATTTTTAAAATATACAATTTAAAAGTGGGTTTATTCATATCTAATAATGTCAAAGTAAAAAAATTAAACAAAGAAACCTCCACCGATTATTATTTTAATTGATCGTAACTCTGAAAAAAATGTGAGTTTTTCAAAAATCCCAGTTTAACCCCGATACAGAAGTTCTATTTATATACATAGGCAAAATATTATTATTATAGAAGTATTTTTCATAATAAAATTTTTCGAAAATATTCCACTGCCAAAAAATTGTATTTGTGTGTGTGTGTGAATAATTTTGTATTATACTAATATTCTGAAATGAATTTTATATTTATATTCTAATTCAACCGATACTAAATATAAAAAAAATTATTGATTTATACACTTTTTCAAAATCATGGTTCCGAAAGTAGTCGATCCCTTTTTGTTTTTGAGAAATGGATTAAGGCCCCATGAATGTATTTAAATACTTTAGTTATTTTTATATAAAAAAATGTGTTTATATGTTTAATTCTCTCCAAAGTGCAATTTTATTTCATACTCATATTGTTATTTATGCTTGACAAATTAGTAACTGTTGTTATTTTGGGGAATAGATTACTTCAATTTACAGCTTAATGAGTGACCAAAAAAATGTAAGACAGAAAGAAACTTTTTTTTTAAAAAAAGACTTTCATATTTTGTTTTAAAGAAATGTAACACAATTTTTCAAATATCTTTATGTTTATGTATAAGAGATTTCTTTCTTTCTAAAATATTTCTTAAACTTCAAAATGTTCTTAATCCCTTCAAATAAAGTATTTAAAAAAACATGCTAAAATGGTATACGAAACCTGTACATCGTTTGATTCTTAAAAACAAAAAATTATTTTGCTTTACAAAACATAATAAAATCATTACCTTATTAATGAAAAGGATAACGATTAATTAAAACGGTGGAAACTTTTTTGCTAAATCTACCGTAAAAAGTTATTTTGTTTTACAAAATATAAAATTATTACCTTATTAATGAAAAGGATAACGATTAAAACAGTGAACACATTTTTGAAAAGACTATTGGAAAGTTATTTTGTCTTACAAAATTTTATTAAATCATTACCTTGTTAATGAAAAGGATAATGATTAAAACAGTGAACACTTTTTCCAAAGTTTATCGAAGGCTGGAGTATTACATTTTATGTTACTGGTGAAAAAGATCAATGTTATATATTAAAATAACTTATCATTTATTGGACGACGAAATTTCCTTCAATAATTCTAAAAAGCCCTATTAAGGGAATATGGTATGATTTATAAAAAAATCATACACCAAAAATAATTTTTTTTTGCTTTTATCCCATGTATATATATTACATAAAATAGTTTTTGAGCTCAAAATGCTACAAAAGCTAACCATTTAATTTTTTAAAGAAAAATTTAAAAATTTCTAGAGAAGTACTTTAAAATGCTCTACTCCTCCTACAATAATTGACTTACACGCAAGGAATTTGATTTACATGTACGTCAAACTAAGTATAACAAAAGTTGGTATGGGTTTTCTATCAACCTGACTAACATTCGTAAAATACTATTTTTTTATGCATACTTATTGAAAATTTCTTAAAAAGTGCATAAATTCTAAATTTAAATATTTTAATAAAAAAAATGAGTATTGGTTTGATTTGAAAATGTGTGTGGATACTAACTTTTGTTACATGTACTATTAAAGATAGAAAAAATATCAAAGCATCTGGATCAACAGGAAAAAAAAGCCTTAGCATTTTACATGAAGATAAAGTAGGTTTTTTTTTCTTTCAAAGTTAAGTCAATTTAAAATTTTTATTGGGATGTCAATAAAAATAAACATAGAAGTTACCATAACTCTGGATTTTTTTTTAACTTAGAGCTTTCAAATTTTGTGAGATTACAGAAAATCATATAAAGAATAGTTTAGACTAAAAAAATTTTGTATTTAAATTTTTGATTGATTTCTGTTAATTGAATCGTACTGTGTCCTCTTAAGGTATCCGACTACGTTCGCGCGGAACCGTGGTTTTAAAAAGCACATAAATGCATAATTTTCATGATATTTAGTGTCACTTAGATTAGAATACATGTATAGAATTATTTGAAGGATATATTTTTACAAAAAAAAAATTATTTAAATACAATATTTTGGCAAAAAATTAACTTAGAATTATATTTTTTTCAAAATGTTCTCTTTTTATAAAAAATGCTTCTAAGATAATAATATTTCCGCGCGCGCGCGTTCACATAAAGTAAAGACTTCCCCAGAGAGTTTGAACTAGGATTTTTGAAGAATTCACATTATTTTCAGAGTTACCACCTATTGTAATATAATTATCTGCGTTTTTTTCTTAAAATTGCTCCCCTCTGTTGTCGTAAAATATGGATAAATCCACTTCCAAGCTATGCATTTCAAAAATTCTACTTGAGTCTCTGTACAGAGATCTGAGCTATATTCAGGCAAAATATTATTATAATAGAAGCATGTTTCGCAAAAGGAGAATATTTTGAAAATGGATCATTCTATGTTCATTTTTTGTCAAAATATTGTACTTAAATATATAATTTTTTATTCTAATACTATTCTTAAAACAATTTTATATACATTTTCTAATCTAATTGACACTAAATATCATAAATATTATCCATTTATACGCTTTTGCAAAATCACGGTTCCGAATATAGTCGGATACCTTAAGAATTATTGACACATTTATATAGTTGTTAAAAAAACTTTCACGTCAAATGCATGATTATCTAAATATGAAGTATACGTCTGCTAAAACATAATTAAAGTCGTACCTGTGTAAAGTGATTGATACCTGTGTCAAAACAATATTGCATCCTCTACATATAATGGAACGATCTGTTCATGCTTCCAAAGCATAGCAAGAAAAATCCGTTGAATGTTTTCTTGAAGGCTCATTTAATTCATTAGTTGCATCATGTCCGAAACTTTCCGTCGCTTCTCATCACACGGACACATGCCAATAATTTGGACTTCAGTCTTCTCCGATGGACAAGCGACGTCATAGTGAAAGATTAAACTATGAAATGTTCGAAGCATGGAGAGAGAGAAGAGGGGAGGAGATTGTAAAAGATCAACCCAAAGGTCAAGAACGGCGACGATTAACAAACAGCTAAGCAACATCTCAGCCCATACCAATACCCTAAGCCCCCAAATTCTGACAATTCTGGACGATGCAGTTTTTTAATTATTTTATTCGTCTTTTTTTAGCTGAATCTTGGGTCGTGGTTTACACTTGCAACTCATCTCAACTCTCGAGGGTACTGAAGTAATGGCCACGGGAGGTCATCCTGCTAAAAGACGAATATAAACAATCAACGAATTTTTTTTATATTTTCCTCTCTCAGTCTTCCTCTGCACCCACAGTTTCTTCAAAACTATTCTATTATCGCCACCGATGTCGACGGAGGATAGTAGTAGATAAATAAGGTTTTTATTGGATGGGAAATCGCTTCGTTATGAGTTTTTGTTTTATTTTTTTTTTCTTGTCTTTATAGCAAGGAGGTGGTTTTATGGTAAACATTCCTCTTAACTCTGTGTCCCTCGTGTTCCTAAATAGACGATGCAAGCAGTGGCATCGGGTTTTTTCATAATGATATAGATCAAAAGTGCACGGCGTTTAGTTCTTTCATGACATCAGATCGGTTTGAAAAAATAAATGTAGATAAAGTGTAAAGTTCAGATAAAATTTTGTTGCTATTATTTGATTATATTTAATTATGAAAAAGCTTTTTTTAAAATATTTTAATCCACAAAACACGAAAACAGTAATCAATAATTAAATTAGTTTCACTTTTGACAAATTTGCTTATGGCTGCCTTCGGTTAATGCTAAATAATAGGACCCGAATTCGGAACATTTTTTCAGATATAAAAGAAATGAAAAATTAATATGCTATTCTGGCTTCACTATCCTTTAGAAAGCAGCATTTTTTTTATCATACTTCCCTTTTTTAACCGAGTTGATTCCTTTTTTCTGGTATAAAATGTATTTCGTGTCTTTTCTCCTATATCGTAATGTTAAATGGGCTGCGCCTTCACCTATTAAAACGAAAAAAAGAAAGTACTCATGGAATATTTTGAAATTTTTAAAAACACTTTATGGTTAACAGAGGTATGAGTTATAATACTACAAATTTCCATGGAAATTGAGGCATTTTTCTGACTGAAAATGTGCTTCGCGTTTAGTTCAAGCTCTCGTACTTTTACCGAAAACAGCCGTATTGTTGTGATTTTAATTTAGATGAATTGGTTCTTATTTTATTGTTTAATTAACGTCGCCTTTTTAATATGCACAAGGATTATTGGTGACGGACATCAAAAGTTTGATCCTGAATCAAGTGAGCAGGACGATAAGCTGGCACCCCAGTCATCAAACTTTTACACCATTTTACACTTTGAGCCCCGACGGATTTAATGTGCATTAACCCTTTCACGGCTTAGAATTATTGAACTCACACGGTTAGAGAATATCTTTTTATGATAGTTGTCTTCAATAACTAGGATCTATTTTCTGGCAGAAACTTTTTGACTATGACTCTATAAGAATTTTTTTCCCCAACTTATTCAAACAAGCAATAACACCGTTTAGGTTGATGTCCTAGATATCCAAATACAATTATGGGGGTGTGGGATGAATCCACATCACTGTATAAGTTAACTTTGTTCACACCCAATCGAACACATCTCAACCGGCTGCTTCGCATATCAAGTACTTCTACTTTAATTCTGCCAATAGCAGACACTCGGGAATTCCCCTCTTTAGCCATGTGCTTCTACCGGATTCAGGGCAAACGCCTGCTGCATACAATGTATGCGTTTTGGATTGCTTTAGTCACAGCCTGGAGTATTTTACGATTAGTTGAGACTTAACTAAGTATACTAAACTAAATCTACAATTACCAACTGCTTTTTATTTGTGAACAACAACATTCCTGATCATCCACCAAGATTCCATTTGAGAAGCCGTCCAAATTGTGCTACATCTATTTATCTCTCTCTCTATATATATATACTAGAGGGACTCAAAGCCAAAAATAACCAGAACCGAGCTGTTACTCACGAACTTTAGTGAGCTGGCGTCAGTCTGAGATAAGTGGATTGCTTGTGGTGCTCTGTTGTGCACGTTCCTGTTTCAAATTTTGGCGATTAGTGAGATGACCAACCACAAAGAACAAAGAGTTTGACTGAAATTTGGCTTTCTATCCGATGGAGCCAGATCGGGTGAGTAGGGTGGAGGAGACAAAAGCATCGTGTTGTTGTTTATCAAAAGTTGTCAGACCATCAAAGCTGTGTGGGCTGGAACATTGTCGTGAGGAAGTAACCAGTTGCCATTCCTCGCACACTCTCTCGTAATCTTCGTAGCATATCCAGGTAAAAATGTTGGCTCACTGTTTGTCTTGGCGAAACAAACTCTTTGTGAACAATTCCATTTTCATGAAAAAATAATCGATATTGTTTTCATAATGGATCGTACTTGGCAAGCTTTCTTGGGTCATGGTGAATTTTGAGTTTTTCAATGGCTCGATGCTTGCTTTGATTCTGGATTTCCATAGCCCCAAGACTCATCCCCAGTCACAATTATTTTAAGAAAATTTGGATCGTTAAGCATTTTACTCTTCAAATCGCGGGAAACACTCACGCGGAATTCTCTTTGATCATCTCTAAGAAACCTAGGAACAAATTTTCCTGACACCTGTCTCATGAGCAAACATTCTGTTAAAATTCACAATAACTTGGCCAATAGTCTTCCGGCGATTTTCATCAATTGCACGTTTAATTTTGGTAATGTTTTCATAATTTTTTCCCTTTTGACCTGGGTGTGGCATGTCTTCAGTTGAAATGTTACCGATTCGAAATGGGAAAACCACTCGTAGACCTGTGATTTTCCCAAAGCATCATTATTAAAGGCTGGCCGAAGTATCCTAAAAGTCTCGGCTGCAGTTTTCCCTATCAGAAAATAAAAATTTCTCACACACTCTTTGTTCTTTGTGGTCTGCTATCTCACTAATCGCCAAAGGTTTGAAACCGGAAAACACACAACAGAGCACCAGAAGGAATCCACTGACTTAGACTGACGCCAGTTCCCTAACGGTCGCGGTAACTCCCAACAAACACCAATTTACAGAACAACTCGTAACTACAAAAAAATGCGTTCGCAACAATTCGGTTCCTGTTATTTTGGGGTCTTCCCTAGTATTTAATAATTCCCTTTAATTTCATCTTAAGCATCTTTTTAATTTGTAATAGTCCTGACCAGTAGCGCACACAGGAATTTTTCAAGCGGGGTCCGGGGTTGAAAGTTCTCCATTCTTGTATCATGCTATTTTTGATTTTGTCGATTTTCAGGAACAAAACACAGTAAAAAACTAATTATTGAATAAATAATTAGCATTGATTAATAAAATTAATCATTAATAACAAATATTTAATTAAATTTTACATATTATATACTTAGAATTATAACCAATCGGAAAAAAATCAAGGGCTTTGGGGGGGGGGCCCGGACCCCCAGGACCCCTCCCCCCTTGTGTGCGCCACTGGTCCTGACCCTTTAGTACTCACGCGTAAATAATTAACTAGTTTACCCACATAACGGGATATAATTATAATTTTATCTCTTAAAAATTAACAGCTTCACGTATTTAAGGTAAGGTTGCGTACATCATCGTACGATGTCTTTCCACCAATCACAAGGTTCGTCCACGGAAGTCATGTGAATTTTGGAACTTCCGGTTCATATAAAAGTTTCCGTTTCCAGGGAAAATTCGTCCACTTCTTGTCTTTGTGTTGCTCCGTTAGCTCTTTATTTTTGTAATTGCCGGCCGCTACTTATATGTATAATGTTACGTTAAATTTTTGCCCATCACCTTTTGTTCTGTGTTTTGTGTATGTTCGCTGTTTAAGTGATATGTGTGTGTTCTTCTAGATCAAATGAATGGGAATTCAAAAGTACTAAGCATCCTCAAGTATGCCATGATATCATAAACATAATAGTTAATAATCTTGTAAAAATCTTCACATACATACATACATACATACATACATACATACATACATACATACGTACATACATACATACATACATACATACATACATACATACATACATATTCTTAATTTCACGTAAATCAGAAAAAATCAAAAGGTATAATCTTACCACATATTTTTTAGAACAAAAATACTCAATTAATTTTATTCATAGTTATATTTATTAAGAAATCCTCAACTGTATGAATTAAACTGCTGTTTCTGGATCAATAAGATTTTATTATTTATAAACATTATTTAAATATTTATGCTCTATTGTAACCACTTTATTTACTGTTACTTTCTCTTTATCAATTAAATGCCGTGGCAACCGAGTGGTATAGGTATCGGACCGTGGCTTGTCTATTCACGAGTTCGAGCCCAGTACCACTAAAGACCCGCCGTGTAGGGCAGCGATGCACGTTAAATCTGTCGAGAGCTGAAACGTACTCCCGTTGGTGTGGTGTGGTAGTTAGGAGAGGGAGGTGCCAACTCACACAGGTGTCGCCCACGTCCCTTAACCATGGTTCAAAATTACGTAGTCCGTCGCCAAAAGCCCTCGTGTAGCTGAAGAGTGCGACGTTAATATTCAATCAATCAATTAAATGACCATCAAATGGCGCACCTGATATATTTTCGATGGAAATCCCCCCCATAATGTAAGATGCTGCTCAAGTATTCTGTAATGAATACTGTCTGCATGTTTTTGTGTCTTGCTGTTTTATGGAACTAAGAAGCATAAAATATTTTTTTTCTATTAATGTGTGATTTATTTTCTTTAAAATAATAACATTGAAAGCACTCTATGAATTTCTCTATATTTAAATACTTACCTTTTCAAGTAAATGATGACAAAACTGCATCTCACAGAAGTAATACTAATGAGAAATATTTATTACTAAGTATATATTGTTATATATACTAGATTAAATACAGTATATTATTATCATAGTATAAAGGAAATTACATAAATAATACTATTATTATTCTAGTTTTACCTTATAGTGTTAGTCTATCATATTTTCGTGAAAAAATTATAATTTTTAATTTTGCAACTGCCATTTAACTTTCAAACTTTGAATTTTATTTAGATCACTGGATCTGGCAATAAATGGTTTACTGTTATTTGATTCGAACATTAATTTAAACATTTTCGAATGCTCTCTTTTCGACGCTTGGTACCACTAAAGATCCGCCATGAGGAGGGAGAGAGGTTGTTGAATATGTCAAAGCTCAAAGTACTCAAGTTATGTTATGGAGAAGTTTGGGGAGTGTGGAATCAGTTCACACGTGTCACCTTTTTAACTTGACCGCGAGATTCAAAATTGCGAAGTCTGAGTCAATAACCCTCGTGAAGTTTCACAAATCCCAACCTTAATAGCTAATCAAATCACATTTTTCGATTACATTTAGATCTATGATGTCCTTTTATGTAGAATTTTTGTTGCTTCTTATTGAGTTATTGTTATGAAATTATCTATTTCTAATGAAGTATGATACATTTTGAGGTTGATCTCTTAAGAATATCCTTTGTCGATCAGGCGCATAAGTAACGACAGAAAATCCTTATATTGATATTTGCTTGCTTTTATTTCTTTTCTATTCAGTATTATTCTGACTAAAAAGTATATAAAAAAACTATAGGACAAAAGTAGAGAATTTAAGTATACATTTCTAGATTTTTTTTAAGTGATGCAAAAATGTCTCACGATTCAATGTGTATAAACTAAAATTTTTACTAGCATTACAAATGTTAGAGTAAATATAAAGATTTTATTTGCAAATAAAAATTTTATTATAAATATGACTTCAAACAATCAGTGTTTTCTATCTCATTAGGTGTTCTCTCTATGTTCTTCTTACAATCTGTTGTGACAGGAAAAAAGTGCACTTGAAGGAGAAAAAACATTGATCAACGATATGAAGTGACGATTAAGTATGAAGCATGTAAATCCACGTGTACTTATGCACGTGTGCGATAAGAGTCTGCTTAGGTTGACAATCGTTGCATATGTTCGGATAATAAAAAAATACCCAAACTACTTAAGGTATCCGCGCGCGAGACTACACGTTCGGAATTATAATTTTGCAAAAGCGCACAAACGAATATTTTATAAATATTCAGTGTTTTTTTAGATCAGAATACACGCATAAAATTGTTCTAAAAATTATTTAAATGCACTATTTTGGCATATAATGAACTTAGAATTATTTATTTTCAAAACGTTCTCCTTTTAAGAAAAATGCCTCTATAATAATAATAATATATAATTTCCATATACATAGCTAAGACTTCCCCCCATAAAACATTATTTTCAGAGTTACTACCAATTGAAATAATTATCGGTGTTTTTTTGTTAAAATTTCTCCACTCTGATGTATTAAAATATGAATAAATCCACTTCTAAGTTAAATATTTCAAACACCCTAGTCCAGACTCTGTACAGAGATCTGAGCTATATATAGGCAAAATATTATGATTATAGAAGCATTTTCCATAAAAGGAGAATATTTTGAAAATAAATAATTCTTTCATTTTTTGCCAAAAAATTGCATTGAATTGACTTTTTATTGTAATAGTGTGCTTAAAACAATTTCATACGTGTATTCTAATCTAAGTGACACTAAATATCTTAAAAAATATTCGTTTTTACACTTTTGCAAATTCAGTTCCGAACGTAGTTGGACACCTTAAAAAGCATTATTTTAAAGTTTTGGGTTATGTGTATTAAGCTATAATTTACATGCAACCTGCGTGTACCGGAAAATGTTTTCAATACGTCATTCCAAACTTAGTAATTAAAGTAAATTATGATAGACAACGAAGTTCATTCAAAAATTATTAATACTGTTAATCTCTTTGGTTGACCAAGCTCATGTTCTAAAAGACGTGGAATCTCTAAATCGTGCTATTTTGGAGAATATCTTGAGGAACAACTGTAAGTGTCTATTTTTAAAAATAACGAATACTAGTAGTTTTTAATATTTGACGAAGTTGTTGCTAATTTATTGCAACAATATAAGGATAATTATTCCTATCACAAAAGTCATTACTTGATCTAACCGCTTTTGAATTAAACGAAAGCTCATTATAGTTATTTAGAACTTTAAAACCCCGAAAAAATTACCGAATGCAGATCATTTTAACATTATTATAATTATAAATTGATAAGTTAATATTTTAAGTCAAGTTTAGAAAGTTCCCTGCTACACTACGAAATTCAGGAGTTAGTTTCAAATTTCATTTATGTTGCCAAATAACCAAATTACTTTTAAATTTCGAGAAGACAATCATTTAACATTGAAATTTAATCTTTGTCTAAAATCTTGATTTTAGTAAATTCTAAAACTTCACAACATGAGTAGGAATGGAATGTTGTAATTATGTTTTATGGTGAAAACAATATATGCTTTCAGTAACCGTAGGACCTCCTCCAGCTCTCTCTAAACAAGTATTATTAAAAAAATTAAGTCAATTCCTACTTAGGTCAACAAAGAAAAATTTTATTTTAGTTACTTTTTATTAAATGGTTACAATTTATATAAAAATATGTATATACATATGACAGAATCATAATATGAAGTGACAAAATAGAAAGCGATTTTCTTTGCAATTTTCCATTTTCCTTCCTATATATGGTGTTGGACTATTTTTTATAATTTGTTTATTACTGATTATTCATTAATTAAATTTAATTATTCTAATAAAATAGTAAATAAAAAAGAAATTACATTAGCAGAAACTAACTAGGCCACCCCAAGTGGTATTCGAACCCATAACTTTTGAATTAGAAGTCAAACGCGCTATCCATTGCGCTACAAGGACACAAAGAGCGATTTTCCTTTTTATACATGGTGTTGGACAATTATTTTCGTTTTTACTTTGTATTCATTAAGTTTAATTAATGAATTAATATTTGAAAAAACTGTATTAACATTAAGTGTCATTCACTACAAATTTAAAAAAATGTATTTGAACTTGAATGTATGAATAGAAAGTATTTTATGAACGACTCAAAATTTGTGAGCAAGATACATATATATAGGGAGAGAGCGAACTAATAGTAGGAATTGGGAAAAAATCCCTTAGATTGAAAAAGCATCTTCAAACTCGTGTTGCTACTAATACTAGGAAAATTCTTAAGTAACACATGACTCACAAATACAGCACTTGAAAAATTATTTAATAAAGATACAGAACAATACAATTAAGAAACTGAATTATTACTTTCTAACTCTTGTTGAAAATGAACTCGAAATTTGTCATACGTGTTTCAAATGTTCTAATCTAGATAGTGGAAAGTTTAAAAATCGTTTGGGAAATGGTCTTTTATTCTTTGAATATAATTTTCCTTTCTATAGACATCTGTTGTTGAAATGGTCTTTGTAATCAGGATTTTGAGGTAAACTAAACTTTTATTTTAAACTTTAAAAAATCATTCAATTCAGGGATACTTTTGCTAAACTGCTTGAATTTCATCAATGATTCTAAGATTTTATTAGTATTGCATTTAAAATCTTGCGTTATATTTGCATACATTTCTTGATTTAAGTTCCCTGTCGTAGAATTTTAGATAATTAGATATCTGCAAGAGCTATTTACTAAAAATATTTTCCAGTGTAATAGATAATACTTACATATAAAGAAAGAACGTTTTAATATTCTTCTATTGTATTAAATTTTAAAAAAAAGTATTTCAAAACAAAGTTATTAAGTATAAATAAAATTTTCATTTATTTAATGACTGCGATGAGCTTTAGATACTTGAGAGGTTATATAAACTTCTCACAGCGAACGTGAATCCATTTTCCATACACTTTAATAATTTTCTTTTCAATTTTTTACTGTGAGTCACATGGAACCCTTGGATATACTTTGTGGAACCCCAGAGACGGATTTAGGTTCGATGGCGCCCTATATAGGCCCAAGTTAATTTGACGCCCTTATATATAATAATAATGCGAATAGTAATGATGCATTTGAATAAATTTAGGTATGAATTTAGGCAAGAATTACGCATCACACTACATAAAACTATAAATTTTTTATGCGAGATTAAAAAAAAAAGATTGTTAAGTTTTTGAGTAACCGGAAAAAGGTATAGAATTAAATATGGTGAATTAATATTTTGTGTTATAATGATGAGCAAAACAAACGCTACATTTAGATTTTTTAAGAAAATTTTATGAAAAATCTAACGTTAATAGATAAATGCTATATACTTAAAGAAAAATTTTTAAATAAATTCTAAATGTCTGACAAATTAACCTATTTGTAAGACATTTTAGATTTTACTACTAGCATGATTAATTATTTTAAAAAATAATTCTACCTTTTCAATATTGACATTTTAAGGTTTTCAAAGCAAGAAAAGAAGTATTAAAATTCGGTCTTACAGTTGATGAACAAAATCTCTCGATTTCAAATTTTTGCCACTTCGAAAGTTTTGGAGCAATTAAAAATTTGTCACCCTAGTCTCGGGCTCCGCGCGCCTAAGCCTAAATCAGGCACTGTGGAACCCCAGAGTGCCATGGAACATAGTTTGAAGACCACTTCTATAGATGACTAGCTGGTATACCCGTTCTTCGCATGGGTGAATTGAAACATTAAACAATACAGATTGAAGGATAAAGAAGTTTAAAACGAGTTAATTTTAAGTGAATAGCAAATTAAACAACAACAAAAAAGTTTTTTGAATATCTCGGCAGAACAAAAAAACCATATTTGTTACATTTTAAGTCTGTCGATCTAATACCTGATAAAAAGGATTTTTTTTATTTATAACACTCCGTAACTCTCTTGTGGGTCGATTTTTGAAAACACCTCCCTAAGTTGATCTCTGCTCAGTAAAGTAACACATTGTTATAAGTTTTGTATAATGAACTCTTAAAAAATAGCGTAGATAATTTATATCTGGATGTGTAATACGTTAATAGTACTTTCTGTTGTATTTATTTTATGTTAAATTGTAATATTCGCAAGCAACGCCGTTCCTTATATTATAGAGACGATTCAATAGAAACATAGCGAAATGTCGGCGATAGTTGGCATCATTTTTGGAGGCCATGTTGGCAACTTGGCGATTGATTGAACGGTGCAGAAATTGATATGCTGTAGTGCCACCTGGTGGAGAGTTACAACAAAGAGAATAGCACAAAAACCTTCTCCACAAAAAATTACATATGCATGCCAATTTTCATAGTGATCGGTTGAACAGTGTTGAAGTAATGCAATTTCATATATACAAGCGGCATCCATTTTTATATATATAGATATGAAATTACCACAATAAATGAATGAATAAAACTGCTCCTACTTAATTTAATTTATATTTATTGATTTTTATGGTACAATTTACTCACCTTTTCTGAGATTCAAAATTAACTAATGAATGCAATCATTTTAAAAAGGCAAGGCTCTTCTGTATCATCCACTTCCACAATGTAGAAATTGGATTTTTAATCTAATTAAAATTTATCAATTCGCTTCATCAAAAATTGTTCTATTGTACTTAAGAAGGCCGACTCAAAAATACAAATATTTACGTGAAATAATTTTTGTAAGATAACGAAGTTTATTTAAATGTTTTTTACTTAAGAATTATAGCCATTTTGAGATAAGAATGTTCAAGATTGTATAGTGTCATTTTTCTTTAAAATAACTTCTCTATTTTTTTTTAGAATTTAAGCAACACATTTTTATTGAAATTCTTAGATAGTTTCGAAAAGATAAATTTCCTTTTCTTCAATAGTTTTGATAAAATTTTTAATCGTATTCTGAAATAGTTTGTTGAGAATTTTTTTTAGATTCTATATTTTTGATAAGATAAGTTTCCAAATTTTATGAGAATTTTGATAGGATAATATACTCTAAAATTCTCTCCATAAGATAAAATTTTAAAAATAATTTCGATAGGATAAGTTTTTCTATTCTATTTTAGAATGTTTATTTTTTTTAAAGATTTCTTGTTAAGATAAAGTTCCTAGAAATGCTAAAATGAAAATAAAAGATAATCTTCAACTTTTGGTCAGAATAAAGTTTACTCAGGATTTTTACTGTAGTATAACAATAACATTTCTTTAAAAAAAATTGTTTTTTTAACAAAGCCTTTATTAAAGTTTATGTTAAGATAAAAGAAAATATATTTCTCTTGCAAAGTTTTCAGTTTCAAAAAGTCTTTGAAATAAAAATGCGGATAACTTTCTTTTAGAAAAATCCTTTACTTTAAATGTATACTTACATTTTTATTTTTTATAAACTTTCTTATTTCAGCTATAAGATTCCTTAGTTCATTAGTTAATTTAATAGAAAAACAGATTTTTCGGGGAGGGGTTTCATTTACAAATTTTATAAGTGACAGATTTCTCTGAACAATTATAAATATTTCGAAGCAGTTATATTAAACAAATTTTAAACAATCATATTTTACACTTTGAAATGTAAGCAAAAATAATCATACCAAACTCTCTTAAAATAATTATAATACAAGAGATAGTGAAAAGACTTTTATATGCCTATTGATGCTTTTACTAAGAAAATCCCCACAACTATTTCGAGATATCGGTGTATTAAATTCCCCCTTCAAAACGTTTTTAACCACTTTTTTTCCAGGCAATCGACCTGTATCTTTATACTTCTAGTTTCAATTCTTTTGAAAACAATAGCATTTTCTTAAGATAGTATTTTACATCTCTTAGTTTTATTATAATTAATCATATTATATAGTAGCTAAAGCCATGTGTGTGTGAGCCAAAAGTTCGTTTAAACTAAAAATTATCAAAAGACAAGGAAGAAATGATGATAAAATTTACAAGGAAGTCGAATACTTTTTAACAGCAAAAATATTTATAGTCGTGCTCGCATTAAATCAAAGAGTTATATTATCTGTAATAATAAGTTGACCAGTTTCTTATAATGAAAAGGGGGACGAAAATTTTTTCTAAGCATTACAACGTAAATATATGAAACATTTTATAAGTTCAAAAAAAAGTACACTAATTATGCTTAAATTCCTCTTACTTATTTACTTAAGCGAGTATTTTTTCCATTGAATGATTTTTTTGTCAACATATCCTTTCCTAATATATCGGAAGTTTCAGAGCAAAAAATATTTTTCATACTGCATTTTACGGTAAGCACTGTATCTAATATATTAACATTCACTCTTGATTTCTCACTTGTTCAAAAATCATTACCAACTGAAAAAACTCTTTCAACTGCTGCATTAGTTCCAGGGCACAAGCACAACGTAAAAATTCAACAAAAATAACTAAACTTTCATATACGGAATGTGTCAATTTTTAAATGGTTTAAGTATTTTTTCACCCATCTTTTATCAGTTTCAGCATGCTGATTTTCGAATTGTTCTAATTTATTAGAATTTAAATATGCATTCAGTCGTCTTTCTTCTTCAAACAGACCATTGTCATCGATTTTAATATCAGGCATTTCTTTCGATAAAAACTCAAAACAATTTTCTATATTTGCCCACTTTATTTGCGCGATGTAGCCACAAAACACCATCGAAAACTGTTATTTCTTGTGATATTTGTTTCAGACCAGTCTTCGACATATTGGAAATATGTTTGGTTCCTCTCTGAATACAGAGATTAACAGATTGGTTTTAAAATATGGAAAAGGAGGACAAGAGTTGAAGGACACTTTTTGAGAAAGGACAGAACCTATAAAAGGAGGACGGTTGGTCACCTTAGTAATAAGCTTTGTGCTGAATGGTGCACCTCTACACTATATATACAGATCCAGAGAGTAAAATGTTTCCTATTAACTACCTTTGTGGTGAAGAAGGATTTATCGAAGTAGCAAGATTGCATGGCTATCATGTTCAGGGTTGACTTCTGGCTGTGAGGTTATTTGAAATCAATTATGTATCATTTATCCCCGTCAACATTGACCGAGCTAAACGATTCCATCAGTTGTGAGGTTTTTGCAATCTATACCGATACTTTGCAATCAACTGTGAAGTCTGTTGTAAGCCCCACCTTTGTTGTGTCGGACAATGTTCTGGAATTCATGTTGAATAATTGTTATTGCAAGAATAAAAATGAATGGGTCTATTGTAGTCCTGTACATTGTGTTTCGGATCGTCAGCGCCCTCTGCGGGTGATAATTTTGACTAAAAATGTTTTTGCTACTAAAAAAAATTCTTCTTTGTGAGTCCTCTCTTGCAAACCGTACTTCTTTGTCATCCTTTCTTCCTTTGTTATGAATTTTTTAACGAACATTTGGTCCACCCGCTACATTTTTTACATTCAATACTCAGTTTCCAAAGTCACTGCTTTAAATAAAACACATAAAAGCCGTATCACATGTACACTTTTCAAGCAATTTTTCGTCCAATTCATGCAATTTTTACTCAGGTGCTATAGCAACGGCTTTCGAACAACTTTTTGCTAGTGAGCTCAAAAAATTGTTCCAAATAAAAGTTGTTTGAAATTCTAGCCAATGGGGTTCTTCGGCGCCCCACGTCATAAACAAGATGGCGGCTTCGGTTTTATCTAACACATCAGATATGCCGTATAATATGTTAATGGTGTATAATATTTTAACGCCGTATAATATTTAAAACAGGATGGTGCTCAATTTCTGTTTACGCCCATCAACAAAAGCGCAAGCGAAATACAAGAAAAAATTTTGGATGTTCGTTTTTCGAAACAGAAAAATCGGCGAGTAATTCTTCAATGTGGAGATAGAGCGCGGCTGACGTCAGATCATGTCGTTTTGTTTACGGCAACCCTTCCCCCTCAATAGGATGAAAAATTGCTTGAAAAAATTGTATCAAAAATGAACATGTGAAAAGGCCTTAAGAAACTCATTATTCAGAGTGAGTTAAAGATGTTTATTTTGGGACTGGTTTTATTTCAGAGACAGTGTAAAAGTCAGAGCATTTCCTAAACTAAATTCGAGTTAAGTGACGTCCTTGGTCTTGGCTACTTCCGTCGACCGGACACTGAAGCCGGCCACCCTTTTCCGCTAAACTTTTTATCTCCCGTGACCGATGCCTACTGTATGTTTAGAAGCGCCACTTCGAAAGGGACTTTTCAAAACAGTTGGAATTTCCTTATCGAACAGTTGCATCTTTCATTTTCAAACTCTCTTTCTATTACTAATTTGTGAAGTATTTGTAATGAATTGTGGAAATCTTATTCAATCAAACTAAGATGTTACTTCAAAATCAAAACTTCTTTTTTCTTGTTTGAATATGGTATCCTGCGATGCAGAGTATCTCAAACTTGTACTTCCACATACAGCTTCTTGATCACTGTATTAAGTCCAATGAGCACCCCCCTGGAAACTGATCCAGTTTCTAGAATGCCTTTCTTCTATGCCTATGTTTATGTGATCTATATCAGGGGTCGATAACCTCGTAGCTGTGCGGTAGCCGAGTGGTATAGGTATCGGATCGTGGCTTACCTTGTCGCGAGTTCGAGCCCAGTACCACTAAAGACCCGCCGTGTAGGGAAGCGATGCACGTTAAATCTGTCGAGAGCTAAAACGTCCTCCCATTGGTGTAGTGTGGTAGTTAGGAGAGGGGAATGCCAGCTCAGGTGTCGTCCACTTCACTTGACCATGGTTCAAAATTACGTGGTCCGTCGCCAAAAGCCCTCGTGTAGCTGAACAGTGCGACGTTAATATTCAATCAATCGTGGCAAAGGGGTACCAAGTAATAGGAAATATTTGAAGCAATTCGATTCTTGTGGTAATGCATGCAGAATTATGGAATAGAGGTCAAGAATATGGGTTTAGAGTTTATATGTTAACTGTACAACACATTTATAAACATATTCATTAATATAAAAATAAACAACGAAAAATATAATTTCTTTCAACATAAATACAGAACTTAAATTGTATATATACTATGCATATTTTATATATATATATATTCATTCAAACTAGAAATAAACAAACATAAAATATAAGTATTGCCCTTCAATATAGTTAAAAAAAAAATATTTTAATGTGAATTTTGTCCAAGCACCGCTCTACTTATCGCAAATTCAATGGTATTCGAGGTACTTGAAATTTGGCTCGGGATTTGAACACATTTAGTTGTTAAACACCTTCTTCATGAACTCAGAATAGTTTTCATATGAAAAATTTTTTTATATAGATCTAATAGCAGAAAGCAGAGTACATGCAATTTTTTTTCTCTTCAAACAGTTAAATTTCCCCAAGAATGACATCCAATAATTAAAAAAATAACTGTCAATTTATCATTCGCATCGTTCAGATTTTTTTCGTAATTCCGTAAATTTCGCTTTCTATAATTTTAAAAATGCTACTTCAATAAAATACATTTCAAGAGATTATCAACTTCAATCCACTCAAAAATTGACAGACTTTTAGAGTTATGTAGAACGCGCGTGATTTTGGTACCATAGGCCTGTTCTATATCTATGGTGCCTATGGAATAGTTGAAAAAGTATTAAGAACTTCTGTTTCTTTGATGTTGGCTTTGATTGAGAGTTAGCTGTCGTACCGAATTTTGTCAATGAAAGAGATTTCTTATATTTATTCAAAATTAGTCACTTCCCTAAATATTTTCTTTTTTTTAAATTCTGACAAAAATTTATTATCTATCATAGAAAGATATGAAAATATTCATTCAGAAGGAAAAGGCTTCAGAATTTATGCTCAAATTGTTTTTTTTAATAAGGTTACTTTCATTTGAAAATAATCAACAATCCTTCAGATTTTTCTCCCTTCCCCAAATTTTTTATTAAAGCTAATTTATATTCAGAGATTAATATTACGAAAATTTTAATACTTTATTAGAAATTGTTACTTTATTAGAAGTTCATAAATGATAATGCAGTAATACGGTATCATCTTTTGGGAAATACGTGACACACCGCTTATTGTTTCTTTATAATTATACTTTTGTTTTGATTCGCTTCACATTTGCGCGTGAAAAAAAATATAATCTCCTAAGAATCAAAAGAACAAATATTTCTTGTTACAGTTAGTAAGATAGATCGATAAAAAATAAATAAACTAGTAGAACAGAGAGGGAGACAGATTTGCAAAACTTATTCGTAGCTTCAAAAATAACTGTATAGATTGCCAAACATAGTCAGGACCACTTTTCCGCCTAGGCACGTGTTTAGGGCGCAAAATATTTGGAGGCGCAAAAAAATAGGAAGGTAAAAAAGAAGAGAGAATATATGAATGATTGAATATTAACGTCGCACTGTTCAGCTACACGAGGGCTTTTGGAAACGGACCACGTAATTTTGAACCATTGTCAAGTGACATGGACGACACCTGAGCTGGCACCCCCTCTCCTAACTACCACACCACACCAACGGGAGGACGTTTCAGCTCTCGACAGATTTAACGTGCATCGCTGCCCCACACGGCGGGTCTTTAGTGGTACCGGGCTCGAACTCGTGGCAAGGCAAGCCACGATCCGATACCTATTCCACTCGGCTACCGCGGCCACAAAAGGGAGAGAGAGAGAGAGAACAAATTAAAATTACAGCGAACGTACCACCATTTAGCGAGTCATGCGCGCGCGCGAGAAGCATTTCTATCTTCAAGAGAGTGAAGACTGAAATTTTATAGATCTGCTGTGGAAAAAAAGCTTAACACTTTGTTGTTGCTGTGCACTAAGAATGATATTGCACTAGAAATTGATTACGATGATGTCATTAATGATTTTGCAAAGATCAAAGTTCGCAGAAAACCTTTGTTGTACACAAGTACAATGTCAGAGACTCAACAAAGAATAAAGATGCTTAAAATTAAAAGATAGTAAAGTAATAAGAGCGAGATGGAAAAAGATGATAATTAACTTGAAAACATTTCAGGCAATAATGTATACTCTGTACTGTAATTGCAAACGATTTCATTAATTTACTGTGCTAATTTACAAAAGGGTGGCTGGGTGATACGTGATGGCACACAAGGTAAGAAATGAACAAGGCGAGAAATGAATGTAAGGAAAGGATAATAGCCAAACCACACGCCATTATCCTTTCCTTACTGCTGCCGGTTGCCAGTTCAGGACAACAGGTGGTGGATAACAGAAAGCATAAACAAAAGTGAAAAGAGTAAAAGAGCTTAGGGAAAATCCCTCTCGAATTAAAACTGGCAAGGTAAGAACTGAAGGAGAAAGGTGCTTTGGATATAGGGGTAAGGGGAGTAAGGAGGAGGGGGAGGAATGCCTAAGACATTAAAAACGGCTCTGATCATAATGTTAGATATTGGTCAGTAATAATTATTTTACATGAAGCAGCTAGCATTTATTCCCATTCTGATATATATTATACACTGCTGGCCACCGTAAATGCAACACCCTGAAGGAAGCATGCAAATAACATGAAATTTACAACGTGCATTAGCGGAGGTGTGAGATATGCAAATTATTAGAATTTCAGCGCAGACACACATCACGCGCGCCTGTGGCGCAAACCTCAAAGCGCTATTTAAGGCTTGGAGATTTCGACAATGTCAAGTTCTGCAATTGTGTTTTTCTTGTGGTTTTTTTCAAAAGACGATCAGTTATGTCTCGTAGAAAACAGCGATCAGCTTTTGATCAAGTATCCGACAGCGGAAGGATAGTGGCCTACCGAGATGATGGATTATCTTTCAGGGAAATCGGTAGTCGTGTTGGACGAAACCAA